>JBBDGP010004502.1:0-229828 GCA_037952835.1 Lithobates septentrionalis | reverse complement strand
ATGGCGGCCGCAGATAGACTCAGAAACAAAGCTTTTCCGCTAAACAAGTTCAGCTTCCATTGCTTCCACAATGAGGAGGTCATCAATAAAATGGTGTCCGCTGTGGACGGGACACGGTATGCATCCAGCTTCTTCCCGGCCCGGATTGTATTGAGGAAAGATAATATTCTGTGCGGAACCTTCAGAGGGAGTCATACCAGGTTCTGCCACCAGATGGCAGCCTTATCATGTCATATATATAGTGTGCTTAGAAATACGAAGTGCTACCACATTTATCCACAAGGCGGCAGCAAAGTAGCAGCTATATTCTCTGTATAGAGTATAGACAATAAATGTGAGCGTTACCAGGATCAGCCAGCAGATGGCAGCATGGTGTTTGCATGAGAAACAGCGCATGCCCAGTCCGCCGCCATTTTACGGTAGATAATTGTTTAGGTCTTCAAGAAAATGGATGCTCGTTTTTCAGAAGACAAACTGTAGAAGTTAGATGGAACACCAATCACTGTACAGTGGGCGTGACCGTGTCCGAGCGGACTTGATAGGGAGCCGTGTTTTACAGGGGCGGGGATAATTGCCAGGCTCCGCCCCACCATTCTTATTGGACACTTCATAATGTTTCTTGGAGCCGGTGACGTCATTTTGTTATTGAGAAAATGACCCGAATGGAGATTACTTTCACATAATGACCCCGAATATACGAGAATCGGGCTCTAGAGGACGACGAGGCCGCAATTTTACTGAAGACCTCCTGGTTTTATGTTTTATGAAATAGAGGGGGAAATGAGATTGAGACATGTCTGCTGTTGCCGCCATCATGTTGAGGTCCAAGAAATTGGTATAGTGAAAAATGGCGGCTTACGCATGCGCAATATATGATGATAACACGCTATGCTGCCGCCTCGTGGTCGTATCTTGTATGACTCTCTTATGTTACTATACTCAAAACATTACTGTCACTCTGCTGTCCCCTTGTGGTTGATCTTGGTATGACTCCCCCTGTGTCACTATACCTATAATATTAATGACACTCTGCCTCCTTGTGGTTGGATCTGGTATGACTCCCCCTGTGTTAATAGATATATAATATTACCGTCACTCTGCCTCCTTGTGGTTGGATCTGGTATGACTCCCCTGTGTTATTATACATATAATATTACCGTCACTCTGCCTCCTTGTGGTTGGATCTGGTATGACCCCCCTGTGTTATTATACATATAATATTACAGTCACTCTGCCTCCTTGTGGTTGGATCTGGTATGACCCCCCTGTGTCATTATACATATAATATTACAGTCACTCTGCCTCCTTGTGGTTGGATCTGGTATGACTCCCCTGTGTTATTATACATATAATATTACCGTCACTCTGCCTCCTTGTGGTTGAATCTGGTATGACTCACCCTGTGTTATTATACATATAATATTACCGTCACTCTGCCCCCTTGTGGTTGTATCTGGTATGACTCACCCTGTGTTATTATACATATAATATTACCGTCACTCTGCCTCCTTGTGGTTGGATCTGGTATGACTCCCCTGTGTTATTATACATATAATATTACCGTCACTCTGCCTCCTTGTGGTTGGATCTGGTATGACTCCCCCTGTGTTAATAGATATATAATATTACCGTCACTCTGCCTCCTTGTGGTTGGATCTGGTATGACTCCCCTGTGTTATTATACATATAATATTACCGTCACTCTGCCTCCTTGTGGTTGGATCTGGTATGACCCCCCTGTGTTATTATACATATAATATTACAGTCACTCTGCCTCCTTGTGGTTGGATCTGGTATGACCCCCCTGTGTTATTATACATATAATATTACAGTCACTCTGCCTCCTTGTGGTTGGATCTGGTATGACCCCCCTGTGTTATTATACATATAATATTACAGTCACTCTGCCTCCTTGTGGTTGAATCTGGTATGACTCACCCTGTGTTATTATACATATAATATTACCGTCACTCTGCCCCCTTGTGGTTGTATCTGGTATGACTCACCCTGTGTTATTATACATATAATATTACCGTCACTCTGCCTCCTTGTGGTTGGATCTGGTATGACTCCCCTGTGTTATTATACATATAATATTACAGTCACTCCGCCTCCTTGTGGTTGGTTCTGGTATGACTCCCCTGTGTTATTATACATATAATATTACCGTCACTCTGCCTCCTTGTGGTTGAATCTGGTATGACTCACCCTGTGTTACTATACATATAATATTACCGTCACTCTGCCCCCTTGTGGTTGTATCTGGTATGAATGCTCTTGTGTTACTATACTTATTTTATTTATTTTATTTATTTCTGGTACTTATATAGCGCTATCAATTTATGCAGCACTTTACATATACATTGTACATTCACATCAGTCCCTACCCTCAAGGGTCTTACAATCTAAGGTCCCCAACTCACATTCATACATACCGGGGACAATTTAGAGAGGATCCAATTAACCTCCCAGCATGTCTTTGGAGTGTGGGAGGAAACCGGAGTACCCGGAGGAAACCCACGCAGACACAGGGAGAACATGCAAACTCCAGGCAGGTAGTGTCGTGGTTGGGATTCGAACCAGGGACCCTTCTTACTGCTAGGCGAGAGCGCTATCCACTACACCACTGCGCCGCCATTTAACCACTTTAAGACCAGCCTCGTTTTGGATTTTAGGTGTTTACAAGTTTAAAACAGGTTTTTTTTGCTAGAAATTTACTTAGAACCCCCAAACGTTATATATATATTGTTTTTTTTCAAACACCCTAGAGAATAAAATAGCGGTCCTTGCAATACTTTTTTTTGCACCGTATTTGCGCAGCGGTCTTCTAAGCGCACTTTTTTTGGAAAAAATTCACTTTTTTGATTAAAAAAATAAGACAACAGTAAAGTTAGCCCAATTTTTTTTTATATTGTGAAATATAATGTTACGCCAAGTAAATTGATACCCATCATGTCACGCTTCAAAATTGCGCCCGCTCGTGGAATAGCGTCAAACTTTTACCCTTAAAAATCTCCATAGGCTACGTTTAAAAAATTCTACAGATTGCATGTTTTGCGTTACAGAGGGGGTCTAGGGCTAGAATTATTGCTCTCACTCTACCGGTCGCGGCGATACCTCACATGTGTGGTTTGACCACCGTTTTCATATGCGAGCGCTACTCACGTATGCGTTCGCTTCTGCGCGCGAGCTCATCGGGATGGGGAGCTTTAAAATTTTTTTTTTTTTTTTTTATTTATTTTACTTTATTTTATTTATTTTTTCATTGTTTTTTTTTTTTTTAAAAAAATTTGGATCACTTTTATTCCTATTACAAGGAATGTAAACATCCCTTGTAATAGAAACAAGCATGACAGGTCCTCTTAAATATGAGATCCGGGGGGTCAAAAAGTCCTCAGATCTCATATTTAGACTAAAATGCAAAAAAAAAAAAAAAAAAAAGTCGTTTAAAAAAATTACACAAAAAAATTGTGCCTTTAAGAGAAGTGGGGGGAGCTGACGTAATGACGTCGCTCCGGCCGTCCTATGGTATGGAGACGGGTGGGGGCCATCTTAGCCTCACTCGTCTCCATACTGAGGAAGGGTAAGGACACGATCGCCTCCGCCACTACCGACGGCTCCGGTAAGCGGCGGAGGGTGCGAGAGAGCGGCGGGAGGGGGGGTGGCACCTCTCCCGCCGCCGATAACGATGATCTTGCGGCGAATCCGCCGCAGAGACCACCATTATCGTGTACAGAATCGCCGGCCCTAAAGATGGATACCTCGGTTGTGGCAGCAGCTGCTGCCGTTACCGAGATATCCATCTTTAAAAAAATGACGTATATATACAGTGAGCGGTCCGGAAGTGGATAATATTACCGACACTCTGCCCCCTTGTGGTTGGATCTAGTATGACTCCTGTTGCGTTACTGTACATATAATATTACGGACACTCTGCCACCTTGTGGATGTATCTGGTATGAATGCTCTTGTGTTACTATACATATAATATTACCGACACTCTGCCCCCTTGTGGTTGGATCTGGTATGACTCCCCCTGTGTTACTATACATATAATATTACCGTCACTCTGCCTCCTTGTGGTTGTATCTGGTATGACTCCCCCTGTGTTACTATACATATAATATTAGTCATGTTACAAATACTGCAGTTTAAACATCAGGCTAGCTGAAGATATCCGGAGTTAAAAAGGACTTTCACCATCTTCCTCTTTTATCAAGCATTTCTGCTCTTTCTACTTATAAGTTGAACTCTGAATCATAGCCTAGGGGGAGCCATTGAGTATATGCAAGACTTTACACTGTGTTTCTGAATGTAAAGAATATTATACTGCAATTTGTTGTGTGTTGAGGCCTCAGTGGGAAGGTATTTAATATATGTTTTGAAGATATTGAGTACTTATCCCTCTGTACCTCCTTGTGATTGGATCTGATATGACTCCCCTGTGTTACGATACATATAATATTAGCATCACTCTTCCGCCCTGTGGTTGGATCTGGTATGACTCCCCCTGTGTTACTATACATATATTACCATCACTCTGCCACCTTGTGGTTGGATCTGGTATGACTCCCCCTGTGTTACTATACATATATTCTCCCTTCCACCCGACTAGTCCGCCCATACACCCCCAGACCCTCATCACCCCATTCCATCCCCAAATATACCCTTCATAACCCCATCACTCCCATTCCATTCCCCTTTCCCTCCCCACCAATGTTCCATCCTACTACACCCCCCATTCACCCCCCCCCCCCCAGGCCCTCATCTCCCCTATTCCATCCTCCTACTCTCCCCATACATACCTCTAGACCTCCATCACCCCCATTCCATCCCCCTATTACCCCTATATCAACCCCAGGCCCCCATCATCCCCATTCCATCCCCCTAGACACCCCAGGCCCCCATCTCTGGCATTTCATACCCCTATGCCCCCATTTAAACCCCAGGCCCCCATCACCCCTATTCCAACCCCTTATTACCCTAATACACACCCATTTCATCCCCATATCCCCCCAGATCTCTTTTCCATCTTCTTATTCACCCCATACACCCCCATCTCCTCCATTCCATCTCCCTATACTAGGGTTTCCGCCTCATCCCTTTAAACCCACCAGATGGCAGCATTTTAATTTCACATAGTGTGCTACCACATTCATCCACAAGGCGGTGACAGAGTACCAGTTATATTCCGTGTATAGAAAATCAGTGTGAGCGTTACCAGAAGCAGCCAGTAGGTGGCAGCATAGTGTGTGCATGAGATGTATAGTGTGCGCATGCCCATAGTGTGCGCATGCCCAGTCCTCCGCCATTATATGAGAGATAACTGCTTTGTTCTTCAAGAAAATGGCGGCCATGAGAACTTTTCTGTTTAATGTACTGCGCATGACCAGAGCAGCTGCCATTATAACGAGCGGAATAATACTCCGGTCTTTGGTAATATGGCGGCCGTCCCGGACATTTTCCTTATAGTTAGTTTTCACTGTCAGGGTCTGCTGCCGCTTTGTAGAAGGTGGAGCACCAATCACTGTGCGGTGGGCGTGACCATGTCGAGCGGCCATGGTTTACAAAGGCAGGGAAAGTGGCCAGGCTCCACCCCCACCAATCTCATTGGACAGTTTGTAATGTTTCTGAGACTTGGAGCAAGAAATTATTTTGTTATAGAAAAAATGACTCGCATGGAGTTTACTTTCACATAATGACCCCGAAGCTACAAGAAGTGGGCTCTATAAGGTGGTCCTCTATTGAGGACCGGGGTTTCGTCAGATTAGGAAACTCGTTAGAATGTGTAACGGAAGTGGCGTTCCGGCGCCGCCATCTTGCTACACCCAGCACTCTTCCATAGTAAGGATAAACTGAGAAGGGCGAAAGCAGACATCTTGTTACACAAATACACTCCCAGACCCCCATTCCATCATGCTACTCCCCCCATACAGCCCCCAGGACCCCATCTCCCCCCATTCCATCCCCTATCCCCCATACACACACCCAGATCTCCATCACCCCCATTGCATCTCCCTATTCCCTCCACAGACCCCCATTTCATCCGACTAGTCTCCCCATACACTCATCACCCCCATTCCATCCCCAAATACACCTCCATCACATTCCCTTACTCCCCCCAGGCCCCCATTCCATCCCCCTACTCTCCCTATACACCTACATTACATCCCCTCTCCCCCCATATCCACCCCAGACCTCCATCACCCCCATTCCATCCCCAAATACACCTCCATCACATCCCCCTACTCCCCCCAGGCCCCCATTCCATCCCCCTACTCTCTCTATACACCTACATTACATCCCCTATCCCCCTCATGCCCACCCTAGACCTCCATCACCCCCATTCTATCCCCTATTACCCCCATATCAACCTCAGGCCCACATTACCTCTATGCCATCCCCCTATTGCGCCCAATAACCCCCAGATCCCCATTCCATCTTCTTATTCACCCCATACACACCCCCCGGGGCCTCCATCTCCCCCATTACATCCTCCTACTCTCCCATACAAACCCCCCCGGGGCCTCCATCTCCCCCATTACATACTCCTACTCCCCCCATACACACCCCCCGGGGCCTCCATCTCCCCCATTACATCCTC
Source organism: Lithobates septentrionalis (assembly GCA_037952835.1). Taxonomy (NCBI): domain Eukaryota; kingdom Metazoa; phylum Chordata; class Amphibia; order Anura; family Ranidae; genus Lithobates; species Lithobates septentrionalis. The sequence continues at coordinate 223,224 of JBBDGP010004502.1, read as the reverse complement.
CTACTACCCCCATACACCCCCCCGGGGCCTCCATCTCCCCCATTACATCCTCCTACTCCCCCCATACACACCCCCCCGGGGCCTCCATCTCCCCCATTACATACTCCTACTCCGCCCCATGGGCTCACCCCCCGGGGCCTCCATCTCCCCTATTACATCTTCCTACTCCCCCCCATACACCCACCCCCTCATCGGCCTCCATCTCCCCAATTCCATCCTCCTACTCCCCCCATACACCCCCCCGGGGCCTCCATCTCCCCCATTACATCCTCCTACTCCCCCCATACACCCCCCCGGGGCCTCCATCTTACCCATTACATCCTCCTACTCCCCCCATACACCCCCCCTGGGGCCTCCATCTCCCCCATTACATCCTCCTACTCCCCCCATACACCCCCCCGGGGCCTCCATCTCCCCCATTACATCCTCGTACTACCCCCCATACACACCCCCTGGGCCTCCATCTCCCCCATTACATCCTCCTACTCTCCCCATACACACCCCCCGGGGCCTCCATCTCCCACATTACAATCCTCCTACTACCCCCATACACCCCCCCGGGGCCTCCATCTCCCCCATTACATCCTCCTACTCCCCCCATACACACCCCCCCGGGGCCTCCATCTCCCCCATTACAATCCTCCTACTACCCCCCATACACACCCCCCCGGGGCCTCCATCTCCCCCATTACATCCTCCTACTACCCCCCATACACACACCCCGGGGCCTCCATCTCCCCCATTACATCCTCCTACTACCCCCATACACCATCCCGGTGCCTCCATCTCCCCATTACATCCTCGTACTCTCCCCATACACACCCCCCGGGGCCTCCATCTCCCCCATTACATCCTTCTACGCCCCCCATACACACCCCCGGGCCTCCATCTCCCCCATTACATCCTCCTACTCCCCCCATACACCCCCCGGGGCCTCCATCTCCCCCATTACATCCTCCTACTACCCCCATACACACACCCCCGGGGCCTCCATCTCCCCCATTACAATCCTACCCCCCCCATACACACCCCCGGGCCTCCATCTCCCCCATTACATCCTCCTACTACCCCCATACACCATCCCGGGGCCTCCATCTCCCCATTACATCCTCGTACTCTCCCCATACACACCCCCCCGGGGCCTCCATCTCCCCCATTACATCCTTCTACGCCCCCCATACACACCCCCGGGCCTCCATCTCCCCCATTACATCCTCCTACTCCCCCCATACACCCCCCGGGGCCTCCATCTCCCCCATTACATCCTCCTACTACCCCCATACACACACCCCCGGGGCCTCCATCTCCCCCATTACATCCTCCTACTACCCCCATACACACCCCCCAGGGCCTCCATCTCCCCCACAACATCCTCCTACTCTCCCCATACACACCCCCCTGGGGCCTCCATCTCCCCCATTACATCCTCCTACTACCCCCCATACACTCTCTCCCCCGGGGCCTCCATCTCCCCCATTACATCCTCCTACTACCCCCATACACCCCCCCGGGGCCTCCATCTCCCCCATTACATCCTCCTACTCCCCCCATACACACCCCTCGGGGCCTCCATCTTCCCCATTACATCCTCCTACTACCTCCATACACCCCCCCGGGGCCTCCATCTCCCCCATTACATCCTCCTACTACCCCCATACATACCCCCGGGGCCTCCATCTCCCCCATTACATTCTCCTACTCCCCCATACACCCCCCCTGGGCCTCCATCTCCCCCCATTACATCCTCCTACTCCCCCCATACACACACACAATCAGACCCCCATTCCACCCCCCATATTAACCCCAGGCACCCATAGCCCTCATTCTATCCCCCTAGGCCCCCCATACACACACCCAGACCCCCATCACCTCCATTTCATCCCCCTATTATCCCCATATCACATATTTCCACAAACTTTTTCTCTGTGGTGATCACAGAGCTGCCATTTTGGAAAGTAGAGAACAATGAATTGGTCTTCAACAAGATGGCGGCCGCAGCCAGACTCATAAACAAAGCTTTTCTGCTAAACAAGTTCAGCTTCCATTGCTTCCACAATGAGGAGGTCATCGATAAAATAGTGTCTGAAGTGGCCGGGACACGTTATACATCCAGCTTCTTCCCGGCCCGGATTGTATTGAGGAAAGATAATATTCTGTGCGGAGCCTTCAGAGGGAGTCATACCAGGTTCTGCCACCAGATGGCAGCCTTATCATGTCATATATATAGTGTGCTTAGAAATACGAAGTGCTACCACATTCATCCACAAGGCGGCAGCAAATTAGCAGCTATATTCTCTGTATAGACAATAAATGTTGAGCGTTACCAGGATCAGCCAGCAGATGGCAGCATGGTGTTTGCATGAGATACAGCGCATGCCCAGTCCGCCGCCATTTTACGGTAGGTAATTGTTTAGGTCTTCAAGAAAATGGAGGCACGATGGACTTTTCTGTTTAGTGTACTGCGCATGACCAGAACAGCTGCCATTTAGCCGAGCAGTAAATAGTACTCTGGTCTTCAGTAATATGGCGCCGTGTTCATTATACTCATTGGGTTAGTTTTGCCCCGTCAGGCTCGTTTTTCAGAAGACAAACTGTAGAAGTTAGATGGAACACCAATCACTGTGCAGTGGGCGTGACCATGTCCGAGCGGACTTGATAGGGAGCCGTGTTATACAGGGGCGGGGATAGTTGCCAGGCTCCGCCCCCACCATTCTTATTGGACACTTCATAATGTTTCTTGGAGCCGGTGACGTCATTTTGTTATTGAGAAAATGACCCGAATGGAGATTACTTTCACATAATGACCCCGGAGCTACGAGAATCGGGCTCTAGAGGACGACGAGGCCGCCATTTTACTGAAGACCTCCTCGTTTTATGTTTTATGAAATAGAGGGGGAAATGAGATTGAGACATGTCTGCTGTTGCCGCCATCATCTTGAGGTCCAATATATGGTATAATGAAAAATGGCGGCTTGGGCATGCGCAGTATACGATGATAGCACTCGCTATGCTGCCGCCTTGTGGTCGTATCTGGTATGACTCTCTTATGTTACTATACTCAAAACATTACCGTCACTCTGCTGTCCCCTTGTGGATGATCCTGGTATGACTCCCCTGTATTACTATACTATGCTCTTGTGTTACTATACATATAATATTACCGTCACTCTGCCTCCTTGTGGTTGTATCTGGTATGACTCCCCCTGTGTTACTATACATATAATATTACCGACACTCTGCCCCCTGGTGGTTGGATCTGGTATGACTCCCCCTGTGTTACTATACATATAATATTACCGTCACTCTGCCTCCTTGTGGTTGTATCTGGTATGACTCCCCCTGTGTTACTATACATATAATATTACCGACACTCTGCCCCCTGGTGGTTGGATCTGGTATGACTCCCCCTGTGTTACTATACATATGATATTACCGTCACTCTGCCTCCTTGTGGTTGTATTTGGTATGACTGCCCCTGTGTTACTATACATATAATATTACCGTCACTCTGCCCCCTAGTGGTCGTATCTGGTATGACTCTCTTATGTTACTATACTCAAAATATTACCGTCACTCTGCTGTCCCCTTGTGGTTGGTTCTAGTATGACTCCTCCTGAGTTACTATACATATAATATTACCGTCACTCTGCCCCCTTGTGGATGGATCTGGTATGACTCCCCCTGTGTTACTATTCATATAATATTACCGTCACTCTGCCCCCTTGTGGTTGGATCTGGTATGACTCCCCCTGTTACTCTACATATAATATTACCGTCACTCTGCCGCGTTGTGGTTGTATCTGGTATGACTCCCCCTGTGTTACTATATATATAATATTATCGTCACTCTGCCCCCTTGTGGTTGTATCTGGTATGACTCCCCTGTGTTACATATAATACTAACGTCACTCTGCAACCTTGTGGTTGGATCTGGTATGACTCCCCTGTGTTACTATACATATAATATTACCTTCACTCTGCCTCCTTGTGGTTGGATCTGGTATGACTCCCCTGTGTTACTATACATATAATATTACCTTCACTCTGCCTCCTTGTGGTTGGATCTGGTATGACTCCCCCTGTGTTACATATAATACTAACGTCACTCTGCCACCTTGTGGTTGGATCTGGTATGACTCCCCTGTGTTACTATACATATAATATTACCTTCACTCTGCCTCCTTGTGGTTGGATCTGGTATGACTCCCCCTGTGTTACATATAATACTAACGACACTCTGCCACCTTGTGGTTGGATCTGATATGACTCCCCTGTGTTACTATACATATAATATTACCTTCACTCTGCCTCCTTGTGGTTGGATCTGGTATGACTCCCCCTGTGTTACATATAATACTAACGACACTCTGCCACCTTGTGGTTGGATCTGATATGACTCCCCTGTGTTACTATACATATAATATTACCTTCACTCTGCCTCCTTGTGGTTGTATCTGGTATGACTTGGGAGAGAACGCTGGCTCCTCCTTCAGGGGGGAGTGGTTAGTATCTCGTGAGTATAATTAGGAGGGAGGGATGGGAGTGAGGGTTGAGCCTGATGGTAAAGGAGTCTCCCTGAGCTCCTAGAACTTCAGTCCTTCCTGTGTGGAGTGGGGGCTGAGCTGGTCTGGGTTGTGGGTCAGGGTTGGGACGAAATGACAGTGGTGAATGTGCCTCTAAAGTGGCAGTTCAGGAGTGCTGTATAGTCACAGTGTTCAGTCACTTCACCATAACACGTGTTTTTCGCACCTGCCTCTAGGGCCAAGCCTTGTGCCTATGACCAGGGGAAAATGTTATTCCTGGCCAAAGGGCCGGCCATTGTCTTGTACAATGGCCACTTTCACTTCTCCCCTCTTCCTTCTCCTCACTTTCTTTTTATTTACCCCTGTGTGCGTCACTTTGTTTTGTTTGGTGTTGTCATGTTTGTCACAGTGTGATGAGTAGGGTGTGGGTCCTTGGGCCTACTCTGAAAGTCTTGGGAGAGGGTGGACATAGGCCTTTTAGCTTGGTTCGCCCTCTCTCATGGTGTCTCCCTTTGGGGGAGTCCCACCCAGTACTTGGGTGGGTCTGTTTCAGCAGACCCTCCAGAGAACGGGGGTCTGCCTGGTTTTGGCCAGATGGACCCATGTGAAGTACCTCAGTCCCTGTCTGGAGCCTAACACCCCGGGGGATCAGGGTAAGGTCCTTCCCTAGTGGAGGACAGTGTAACACCCCTTGCACGTTTTTGTGTTTCACTCTGTGTGTGTGTGCACTTTTTTTGGCACCGGGTGGAGTTTATGGATGTGTTTCGCATGCCTCTGGCCTCTCAAAAAATAAAATATGAAGTCCTGGAGGCGAGCATTAGAGGAGGTCATGAGGGAGCTAGAGAGCAGGAGGTCTTGGAAGGAATAAAGAGAACGATTTGTTTGGTATTTTGAGACTAGGTAAGTGTAGCTGGGGGCAGAGTTGTGGATGGTTTTGTAAGTTATTGTTAGTATCTTGAATTTAATTCATTTGGTGAGCAGAAACCAGTGGAGGGATTGGCAGAGAGCGGTGGAGGACACTGAATGAATTAAAAAGGGGGAAACGAGAGGGAAGTGGGACTTTATATGAAACACTTGGTTGCAGCAAGGTAATTAGGTGAAAAAGTAAAAAGTTTTATTAATTGCCATCTAAAATAAACATCAATAGCATTTGATTGCAACAGTAATAACATACATTGATACATGGTATAAATTCATAAAAGCAGTATCATGTAGAATGGCAATTAATCACCCTTCCAAAGTTCACCAATATGGTCATAAGTAGAAAACAGTAGTACAACGTAAAACTTGCAAAACCCATGGTCTTGTTGATCTTAGTGAAGATATTGAATGTAAACTTGGTACTGTGGTAATGTTAGTTGGGAGTAGGATGTATGGCAGCTCTACGCGTTTCGTGGCTAGGGGGCCACTCATCAGGAGCAAGCACAAGATATATCTATGAATAAAGGATGAAGTATTATGATAGGGTAGGTAAGTACGGTCATGGGGTATAAAACCCTCAGCTCAATTACCTGTTGGTATTTGGTGTAGGTGTGGTTGAGGCGCGAAAGCGGGGTACCAAACCCTCCGGATAAATGCTCCCAACCGGGAGCCGCGGCAGACATATCGTCCAAGATACCCAAACAAGCGTCGGCCAGAACAGGCACAAGAGGGCAAGGCAACCTGGGGAGGAAATAAGGGGTGTGCCATGGTGAACTGAACAGGAATGGATGAAGGGGAAGGAAGTGTGAATAAAGCCTATTGCAAGGCAGTGAGGAGAGTGAAAAACCGGCCACAGGGGCCTGAGGGTGGGTGTGCAGAGAATGGGGGCGGTGGGTGATGGTGATGACCGCTAGTCAAGGATGAATAGTGCGAATCAAAGGAAAAGGGGAAGGTGAGTGGCAAGGTAGGAAAGGGGAACAGATGTGACTACCGTGAAGGAGACAGGGAAAAGGGTGATGGGGATTACCTGGGTGTGGGTGGCTGATTGCAGCAGCCATATGCACAGTCCAGAGGAGGAACGTGAAGGAAGCCTTGACTACCGGCACCCGCCCTAAGGACGCCCATATAGGCGCCGGGACGATGACGTCGCCGATGTCACGCCAGCGCAGCAGGGGGGGCGGGGGAAGACTGGCGGCAGGGGGATTCCAGCAAGCGCTCGATCCTCCGCCATCGGAAGTCACTGAATGAAGACCAGTGGAAGGATTGGCAGAGAGGGGTGGAGGACACTGAATGGAGACCAGTGGAGGGATTGGCTGAAAGGGGTGGAGGACACTGAATGGAGACCAGTGGAGGGACAAGCAGGAAGGGTGGAGGACAATGAATGGAGACCAGTGGAGGGATTGGCAGAGAGGGGTGGAGAAGACTGAATGGAGGCCAGTGGAGGGATTGGCTGAAAGGGGTGGAGGACACTGAATGGAGACCAGTGGAGGGATTGGCAGAGAGGAGTGGAGGACACTGAATGGAGACCAGTGGGGGGATTGGCAGAGAGGGGTGGAGGACACTGAATGGAGGCCAGTGGAGGGATTGGCAGAGAGGGGTGGAGGACACTGAATGGAGACCAGTGGAGGGATTGGTAGAGAGGTGTGGAGGACACTGAATGGAGGCCAGTGGAGGGATTGGCAGAGAGGGGTGGAGGACACTGAATGGAGACCAGTGGAGGGACAAGCAGGAAGGGTGGAGGACAATGAATGGAGACCAGTGGAGGGATTGGCAGAGAGGGGTGGAGAAGACTGAATGGAGGCCAGTGGAGGGATTGGCTGAAAGGGGTGGAGGACACTGAATGGAGACCAGTGGAGGGATTGGCAGAGAGGAGTGGAGGACACTGAATGGAGACCAGTGGGGGGATTGGCAGAGAGGGGTGGAGGACACTGAATGGAGGCCAGTGGAGGGATTGGCAGAGAGGGGTGGAGGACACTGAATGGAGACCAGTGGAGGGATTGGTAGAGAGGTGTGGAGGACACTGAATGGAGACCAGTGGGGGGATTGGCAGAGAGGGGTGGAGGACACTGAATGGAGGCCAGTGGAGGGATTGGCAGAGAGGGGTGGAGGACACTGAATGGAGACCAGTGGAGGGATTGGCAGAGAGGGGTGGAGGACACTGAATGGAGACCAGTGGAGGGATTGGCTGAAAGGGGTGGAGGACACTGAATGGAGACCAGTGGAGGGATTGGCAGAGAGGGGTGGAGGACACTGAATGGAGACCAGTGTAGGGATTGGCAGAGAGGAGTGGGGGACACTGAATGGAGACCAGTGGAGGGATTGGTAGAGAGGGGTGGAGGACACTGAATGGAGACCAGTGGAGGGATTGGCAGAGAGGGGTGGAGGACACTAAATGGAGACCAGTGGAGGGATTGGCAGAGAGGGGTGGAGAACACTGAATGGAGACCAGTGGAGGGATTGGCAGAGAGGGGTGGAGGACACTGAATGGAGACCAGTGGAGGGATTGGCAGAGAGGGGTGGAGAACACTGAATGGAGACCAGTGGAGGGATTGGCAGAGAGTGGAGGAGGACACTGAATGGAGACCAGTGGAGGAATTGGCAGAGAGGGGTGGAGGACACTGAATGGAGGCCAGTGGAGGGATTGGCAGAGAGGGGTGGAGGACACTGAATGGAGACCAGTGGAGGGATTGGCAGAGAGAGGTGGAGGACACTGAATTGAGACCAGTGGAGAGATTGGCAGAGAGGGGTGGAGGACACTGAATGGAGGTCAGTGGAGGGATTGGCAGAGAGGGGTGGAGGACACTGAATGAAGACCAGTGGAGGGATTGGCTGAAAGGGGTGGAGGACGCTGAATGGAGACCAGTGGAGGGATTGGCAGAGAGGGGTGGAGGACACTGAATGGAGAACAGTGGAGGGATTGGCAGAGAGGGGTGGAGGACACTGAATGGAGACCAGTGGAGAGATTGGCAGAGAGGGGTGGAGGACACTGAATGGAGACCAGTGGAGGGATTGGCAGAGAGGGGTGGAGGACACTGAATGGAGGTCAGTGGAGGGATTGGCAGAGAGGGGTGGAGGACACTGAATGGAGGTCAGTGGAGGGATTGGTAGAGAGGGGTGGAGGACACTGAATGAAGACCAGTGGAGGGGTTGGCTGAAAAGGGTGGAGGACACTGAATGGAGACCAGTGGAGGGATTGGCAGAGAGGGGTGGAGGACACTGAATGGAGACCAGTGGAGGGATTGGCTGAAAGGGGTGGAGGACACTGAATGGAGACCAGTGGAGGGACTAGCAGGAAGGGTGGAGGACACTGAATGGAGACCAGTGGAGGGATTGGCAGAGAGGGGTGGAGAACACTGAATGGAGGCCAGTGGAGGGATTGGCTGAAAGGGGTGGAGGACACTAAATGGAGACCAGTGGAGGGATTGGCAGAGAGGGGTGGAGAACACTGAATGGAGACCAGTGGAGGGATTGGCAGAGAGTGGAGGAGGACACTGAATGGAGAACAGTGGAGGGATTGGCAGAGAGGGGTGGAGGACACTGAATGGAGACCAGTGGAGGGATTGGCAGAGAGTGGAGGAGGACACTGAATGGAGAACAGTGGAGGGATTGGCAGAGAGGGGTGGAAGACACTGAATGGAGAACAGTGGAGGGATTGGCAGAGAGGGGTGGAGGACACTGAATGGAGACCAGTGGAGGAATTGGCAGAGAGGGGTGGAGGACACTGAATGGAGGCCAGTGGAGGGATTGGCAGAGAGGGGTGGAGGACACTGAATGGAGACCAGTGGAGGGATTGGCAGAGAGAGGTGGAGTACACTGAATGGAGACCAGTGGAGAGATTGGCAGAGAGGGGTGGAGGACACTGAATGGAGGTCAGTGGAGGGATTGGCAGAGAGGGGTGGAGGACACTGAATGAAGACCAGTGGAGGGATTGGCTGAAAGGGGTGGAGGACGCTGAATGGAGACCAGTGGAGGGATTGGCAGAGAGGGGTGGAGGACACTGAATGGAGACCAGGGGAGGAATTGGCAGAGAGGGGTGGAGGACACTGAATGGAGGTCAGTGGAGGGATTGGCAGAGAGGGGTGGAGGACACTGAATGGAGGCCAGTGGAGGGATTGGTAGAGAGGGGTGGAGGACACTTAATGGAGGTCAGTGGAGGGATTGGCAGAGAGGGGTGGAGGACACTGAATGGAGGCCAGTGGAGGGATTGGTAGAGAGGGGTGGAGGACACTGAATGGAGACCAGTGGAGGGATTGGCTGAAAGGGGTGGAGGACACTGAATGGAGACCAGTGGAGGGACTAGCAGAAAGGGTGGAGGACACTGAATGGAGACCAGTGGAGGGATTGGCAGAGAGGGGTGGAGAACACTGAATGGAGACCAGTGGAGGGATTGGCTGAAAGGGGTGGAGGACACTGAATGGAGACCAGTGGAGGGATTGGTAGAGAGGGGTGGAGAACACTGAATGGAGGCCAGTGGAGGGATTGGCAGAGAGGGGTGGAGGACACTGAATGGAGGCCAGTGGAGGGATTGGCAGAGAGGGGTGGAGGACACTGATTGGAGACCAGTGGAGGGATTGTCAGAGAGGGGTGGAGGACACTGAATGGAGACCAGTGGAAGGATTGGCAGAGGACACTGAATGGAGACCAGTGGAGGGATTGGAAGAGAGGGGTGGAGAACACTGATTGGAGACCAGTGGAGGGATTGGCAGAAAGGGGTGGAGGACACTGAATGGAGGACAGTGGAGGGATTGGTAGAGAGGGGTGGAGGACACTGAATGGAGGACAGTGGAGGGATTGGTAGAGAGGGGTGGAGGACACTGAATGGAGACCAGTGGAGGGATTGGCAGAGAGGGGTGGAGGAAACTGAATGGAGACCAGTGAAGGGATTTGCAGAGAGGGATGGAGGACACTGAATGGAGGTCAGTGGAGGCATTGGGAGAGAGGGGTGGAGGGCACTGAATGGAGACCAGTGGAGGTATTGGCAGAGAGCAATGGAGGACACTGAATGGAGGTCAGTGGAGGGATTGGGAGAGAGGGGTGGAGGACACTGAATGGAGACCAGTGGAGGGATTGGCAGAGAGGGGTGGAGGACACTGAATGGAGAACAGTGGAGGGATTGGCAGAGAGGGATGGAGGACACTGAATGGAGACCAGTGGAGGGATTGGCAGAGAGGGGTGGAGGACACTGAATGGAGACCAGTGGATGGATTGGTAGAGAGGGGTGGAGGACACTGAATGGAGATCAGTGGAGGAATTGGCAGAGAGGGGTGGAGGACACTGAATGGAGACCAGTAGAGGTATTGGCAGAGAGGGGTGGAGGACACTGAATGGAGACCAGTGGAGGGATTGGCGGAGAGGGGTGGAGGACACTGAATAGAGACCAGTAGAGGGATTGGCAGGGAGGGGGGAGGACCCTCAATGGAGACCAGTGGAGGGATTGGCAGAGAGGGGTGGAGGACACTGAATGGAGACCAGTGGAGGGATTGGCAGAGAGGGGTGGAGGACACTGAATGGAGACCAGTGGAGGGATTGGCAGAGAGGGGTGGAGGACACTGAATGGAGACCAGTGGAGGGATTGGTAGAGAGGGGTGGAGGACACTGAATGAAGACCAGTGGAGGGGTTGGCTGAAAGGGGTGGAGGACACTGAATGGAGACCAGTGGAGGGATTGGCAGAGAGGGGTGGAGGACACTGAATGGAGACCAGTGGAGGGATTGGCTGAAAGGGGTGGAGGACACTGAATGGAGACCAGTGGAGGGGCTAGCAGGAAGGGTGGAGGACACTGAATGGAGACCAGTGGAGGGATTGGCAGAGAGGGGTGGAGGACACTGAATGGAGACCAGTGGAGGGATTGGCAGAGAGGGGTGGAGGACACTGAATGGAGACCAGTAGAGGAATTGGCAGAGAGGGGTGGAGGACACTGAATGGAGACCAGTAGAGGGATTGGCAGAGAGGGGTGGAGGACACTGAATGGAGACCAGTGGAGGGATTGGCAGAGAGGGGTGGAGGACACTGAATGGAGACCAGTGGAGGTTTTGGCAGAGAGGGGTGGAGGACACTGAATAGGGACCAGTGGAGGGATTGGCTGAGAGAGATGGAGGACACTGAATGGAGGCCAGTGGAGGGATTGGCAGGGAGGGGGGAGGACCGTCAATGGAGACGAGTGGAGGGATTGGCAGAGAGGGGTGGAGAACACTGATTGGAGACCAGTGGAGCGATTGGCAGAAAGGGGTGGAGGACACTGAATGGAGACCAGTGGAGGGATTGGCAGAGAGGGGTGGAGGACACTGAATGGAGACCAGTGGAGGGATTGGCAGAAAGGGGTGGAGGACACTGAATGGAGACCAGTGGAGGGATTGGCAGAGAGGGGTGGAGGACACTGAATGGAGGCCAGTGGTGGGATCGGCAGAGAGGGGTGGAGGACACTGAATGGAGACCAGTAGAGGGATTGGCAGAGAGGGGTGGAGGACACTGAATGGAGGCCAGTGGTGGGATATGCAGAGTGGGGTGGAGGAGACTGAATGGAGGCCAGTGGAGGGATTGGCAGAGAGGGGTGGAGGACACTGAATGGAGGCCAGTGGTGGGATTGGCAGAGAGGGGTGGAGGATACTGAATGGAGACCAGTAGAGGGATTGGCAGAGAGGGGTGGAGGACACTGAATGGAGACCAGTAGAGGGATTGGCAGAGAGGGGTGGAGGACACTGAATGGAGACCAGTAGAGGGATTGGCAGAGAGGGGTGGAGGACACTGAATGGAGACCAGTAGAGGGATTGGCAGAGAGGGGTGGAGGACACTGAATGGAGACCAGTGGAGGGATTGGTAGAGAGGGGTGGAGGACACTGAATGGAGACCAGTGGAGAGATTGGCAGAGAGGGGTGGAGGACACTGAATGGAGACCAGTGGAGGGATTGGCAGAGAGGGGTGGAGGACACTGAATGGAGGTCAGTGGAGGGATTGGCAGAGAGGGGTGGAGGACACTGAATGGAGGTCAGTGGAGGGATTGGTAGAGAGGGGTGGAGGACACTGAATGAAGACCAGTGGAGGGGTTGGCTGAAAAGGGCGGAGGACACTGAATGGAGACCAGTGGAGGGATTGGCAGAGAGGGGTGGAGGACACTGAATGGAGACCAGTGGAGGGATTGGCTGAAAGGGGTGGAGGACACTGAATGGAGACCAGTGGAGGGACTAGCAGGAAGGGTGGAGGACACTGAATGGAGACCAGTGGAGGGATTGGCAGAGAGGGGTGGAGAACACTGAATGGAGGCCAGTGGAGGGATTGGCTGAAAGGGGTGGAGGACACTAAATGGAGACCAGTGGAGGGATTGGCAGAGAGGGGTGGAGAACACTGAATGGAGACCAGTGGAGGGATTGGCAGAGAGGGAAGGAGGACACTGAATGGAGAACAGTGGAGGGATTGGCAGAGAGGGGTGGAGGACACTGAATGGAGACCAGTGGAGGAATTGGCAGAGAGGGGTGGAGGACACTGAATGGAGGCCAGTGGAGGGATTGGCAGAGAGGGGTGGAGGACACTGAATGGAGACCAGTGGAGGGATTGGCAGAGAGAGGTGGAGTACACTGAATGGAGACCAGTGGAGAGATTGGCAGAGAGGGGTGGAGGACACTGAATGGAGGTCAGTGGAGGGATTGGGAGAGAGGGGTGGAGGACACTGAATGAAGACCAGTGGAGGGATTGGCTGAAAGGGGTGGAGGACGCTGAATGGAGACCAGTGGAGGGATTGGCAGAGAGGGGTGGAGGACACTGAATGGAGACCAGGGGAGGAATTGGCAGAGAGGGGTGGAGGACACTGAATGGAGGTCAGTGGAGGGATTGGCAGAGAGGGGTGGAGGACACTGAATGGAGGCCAGTGGAGGGATTGGTAGAGAGGGGTGGAGGACACTTAATGGAGGTCAGTGGAGGGATTGGCAGAGAGGGGTGGAGGACACTGAATGGAGGCCAGTGGAGGGATTGGTAGAGAGGGGTGGAGGACACTGAATGGAGACCAGTGGAGGGATTGGCTGAAAGGGGTGGAGGACACTGAATGGAGACCAGTGGAGGGACTAGCAGAAAGGGTGGAGGACACTGAATGGAGACCAGTGGAGGGATTGGCAGAGAGGGGTGGAGGACACTGAATGGAGACCAGTGGAGGGATTGGCGGAGAGGGGTGGAGGACACTGAATGGAGACCAGTAGAGGGATTGGCAGAGAGGGGTGGAGGACACTGAATGGAGACCAGTGGAGGTTTTGGCAGAGAGGGGTGGAGGACACTGAATAGGGACCAGTGGAGGGATTGGCTGAGAGAGATGGAGGACACTGAATGGAGGCCAGTGGAGGGATTGGCAGGGAGGGGGGAGGACCGTCAATGGAGACGAGTGGAGGGATTGGCAGAGAGGGGTGGAGAACACTGATTGGAGACCAGTGGAGCGATTGGCAGAAAGGGGTGGAGGACACTGAATGGAGACCAGTGGAGGGATTGGCAGAGAGGGGTGGAGGACACTGAATGGAGACCAGTGGAGGGATTGGCAGAAAGGGGTGGAGGACACTGAATGGAGACCAGTGGAGGGATTGGCAGAGAGGGGTGGAGGACACTGAATGGAGGCCAGTGGTGGGATTGGCAGAGAGGGGTGGAGGACACTGAATGGAGACCAGTAGAGGGATTGGCAGAGAGGGGTGGAGGACACTGAATGGAGGCCAGTGGTGGGATCTGCAGAGTGGGGTGGAGGAGACTGAATGGAGGCCAGTGGAGGGATTGGCAGAGAGGGGTGGAGGACACTGAATGGAGGCCAGTGGTGGGATTGGCAGAGAGGGGTGGAGGATACTGAATGGAGACCAGTAGAGGGATTGGCAGAGAGGGGTGGAGGACACTGAATGGAGACCAGTAGAGGGATTGGCAGAGAGGGGTGGAGGACACTGAATGGAGACCAGTAGAGGGATTGGCAGAGAGGGGTGGAGGACACTGAATGGAGACCAGTAGAGGGATTGGCAGAGAGGGGTGGAGGACACTGAATGGAGACCAGTGGAGGGATTGGTAGAGAGGGGTGGAGGACACTGAATGGAGACCAGTGGAGGGATTGGTAGAGAGGGGTGGAGGACACTGAATGGAGGCCAGTGGTGGGATCGGCAGAGAGGGGTGGAGGATACTGAATGGAGACCAGTAGAGGGATTGGCAGAGAGGGGTGGAGGACACTGAATGGAGGCCAGTAGAGGGATTGGCAGAGAGGGGTGGAGGACACTGAATGGAGACCAGTAGAGGGATTGGCAGAGAGGGGTGGAGGACACTGAATGGAGACCAGTAGAGGGATTGGCAGAGAGGGGTGGAGGACACTGAATGGAGACCAGTGGAGGTTTTGGTAGAGAGGGGTGGAGGACACTGAATAGGGACCAGTGGAGGTTTTGGTAGAGAGGGGTGGAGGACACTGAATAGGGACCAGTGGAGGGATTGGCAAAGAGAGGTGGAGGACACTGAATGGAGGCCAGTGGAGGGATTGGCAGGGAGAGGGGAGGACCCTCAATAGAGACCAGTGGAGGGATTGGCAGAAAGGGGTGGAGAACACTGATTGGAGACCAGTGGAGGGATTGGTAGAGAGGGGTGGAGGACACTGAATGGAGACCAGTAGAGGGATTGGTAGAGAGGGGTGGAGGACACTGAATGGAGGACAGTGGAGGGATTGGTAGAGAGGGGTGGAGGACACTGAATGGAGACCAGTGGAGGGATTGGCAGAGAGGGGTGGAGGAAACTGAATGGAGACCAGTGAAGGGATTTGCAGAGAGGGATGGAGGACACTGAATGGAGGTCAGTGGAGGCATTGGGAGAGAGGGGTGGAGGGCACTGAATGGAGACCAGTGGAGGGATTGGCAGAGAGCAATGGAGGACACTGAATGGAGGTCAGTGGAGGGATTGGGAGAGAGGGGTGGAGGACACTGAATGGAGACCAGTGGAGGGATTGGCAGAGAGGGGTGGAGGACACTGAATGGAGAACAGTGGAGGGATTGGCAGAGAGGGATGGAGGACACTGAATGGAGACCAGTGGAGGGATTGGCAGAGAGGGATGGAGGACACTGAATGGAGACCAGTGGAGGTTTTGGTAGAGAGGGGTGGAGGACACTGAATAGGGACCAGTGGAGGGATTGGCAGAGAGAGATGGAGGACACTGAATGGCGGCCAGTGGAGGGATTGGCAGGGAGGGGGGAGGACCCTCAATTGAGACCAGTAGAGGGATTGGCAGAGAGGGGTGGAGGACACTGAATGGAGACCAGTGGAGGGATTGGCAGAGAGGGGTGGAGGACACTGAATGGAGACCAGTGGAGGGATGGCAGAGAGGGGTGGAGGACACTGAATGGAGACCAGTAGAGGGATTGGCAGAGAGGGGTGGAGGACACTGAATGGAGACCAGTAGAGGGATTGGCAGAGAGGGGTGGAGGACACTGAATGGAGACCAGTGGAGGGATTGGCAGAGAGGGGTGGAGGACACTGAATGGAGACCAGTGGAGGGATTGGCAGAGAGGGGTGGAGGACACTGAATGGAGACCAGTAGAAGGATTGGCAGAGAGGGGTGGAGGACACTGAATGGAGACCAGTAGAGGGATTGGCAGAGAGGGGTGGAGGACACTGAATGGAGACCAGTAGAAGGATTGGCAGAGAGGGGTGGAGGACACTGAATGGAGACCAGTGGATGGATTGGTAGAGAGGGGTGGAGGACACTGAATGGAGATCAGTGGAGGAATTGGCAGAGAGGGGTGGAGGACACTGAATGGAGACCAGTAGAGGGATTGGCAGAGAGGGGTGGAGGACACTGAATGGAGACCAGTGGAGGGATTGGCAGAGAGGGGTGGAGGACACGGAATGGAGACCAGTAGAGGGATTGGTAGAGAGGGGTGGAGGACACTGAATGGAGACCAGTAGAGGGATTGGCAGAGAGGGGTGGAGGGCACTGAATGGAGGCCAGTGGAGGGATTGGCAGGGAGGGTGGAGGACACTCAATAGAGAGCAGTGGAGGGATTGGCAGGGAGGGGTGGAGGACACTGAATGGAGACCAGTAGAAGGATTGGTAGAGAGGGGTGGAGGACACTGAATGGAGACCAGTGGAGGGATTGGCAGAGAGGGGTGGAGGACACTGAATGGAGACCAGTAGAGGGATTGGCAGAGAGGGGTGGAGGACACTGAATGGAGACCAGTAGAGGGATTGGCAGAGAGGGGTGGAGGACACTGAATGGAGACCAGTAGAGGGATTGGCAGAGAGGGGTGGAGGACACTGAATGGAGACCAGTGGAGGGATTGGCAGAGAGGGGTGGAGGACACTGAATGGAGACCAGTGGAGGGATTGGCAGAGAGGGGTGGAGGACACTGAATGGAGACCAGTAGAAGGATTGGCAGAGAGGGGTGGAGGACACTGAATGGAGACCAGTAGAGGGATTGGCAGAGAGGGGTGGAGGACACTGAATGGAGACAGTAGAAGGATTGGTAGAGAGGGGTGGAGGACACTGAATGGAGACCAGTAGAGGGGATTGGCAGAGAGGGGTGGAGGACACTGAATGGAGACCAGTAGAGGGATTGGAAGAGAGGGGTGGAGGACACTGAATGGAGACCAGTAGAGTGATTGGCAGAGAGGGGTGGAGGACACTGAATGGAGACCAGTGGAGGGATTGGCAGAGAGGGGTGGAGGACACTGAATGGAGACCAGTGGAGGGATTGGCAGGGAGGGGTGGAGGACACTGAATGGAGACCAGTAGAAGGATTGGTAGAGAGGGGTGGAGGACACTGAATGGAGACCAGTGGAGGGATTGGCAGAGAGAGGTGGAGGGCACTGAATGGAGGCCAGTGGAGGGATTGGCAGGGAGGGGTGGAGGACACTGAATGGAGACCAGTGGAGGGATTGGTAGAGAGGGGTGGAGGACACTGAATGGAGACCAGTAGAGGATTGGCAGAGAGGGGTGGAGGACACTGAATGGAGACCAGTAGAGGGATTGGCAGAGAGGGGTGGAGGACACTGAATGGAGACCAGTAGAAGGATTGGCAGAGAGGGGTGGAGGTCACTGAATGGAGACCAGTAGAAGGATTGGTAGAGAGGGGTGGAGGACACTGAATGGAGACCAGTTGAAGGATTGGCAGAGAGGGGGGGAGGACACTGAATGGAGACCAGTAGAGGGATTGGCAGAGAGAGGTGGAGGACACTGAATGGAGACCAGTGGAGGGATTGGCAGAGAGGGGTGGAGGACACTGAATGGAGACCAGTAGAGGGATTTGGCAGAGAGGGGTGGAGGGCACTGAATGGAGGCCAGTGGAGGGATTGGCAGGGAGGGTGGAGGACACTCAATAGAGAGCAGTGGAGGGATTGGCAGGGAGGGGTGGAGGACACTGAATGGAGACCAGTAGAAGGATTGGTAGAGAGGGGTGGAGGACACTGAATGGAGACCAGTGGAGGGATTGGCAGAGAGGGGTGGAGGACACTGAATGGAGACCAGTGGAGGGATTGGCAGAGAGGGGTGGAGGACACTGAATGGAGACCAGTAGAGGGATTGGTAGAGAGGGGTGGAGGACACTGAATGGAGACCAGTAGAGGGATTGGCAGAGAGAGGTGGAGTACACTGAATGGAGACCAGTGGAGAGATTGGCAGAGAGGGGTGGAGGACACTGAATGGAGGTCAGTGGAGGGATTGGGAGAGAGGGGTGGAGGACACTGAATGAAGACCAGTGGAGGGATTGGCTGAAAGGGGTGGAGGACGCTGAATGGAGACCAGTGGAGGGATTGGCAGAGAGGGGTGGAGGACACTGGATGGAGACCAGGGGAGGAATTGGCAGAGAGGGGTGGAGGACACTGAATGGAGGTCAGTGGAGGGATTGGCAGAGAGGGGTGGAGGACACTGAATGGAGGCCAGTGGAGGGATTGGTAGAGAGGGGTGGAGGACACTTAATGGAGGTCAGTGGAGGGATTGGCAGAGAGGGGTGGAGGACACTGAATGGAGGCCAGTGGAGGGATTGGTAGAGAGGGGTGGAGGACACTGAATGGAGACCAGTGGAGGGATTGGCTGAAAGGGGTGGAGGACACTGAATGGAGACCAGTGGAGGGACTAGCAGAAAGGGTGGAGGACACTGAATGGAGACCAGTGGAGGGATTGGCAGAGAGGGGTGGAGGACACTGAATGGAGACCAGTGGAGGGATTGGCGGAGAGGGGTGGAGGACACTGAATGGAGACCAGTAGAGGGATTGGCAGAGAGGGGTGGAGGACACTGAATGGAGACCAGTGGAGGTTTTGGCAGAGAGGGGTGGAGGACACTGAATAGGGACCAGTGGAGGGATTGGCTGAGAGAGATGGAGGACACTGAATGGAGGCCAGGGAGGATTGGCAGGGAGGGGGAGGACCGTCAATGGAGACGAGTGGAGGGATTGGCAGAGAGGGGTGGAGAACAACTGTGATTGGAGACCAGTGGAGCGATTGGCAGAAAGGGGTGGAGGACACTGAATGGAGACCAGTGGAGGGATTGGCAGAGAGGGGTGGAGGACACTGAATGGAGACCAGTGGAGGGATTGGCAGAAAGGGGTGGAGGACACTGAATGGAGACCAGTGGAGGGATTGGCAGAGAGGGGTGGAGGACACTGAATGGAGGCCAGTGGTGGGATCGGCAGAGAGGGGTGGAGGACACTGAATGGAGACCAGTAGAGGGATTGGCAGAGAGGGGTGGAGGACACTGAATGGAGGCCAGTGGTGGGATCTGCAGAGTGGGGTGGAGGAGACTGAATGGAGGCCAGTGGAGGGATTGGCAGAGAGGGGTGGAGGACACTGAATGGAGGCCAGTGGTGGGATTGGCAGAGAGGGGTGGAGGATACTGAATGGAGACCAGTAGAGGGATTGGCAGAGAGGGGTGGAGGACACTGAATGGAGACCAGTAGAGGGATTGGCAGAGAGGGGTGGAGGACACTGAATGGAGACCAGTAGAGGGATTGGCAGAGAGGGGTGGAGGACACTGAATGGAGACCAGTAGAGGGATTGGCAGAGAGGGGTGGAGGACACTGAATGGAGACCAGTGGAGGGATTGGTAGAGAGGGGTGGAGGACACTGAATGGAGACCAGTGGAGGGATTGGTAGAGAGGGGTGGAGGACACTGAATGGAGGCCAGTGGTGGGATCGGCAGAGAGGGGTGGAGGATACTGAATGGAGACCAGTAGAGGGATTGGCAGAGAGGGGTGGAGGACACTGAATGGAGGCCAGTAGAGGGATTGGCAGAGAGGGGTGGAGGACACTGAATGGAGACCAGTAGAGGGATTGGCAGAGAGGGGTGGAGGACACTGAATGGAGACCAGTAGAGGGATTGGCAGAGAGGGGTGGAGGACACTGAATGGAGACCAGTGGAGGTTTTGGTAGAGAGGGGTGGAGGACACTGAATAGGGACCAGTGGAGGTTTTGGTAGAGAGGGGTGGAGGACACTGAATAGGGACCAGTGGAGGGATTGGCAAAGAGAGGTGGAGGACACTGAATGGAGGCCAGTGGAGGGATTGGCAGGGAGAGGGGAGGACCCTCAATAGAGACCAGTGGAGGGATTGGCAGAAAGGGGTGGAGAACACTGATTGGAGACCAGTGGAGGGATTGGTAGAGAGGGGTGGAGGACACTGAATGGAGACCAGTAGAGGGATTGGTAGAGAGGGGTGGAGGACACTGAATGGAGGACAGTGGAGGGATTGGTAGAGAGGGGTGGAGGACACTGAATGGAGACCAGTGGAGGGATTGGCAGAGAGGGGTGGAGGAAACTGAATGGAGACCAGTGAAGGGATTTGCAGAGAGGGATGGAGGACACTGAATGGAGGTCAGTGGAGGCATTGGGAGAGAGGGGTGGAGGGCACTGAATGGAGACCAGTGGAGGGATTGGCAGAGAGCAATGGAGGACACTGAATGGAGGTCAGTGGAGGGATTGGGAGAGAGGGGTGGAGGACACTGAATGGAGACCAGTGGAGGGATTGGCAGAGAGGGGTGGAGGACACTGAATGGAGAACAGTGGAGGGATTGGCAGAGAGGGATGGAGGACACTGAATGGAGACCAGTGGAGGGATTGGCAGAGAGGGATGGAGGACACTGAATGGAGACCAGTGGAGGTTTTGGTAGAGAGGGGTGGAGGACACTGAATAGGGACCAGTGGAGGGATTGGCAGAGAGAGATGGAGGACACTGAATGGCGGCCAGTGGAGGGATTGGCAGGGAGGGGGGAGGACCCTCAATTGAGACCAGTAGAGGGATTGGCAGAGAGGGGTGGAGGACACTGAATGGAGACCAGTGGAGGGATTGGCAGAGAGGGGTGGAGGACACTGAATGGAGACCAGTGGAGGGATGGCAGAGAGGGGTGGAGGACACTGAATGGAGACCAGTAGAGGGATTGGCAGAGAGGGGTGGAGGACACTGAATGGAGACCAGTAGAGGGATTGGCAGAGAGGGGTGGAGGACACTGAATGGAGACCAGTGGAGGGATTGGCAGAGAGGGGTGGAGGACACTGAATGGAGACCAGTGGAGGGATTGGCAGAGAGGGGTGGAGGACACTGAATGGAGACCAGTAGAAGGATTGGCAGAGAGGGGTGGAGGACACTGAATGGAGACCAGTAGAGGGATTGGCAGAGAGGGGTGGAGGACACTGAATGGAGACCAGTAGAAGGATTGGCAGAGAGGGGTGGAGGACACTGAATGGAGACCAGTGGATGGATTGGTAGAGAGGGGTGGAGGACACTGAATGGAGATCAGTGGAGGAATTGGCAGAGAGGGGTGGAGGACACTGAATGGAGACCAGTAGAGGGATTGGCAGAGAGGGGTGGAGGACACTGAATGGAGACCAGTGGAGGGATTGGCAGAGAGGGGTGGAGGACACGGAATGGAGACCAGTAGAGGGATTGGTAGAGAGGGGTGGAGGACACTGAATGGAGACCAGTAGAGGGATTGGCAGAGAGGGGTGGAGGGCACTGAATGGAGGCCAGTGGAGGGATTGGCAGGGAGGGTGGAGGACACTCAATAGAGAGCAGTGGAGGGATTGGCAGGGAGGGGTGGAGGACACTGAATGGAGACCAGTAGAAGGATTGGTAGAGAGGGGTGGAGGACACTGAATGGAGACCAGTGGAGGGATTGGCAGAGAGGGGTGGAGGACACTGAATGGAGACCAGTAGAGGGATTGGCAGAGAGGGGTGGAGGACACTGAATGGAGACCAGTAGAGGGATTGGCAGAGAGGGGTGGAGGACACTGAATGGAGACCAGTAGAGGGATTGGCAGAGAGGGGTGGAGGACACTGAATGGAGACCAGTGGAGGGATTGGCAGAGAGGGGTGGAGGACACTGAATGGAGACCAGTGGAGGGATTGGCAGAGAGGGGTGGAGGACACTGAATGGAGACCAGTAGAAGGATTGGCAGAGAGGGGTGGAGGACACTGAATGGAGACCAGTAGAGGGATTGGCAGAGAGGGGTGGAGGACACTGAATGGAGACCAGTAGAAGGATTGGTAGAGAGGGGTGGAGGACACTGAATGGAGACCAGTAGAGGGATTGGCAGAGAGGGGTGGAGGACACTGAATGGAGACCAGTAGAGGGATTGGAAGAGAGGGGTGGAGGACACTGAATGGAGACCAGTAGAGGGATTGGCAGAGAGGGGTGGAGGACACTGAATGGAGACCAGTGGAGGGATTGGCAGAGAGGGGTGGAGGACACTGAATGGAGACCAGTGGAGGGATTGGCAGGGAGGGGTGGAGGACACTGAATGGAGACCAGTAGAAGGATTGGTAGAGAGGGGTGGAGGACACTGAATGGAGACCAGTGGAGGGATTGGCAGAGAGAGGTGGAGGGCACTGAATGGAGGCCAGTGGAGGGATTGGCAGGGAGGGGTGGAGGACACTGAATGGAGACCAGTGGAGGGATTGGTAGAGAGGGGTGGAGGACACTGAATGGAGACCAGTAGAAGGATTGGCAGAGAGGGGTGGAGGACACTGAATGGAGACCAGTAGAGGGATTGGCAGAGAGGGGTGGAGGACACTGAATGGAGACCAGTAGAAGGATTGGCAGAGAGGGGTGGAGGTCACTGAATGGAGACCAGTAGAAGGATTGGTAGAGAGGGGTGGAGGACACTGAATGGAGACCAGTGGAGGGATTGGCAGAGAGGGGTGGAGGACACTGAATGGAGACCAGTAGAAGGATTGGTAGAGAGGGGTGGAGGACACTGAATGGAGACCAGTTGAAGGATTGGCAGAGAGGGGGGGAGGACACTGAATGGAGACCAGTAGAGGGATTGGCAGAGAGAGGTGGAGGACACTGAATGGAGACCAGTGGAGGGATTGGCAGAGAGGGGTGGAGGACACTGAATGGAGACCAGTAGAGGGATTGGCAGAGAGGGGTGGAGGGCACTGAATGGAGGCCAGTGGAGGGATTGGCAGGGAGGGTGGAGGACACTCAATAGAGAGCAGTGGAGGGATTGGCAGGGAGGGGTGGAGGACACTGAATGGAGACCAGTAGAAGGATTGGTAGAGAGGGGTGGAGGACACTGAATGGAGACCAGTGGAGGGATTGGCAGAGAGGGGTGGAGGACACTGAATGGAGACCAGTGGAGGGATTGGCAGAGAGGGGTGGAGGACACTGAATGGAGACCAGTAGAGGGATTGGTAGAGAGGGGTGGAGGACACTGAATGGAGACCAGTAGAGGGATTGGCAGAGAGAGGTGGAGGGCACTGAATGGAGGCCAGTGGAGGGATTGGCAGGGAGGGGGGAGGACACTCAATAGAGAGCAGTGGAGGGATTGGCAGGGAGGGGTGGAGGACACTGAATGGAGACCAGTTGAAGGATTGGCAGAGAGGGGGGGAGGACACTGAATGGAGACCAGTGGAGGGATTGGTAGAGAGGGGTGGAGGACACTGAATGGAGACCAGTGGAGGGATTGGCAGAGATGGGTGGAGGACACTGAATGGAGACCAGTGGAGGGATTGGCAGAGATGGGTGGAGGACACTGAATGGAGACAAGTGGAGGGATAGGCAGAGATGGGTGGAGGACACTGAATGGAGGCCAGTAGAGGGATTGGCAGAGAGGGGTGGAGGACACTGAATGGAGGCCAGAGGAGAGATTGGCAGAGAGGGGTGGAGGACACTGAATGGAGACCAGTAGAAGGATTGGTAGAGAGGGGTGGAGGACACTGAATGGAGACCAGTAGAGGGATTGGCAGAGAGGGGTGAGGACACTGAATGGAGACCAGTAGAGGGATTGGCAGAGAGGGGTGGAGGACACTGAATGGAGACCAGTAGAGGGATTGGCAGAGAGGGGTGGAGGACACTGAATGGAGACCAGTAGAGGGATTGGTAGAGAGGGGTGGAGGACACTGAATGGAGACCAGTAGAAGGATTGGCAGAGAGGGGTGGAGGACACTGAATGGAGACCAGTAGAGGGATTGGCAGAGAGGGGTGGAGGACACTGAATGGAGACCAGTAGAAGGATTGGCAGAGAGGGGTGGAGGTCACTGAATGGAGACCAGTAGAAGGATTGGTAGAGAGGGGTGGAGGACACTGAATGGAGACCAGTGGAGGGATTGGCAGAGAGGGGTGGAGGACACTGAATGGAGACCAGTAGAAGGATTGGTAGAGAGGGGTGGAGGACACTGAATGGAGACCAGTTGAAGGATTGGCAGAGAGGGGGGGAGGACACTGAATGGAGACCAGTAGAGGGATTGGCAGAGAGAGGTGGAGGACACTGAATGGAGACCAGTGGAGGGATTGGCAGAGAGGGGTGGAGGACACTGAATGGAGACCAGTAGAGGGATTGGCAGAGAGGGGTGGAGGACACTGAATGGAGACCAGTAGAAGGATTGGCAGAGAGGGGTGGAGGACACTGAATGGAGACCAGTAGAGGGATTGGCAGAGAGGGGTGGAGGACACTGAATGGAGACCAGTAGAAGGATTGGTAGAGAGGGGTGGAGGACACTGAATGGAGACCAGTAGAGGGATTGGCAGAGAGGGGTGGAGGACACTGAATGGAGACAAGTGGAGGGATAGGCAGAGATGGGTGGAGGACACTGAATGGAGGCCAGTAGAGGGATTGGCAGAGAGGGGTGGAGGACACTGAATGGAGGCCAGAGGAGAGATTGGCAGAGAGGGGTGGAGGACACTGAATGGAGACCAGTAGAAGGATTGGTAGAGAGGGGTGGAGGACACTGAATGGAGACCAGTAGAGGGATTGGCAGAGAGGGGTGAGGACACTGAATGGAGACCAGTAGAGGGATTGGCAGAGAGGGGTGGAGGACACTGAATGGAGACCAGTAGAGGGATTGGCAGAGAGGGGTGGAGGACACTGAATGGAGACCAGTAGAGGGATTGGTAGAGAGGGGTGGAGGACACTGAATGGAGACCAGTAGAAGGATTGGCAGAGAGGGGTGGAGGACACTGAATGGAGACCAGTAGAGGGATTGGCAGAGAGGGGTGGAGGACACTGAATGGAGACCAGTAGAAGGATTGGCAGAGAGGGGTGGAGGTCACTGAATGGAGACCAGTAGAAGGATTGGTAGAGAGGGGTGGAGGACACTGAATGGAGACCAGTGGAGGGATTGGCAGAGAGGGGTGGAGGACACTGAATGGAGACCAGTAGAAGGATTGGTAGAGAGGGGTGGAGGACACTGAATGGAGACCAGTTGAAGGATTGGCAGAGAGGGGGGGAGGACACTGAATGGAGACCAGTAGAGGGATTGGCAGAGAGAGGTGGAGGACACTGAATGGAGACCAGTGGAGGGATTGGCAGAGAGGGGTGGAGGGCACTGAATGGAGGCCAGTGGAGGGATTGGCAGGGAGGGTGGAGGACACTCAATAGAGAGCAGTGGAGGGATTGGCAGGGAGGGGTGGAGGACACTGAATGGAGACCAGTAGAAGGATTGGTAGAGAGGGGTGGAGGACACTGAATGGAGACCAGTGGAGGGATTGGCAGAGAGGGGTGGAGGACACTGAATGGAGACCAGTGGAGGGATTGGCAGAGAGGGGTGGAGGACACTGAATGGAGACCAGTAGAGGGATTGGTAGAGAGGGGTGGAGGACACTGAATGGAGACCAGTAGAGGGATTGGCAGAGAGAGGTGGAGGGCACTGAATGGAGGCCAGTGGAGGGATTGGCAGGGAGGGGGGAGGACACTCAATAGAGAGCAGTGGAGGGATTGGCAGGGAGGGGTGGAGGACACTGAATGGAGACCAGTTGAAGGATTGGCAGAGAGGGGGGGAGGACACTGAATGGAGACCAGTGGAGGGATTGGTAGAGAGGGGTGGAGGACACTGAATGGAGACCAGTGGAGGGATTGGCAGAGATGGGTGGAGGACACTGAATGGAGACCAGTGGAGGGATTGGCAGAGATGGGTGGAGGACACTGAATGGAGACAAGTGGAGGGATAGGCAGAGATGGGTGGAGGACACTGAATGGAGGCCAGTAGAGGGATTGGCAGAGAGGGGTGGAGGACACTGAATGGAGGCCAGAGGAGAGATTGGCAGAGAGGGGTGGAGGACACTGAATGGAGACCAGTAGAAGGATTGGTAGAGAGGGGTGGAGGACACTGAATGGAGACCAGTAGAGGGATTGGCAGAGAGGGGTGAGGACACTGAATGGAGACCAGTAGAGGGATTGGCAGAGAGGGGTGGAGGACACTGAATGGAGACCAGTAGAGGGATTGGCAGAGATGGGTGGAGGACACTGAATGGAGACCAGTAGAGGGATTGGTAGAGAGGGGTGGAGGACACTGAATGGAGACCAGTAGAAGGATTGGCAGAGAGGGGTGGAGGACACTGAATGGAGACCAGTAGAGGGATTGGCAGAGAGGGGTGGAGGACACTGAATGGAGACCAGTAGAAGGATTGGCAGAGAGGGGTGGAGGTCACTGAATGGAGACCAGTAGAAGGATTGGTAGAGAGGGGTGGAGGACACTGAATGGAGACCAGTGGAGGGATTGGCAGAGAGGGGTGGAGGACACTGAATGGAGACCAGTAGAAGGATTGGTAGAGAGGGGTGGAGGACACTGAATGGAGACCAGTTGAAGGATTGGCAGAGAGGGGGGGAGGACACTGAATGGAGACCAGTAGAGGGATTGGCAGAGAGAGGTGGAGGACACTGAATGGAGACCAGTGGAGGGATTGGCAGAGAGGGGTGGAGGACACTGAATGGAGACCAGTAGAGGGATTGGCAGAGAGGGGTGGAGGACACTGAATGGAGACCAGTAGAAGGATTGGCAGAGAGGGGTGGAGGACACTGAATGGAGACCAGTAGAGGGATTGGCAGAGAGGGGTGGAGGACACTGAATGGAGACCAGTAGAAGGATTGGTAGAGAGGGGTGGAGGACACTGAATGGAGACCAGTAGAGGGATTGGCAGAGAGGGGTGGAGGACACTGAATGGAGACAAGTGGAGGGATAGGCAGAGATGGGTGGAGGACACTGAATGGAGGCCAGTAGAGGGATTGGCAGAGAGGGGTGGAGGACACTGAATGGAGGCCAGAGGAGAGATTGGCAGAGAGGGGTGGAGGACACTGAATGGAGACCAGTAGAAGGATTGGTAGAGAGGGGTGGAGGACACTGAATGGAGACCAGTAGAGGGATTGGCAGAGAGGGGTGAGGACACTGAATGGAGACCAGTAGAGGGATTGGCAGAGAGGGGTGGAGGACACTGAATGGAGACCAGTAGAGGGATTGGCAGAGAGGGGTGGAGGACACTGAATGGAGACCAGTGGAGGGATTGGTAGAGAGGGGTGGAGGACACTGAATGGAGACCAGTAGAGGGATTGGTAGAGAGGGGTGGAGGACACTGAATGGAGACCAGTAGAAGGATTGGCAGAGAGGGGTGGAGGACACTGAATGGAGACCAGTAGAGGGATTGGCAGAGAGGGGTGGAGGACACTGAATGGAGACCAGTAGAAGGATTGGCAGAGAGGGGTGGAGGTCACTGAATGGAGACCAGTAGAAGGATTGGTAGAGAGGGGTGGAGGACACTGAATGGAGACCAGTGGAGGGATTGGCAGAGAGGGGTGGAGGACACTGAATGGAGACCAGTAGAAGGATTGGTAGAGAGGGGTGGAGGACACTGAATGGAGACCAGTTGAAGGATTGGCAGAGAGGGGGGGAGGACACTGAATGGAGACCAGTAGAGGGATTGGCAGAGAGAGGTGGAGGACACTGAATGGAGACCAGTGGAGGGATTGGCAGAGAGGGGTGGAGGACACTGAATGGAGACCAGTAGAGGGATTGGCAGAGAGGGGTGGAGGGCACTGAATGGAGGCCAGTGGAGGGATTGGCAGGGAGGGTGGAGGACACTCAATAGAGAGCAGTGGAGGGATTGGCAGGGAGGGGTGGAGGACACTGAATGGAGACCAGTAGAAGGATTGGTAGAGAGGGGTGGAGGACACTGAATGGAGACCAGTGGAGGGATTGGCAGAGAGGGGTGGAGGACACTGAATGGAGACCAGTGGAGGGATTGGCAGAGAGGGGTGGAGGACACTGAATGGAGACCAGTAGAGGGATTGGTAGAGAGGGGTGGAGGACACTGAATGGAGACCAGTAGAGGGATTGGCAGAGAGAGGTGGAGGGCACTGAATGGAGGCCAGTGGAGGGATTGGCAGGGAGGGGGGAGGACACTCAATAGAGAGCAGTGGAGGGATTGGCAGGGAGGGGTGGAGGACACTGAATGGAGACCAGTTGAAGGATTGGCAGAGAGGGGGGGAGGACACTGAATGGAGACCAGTGGAGGGATTGGTAGAGAGGGGTGGAGGACACTGAATGGAGACCAGTGGAGGGATTGGCAGAGATGGGTGGAGGACACTGAATGGAGACCAGTGGAGGGATTGGCAGAGATGGGTGGAGGACACTGAATGGAGACAAGTGGAGGGATAGGCAGAGATGGGTGGAGGACACTGAATGGAGGCCAGTAGAGGGATTGGCAGAGAGGGGTGGAGGACACTGAATGGAGGCCAGAGGAGAGATTGGCAGAGAGGGGTGGAGGACACTGAATGGAGACCAGTAGAAGGATTGGTAGAGAGGGGTGGAGGACACTGAATGGAGACCAGTAGAGGGATTGGCAGAGAGGGGTGAGGACACTGAATGGAGACCAGTGGAGGGATTGGCAGAGAGGGGTGGAGGACACTGAATGGAGACCAGTAGAGGGATTGGTAGAGAGGGGTGGAGGACACTGAATGGAGACCAGTAGAAGGATTGGCAGAGAGGGGTGGAGGACACTGAATGGAGACCAGTAGAGGGATTGGCAGAGAGGGGTGGAGGACACTGAATGGAGACCAGTAGAAGGATTGGCAGAGAGGGGTGGAGGTCACTGAATGGAGACCAGTAGAAGGATTGGTAGAGAGGGGTGGAGGACACTGAATGGAGACCAGTGGAGGGATTGGCAGAGAGGGGTGGAGGACACTGAATGGAGACCAGTAGAAGGATTGGTAGAGAGGGGTGGAGGACACTGAATGGAGACCAGTTGAAGGATTGGCAGAGAGGGGGGGAGGACACTGAATGGAGACCAGTAGAGGGATTGGCAGAGAGAGGTGGAGGACACTGAATGGAGACCAGTGGAGGGATTGGCAGAGAGGGGTGGAGGACACTGAATGGAGACCAGTAGAGGGATTGGCAGAGAGGGGTGGAGGGCACTGAATGGAGGCCAGTGGAGGGATTGGCAGGGAGGGTGGAGGACACTCAATAGAGAGCAGTGGAGGGATTGGCAGGGAGGGGTGGAGGACACTGAATGGAGACCAGTAGAAGGATTGGTAGAGAGGGGTGGAGGACACTGAATGGAGACCAGTGGAGGGATTGGCAGAGAGGGGTGGAGGACACTGAATGGAGACCAGTGGAGGGATTGGCAGAGAGGGGTGGAGGACACTGAATGGAGACCAGTAGAGGGATTGGTAGAGAGGGGTGGAGGACACTGAATGGAGACCAGTAGAGGGATTGGCAGAGAGAGGTGGAGGGCACTGAATGGAGGCCAGTGGAGGGATTGGCAGGGAGGGGGGAGGACACTCAATAGAGAGCAGTGGAGGGATTGGCAGGGAGGGGTGGAGGACACTGAATGGAGACCAGTTGAAGGATTGGCAGAGAGGGGGGGAGGACACTGAATGGAGACCAGTGGAGGGATTGGTAGAGAGGGGTGGAGGACACTGAATGGAGACCAGTGGAGGGATTGGCAGAGATGGGTGGAGGACACTGAATGGAGACCAGTGGAGGGATTGGCAGAGATGGGTGGAGGACACTGAATGGAGACAAGTGGAGGGATAGGCAGAGATGGGTGGAGGACACTGAATGGAGGCCAGTAGAGGGATTGGCAGAGAGGGGTGGAGGACACTGAATGGAGGCCAGAGGAGAGATTGGCAGAGAGGGGTGGAGGACACTGAATGGAGACCAGTAGAAGGATTGGTAGAGAGGGGTGGAGGACACTGAATGGAGACCAGTAGAGGGATTGGCAGAGAGGGGTGAGGACACTGAATGGAGACCAGTGGAGGGATTGGCAGAGAGGGGTGGAGGACACTGAGCGGTTGGTGATGTGGATGAACCTGGCAGCAACATTCATGATGGACAAAAGGGGAAGAGCCTATGTAAAGGTAAGCAAATCAGGAGGGAGTTGCAGTAGTTGAGGTGAGAGATGACCGGGGAGTGAATTAGGAGCTTTGTGGTTTCATTGGTTTGGAAGGGGCGTATATTGGAGATGTTGCGGATGTTGAGGCACCAAGCTATTGGATGTGAGGCCGAAAGGACAGTTCAGAGTCCCCCAGAACCTTGGCATGCGGGATCAGTTGATGGTTAAACCTTTAATTTTGACAGAGAAATCAGGGGAAGGGGCACATGGGGGAGGAAATATTATGAGCTCGGTTTTGGATAGATTGAATTTGAGGAAGTGGAATGACATCCAGGCCGATATGTCTGTTAGGAAATTAGTGATACACGAGGAGACGAGGGTAGAGTGATAGATTTGGGTGTCATCAGCATAAAAATGGTATTGAAAACCATGGGTGGCAATTAGCTGATCCAGGGAGGAGATTGAGAATAGGAGAGGTCCAAGAACAGAACCTTGGAGGACCCCGACAGAGAAAGGAGGAGGGGAGGAGGAAGAATAATTGTGACATTGAAGGTGCGGTGGGATAGGTAGAATGAGAACCAGTGAAGAGTGCGGTCACGGAGACGAAACGTGTAGAATCTTTTGAGTTGTGGTGACCCCACAATATATAAATACCGGACTGGTGACCCCACAATATATAAATACCGGACTGGTGACCCCACAATATACAAATACCGGACTGGTGACCCCACAATATATAAATACCGGACTGGTGACCCTACAATATATAAATACCGGACTGGTGACCCCACAATATACAAATACCGGACTGGTGACCCCACAATATATAAATACCGGACTGGTGACCCCACAATATATAAATACCGGACTGGTGACCCCACAATATACAAATACCGGACTGGTGACCCCACAATGTATAAATACCGGACTGGTGACCCCACAATATATAAATACCGGACTGGTGACCCCACAATATACAAATACCGGACTGGTGACCCCACAATGTATAAATACCGGACTGGTGACCCCACAATATATAAATATCGGACTGGTGACCCCACAATGTATAAATACCGGACTGGTGACCCCACAATGTATAAATACCGGACTGGTGACCCCACAATATATAAATATTGGACTGGTGACCCCACAATGTATAAATACCGGACTGGTGACCCCACAATATATAAATACCGGACTGGTGACCCCACAATATATAAATACCGGACTGGTGACCCCACAATATATAAATACCGGACTGGTGACCCCACAATAGGGAGAAAACTTTTTTGCGGAAGGGAGTTTAAACACTTGCCGACCAGCCGCCGTCATTATACTGCGACAGGTTGGCACAGTCCCGCGAACTGTCGTAGCTGTACGTTGGCTCCTTTAAGCAGGATAGCAGGCGCATGCGCTGCATTGCACGGCACAAGAGTCAGAACAGGGACGTTTGTGTGTAAACACACAAATCCCTGTTCTCTGAGGAGAGGAGATGGAGATTGTGAGTTACTAATAGCTAGGAACACCTATCTGTTATCCCCTATAGTCAGTCCCCTCCCCCTACAGTTAGAATACACAGTTAACCCCTTGATCACCCCCTAGTGTTAACCCCTTCCCTGCCAGTGACATTTACACAGTAATCAGTGAATTTTTATAGCACTGATCGCTGTATAATTGCCAATGGTTTCAAAAATGTGTCAAAAGTGTCCGATGTGTCCCCCATAATGTCGCAGTCCCGATAAAAATCGTAGATCGCCGCCATTACTAGTAAAAAAAAATAAAAATGCCATAAATCAATACCCTATTTTGTAGACGCTATAACTTTTGCGCAAACCAATCAATATACGCTTATTGAAATTTTTATTACCAAAAATATGCAGAAGAATACATATCGGCCTAAACTGAGGAAAAATTAGCTTTTTTTAAAAAAAAATTGGGGATATTTATTATAGCAAAAAGTACAAAATATTGTGTTTTTCTAAATTGTGGCTCTTTTTTTGTAAAAATAAAAACTGCAGAGGTGATCAAATACCACCAAAAGAAATCTCTATTTTTGGGGAAAAAAGGACATGAATTTTGTTTGTGTACAGCGTTGCACAACCGCGCAATTGTCAGTAATGCCCCGTACACACGATCGGAGCGTGTTGTCGGAAATTCCGACCGTGTGTAGGCTTCATCGGACATTTTCCATTGGATTTTCCGACACACAAAGTTGGAGAGCAGGATATAAAATTTTCCGACAACAAAATCCGTTGTCGGAAATTCCGATCGTGTGTACACAAATCCGATGGACAAAGTGCCACGCATGCTCAGAATAAATAAAGAGATGAAAGCTATTGGCCACTGCCCCGTTTATAGTCCCGACGTACGTGTTTTACGTCACCGCGTTCAGAACGATCGGATTTTCCGACAACTTTGCGTGACCGTGTGTATGCAAGACAAGTTTGAGCCAACATCCGTCGGAAAAAATCCATGGATTTTGTTGTCGGAATGTCCGATCAATGTCCGACCGTGTGTACGGGGCATTAAAGCGACGCAGTGCCATATCGCAAAAAATGGCCTGGTCATTGAGCAGCCAAATCTTCCGGGGCTGAAGTGGTTAACAAGACTCGTGCCCATTCACTAAAATTAGAAGAAAAGAGGTTTAACCTTAAACTACGTAGAGGGTTCTTTACTGTAAGAGCGGCAAGGATGTGGAATTCCCTTCCACAGGCGGTGGTCTCAGCGGGGAGCATCGATAATTCCAAGAAACTATTAGATAATCACCTGAATGACCGCAACATACAGGGATATATAATGTAATACTGACACATAATCACACAACATACAGGGATATACAATGTAATATGACATATAATCACACAACATACAGAGATATATAATGTAATATGACATATAATCACACAACATACAGAGATATATAATGTAATATGACATATAATCACACAACATACCAGGGGCGGACTGATAACTCATGGGGCCCCCGGGCAATAGGAGATTTTGGGGCCCCCAGGTAATCAGAGATTATGGGGCCACACAGTATACACACACAGAGTATACAATCACACAGTATACACATACACGTACACACAGTATATACAGACAGATGTAAAAAAAACACAGATTTATACATACTGTCCCTGGTTTTACTGAGGCTGGCAACCCTGATGGGGCCCCCTAGTGGCCCAGGGCCCCCGGGCAGTGCCCGAGTGGCTCAATGGTCAGTCCGCCCCTGCAACATACAGAGATATATAATGTAATATGACATACAATCACACAACATACAGAGATATATAATGTAATATGACATACAATCACACAACATACAGGGATATATAATGTAATATGACATATAATCACACAACATACAGAGATATATAATGTAATATGACATACAATCACACAACATACAGGGATATATAATGTAATATGACATATAATCACACAACATACAGGGATATATAATGTAATATGACATATAATCACACAACATACAGGGATATATAATGTAATATGACATATAATCACACAACATACAGAGATATATAATGTAATATGACATATAATCACACAACATACAGGATATATAATGTAATATGACATATAATCACACAACATACAGGATATATAATGTAATATGACATATAATCACACAACATACAGGATATATAATGTAATATGACATATAATCACACAACATACAGAGATATATAATGTAATACTGACACATAATCACACAACATACAGGGATATATAATGTAATACTGACATATAATCACACAACATACAGAGATATATAATGTAATATGACACATAATCACACAACATACAGGGATATATAATGTAATATGACATATAATCACACAACATACAGGGATATGTAATGTAATACTGACACATAATCACACAACATACAGAGATATATAATGTAATATGACATACAATCACACAACATACAGAGATATATAATGTAATATGACATATAATCACACAACATACAGAGATATACAATGTAATATGACATATAATCACACAACATACAGGATATATAATGTAATACTGACACATA
Organism: Lithobates septentrionalis; assembly: GCA_037952835.1. Lineage (NCBI taxonomy): Eukaryota > Metazoa > Chordata > Amphibia > Anura > Ranidae > Lithobates > Lithobates septentrionalis. The sequence continues at coordinate 189,191 of JBBDGP010004502.1, read as the reverse complement.
ATCACACAACATACAGGGATATATAATGTAATACTGACATATAATCACACAACATACAGGGATATGTAATGTAATACTGACACATAATCACACAACATACAGAGATATATAATGTAATACTGACACATAATCACACAACATACAGGGATATATAATGTAATACTGACACATAATCACACAACATACAGGATATATAATGTAATATGACATATAATCACACAACATACAGGGATATATAATGTAATACTGACACATAATCACACAACATACAGGGATATATAATGTAATACTGACATATAATCACACAACATACAGAGATATACAATGTAATACTGACATATAATCACACACATAGGTTGGACTTGATGGACTTGTGTCTTTTTCAACCTCACCAACTATGTAACAAATAGGGATGAGCCCGATGTTTGAGTTGAATGTAAGTAATCTCGCACTGCATTGATGGCTTCTGATTGGCCAAAGCATGCACCTGACCTGCATGCTTCAGCCAATCAAAGAGCGCTCTGCTGTGAGAGCCATGATTGGCCAACGGCAGGGTGCCTTTGGCCAATCATGGCTCAGGGGGCTAAGTCCACACCCCACACTATGTAAGGTTGCTTACATAGTGGTCCTACATAGTGTAATGAATCATTTCTAAAGAAAAAAATGTCATTTAAAATTGCTCACGGCTGTCAAGTATTACCGGATCCCGGCGGTATACATAAAAAATCATGGGAAAAAACGGTGTGTATCCCCCCCCAAAGTCCATTACCAGGCCCTTCAGGTCTGCTATGGATTTTAAGGGGAACCTGCGCCAAAATGTAAAAAAAGAAATGTCGTGGGGGGGTTCCCCAAAATCCATACCAGGCACTTATCTGAGCACGCAACTTGGCAGGCCGCAGTAAAATGGGGGGGCGAAAGAGCGTCCTCCCCTCATGAGCCGTACCAGGCCACATGCCTTCAACATGGGGAGGGTGCTTGGGGCCCCCCCAAAACACCTTTTCCCCATGTTGATGGGGACAAGGGCCTCATCCCCACAATCCTCGCTCGGTTGTTGTGGGGGTCTGTGGGCGGGGAGCTTATCGGAATCTGGAAGCCCCCTTTAACAAGTGGCCCCCAGATCCCGCCCCCACATATGAATGGGTATCGGTTACATTGTACCCCTATCCATTCACCAAAAAAAGTGTCAAAAAAGTAAAAATGACAGGAGACAGTTTTGGACAATTTCTTTTATTTAAAAAAAAAAAGTTTCCCGCGATGTCCATCCATCTTCAATCACAGCGTCGGCGGTCCTGAGAAAAGAAAAAAACGGAAAAACTCCGCCTCAATGGGAGGCATCACATGATGTCAGAAGGGGGAAGGGTCACCCGATTATGTCACCGGGTGGCCCCACCCTCAGCTATATAACAACTGTCATTGTGAAAAGACTACAGTCGAGGGATGCTTCCCATGGAGGCGGAGTTTTTCGCGTCTTTTTTTTTTTCAGTCGTCGGCGCTGTGATTAAAGATTCTTTTACTTCGCAGAACACTTTTTTTTGACCTGTCAAAAACTGTCTCCTGTCATTTTTACTTTTGACACTTTTTTTGGTGAATGGGTAGGGGTACAATGTGCCCGATACCCAGTCACATGGGGGGGATGGGATCTGGGGATTTTAGAGAGGTTTAGTTGAAGGAAGTGGTGGGACATCCAGGCTGATTTGTCAGTTAGTAATGGAGAGGAGACTGAAGGAGTGAGGTGAGGAGTAGACAGATAGATTTGGGTGTCATCGGCGTATAAGTGGTATTGGAAGCCGTGGGCGGTTATTAAGTGACCGAGGGAGGAGGTGTAGATAGAGAAGAGAAGGGGTCCAAGAACAGAGCCTTGGGGGACCCCCACAGAAAGGGGCAATGGAGAGGAGGAGACAGAGTTGTAGGTGACACTGAAGGAGCGCTGTGATAGGTAGGCAGAGAACCAGGATAGAGCAGAATCTCGGAGGCCAAGGGAATGGAGTTTATTGAGAAGGAGCGGGTGGTCAATAGTATCAAAGGCCGCAGAGAGGACAAGTAGTAGGAGTATGGAGTACTGGCTGTTGGTTTTAGCAGTTAGTAAATCGTTAGTGAGTTTTAGTAAGGCAGTTTCTATGGAGTGCTGCGAGCGAAAGCCAGACTGTAAGGGGTGAAGAAGGTTATTTTCACTGAGGTAGGAGCCAAGGCGGTTGTAGACTAAGCGTTCTAGAAGTTTAGAGGTGAATGGGAGCAATGAGATGGGTCTGAAGTTCAGGTTGGTAGGGTCCAGTAAGGGGTTTTTAAGTATGGGAGTGATCTGCGCATGTTTTAGAGGGGAGGGGAAGGTGCCACTAGAGAGGGAGAGATTGAAGATGTGGGTGAGGGAGCATAGGATAGAAGAAGAGGGTGACCGTAGTAGTTGTGAGGGAACGTAGGATAGAAGAAGAGGGTGACAGTAGTAGTTGTGAGGGAACGTAGGATAGAAGAAGAGGGTGACCGTAGTAGTTGTGAGGGAACGTAGGATAGAAGAAGAGGGTGACAGTAGTAGTTGTGAGGGAACGTAGGATAGAAGAAGAGGGTGACCGTAGTAGTTGTGAGGGAACGTAGGATAGAAGAAGAGGGTGACAGTAGTAGTTGTGAGGGAACGTAGGATAGAAGAAGAGGGTGACCGTAGTAGTTGTGAGGGAACGTAGGATAGAAGAAGAGGGTGACCGTAGTAGTTGTGAGGGAACGTAGGATAGAAGAAGAGGGTGACCGTAGTAGCTGTGAGGGAACGTAGGATAGAAGAAGAGGGTGACCGTAGTAGTTGTGAGGGAACGTAGGATAGAAGAAGAGGGTGACCGTAGTAGTTGTGAGGGAACGTAGGATAGAAGAAGAGGGTGACCGTAGTAGTTGTGAGGGAACGTAGGATAGAAGAAGAGGGTGACCGTAGTAGTTGTGAGGGAACGTAGGATAGAAGAAGAGGGTGACCGTAGTAGTTGTGAGGGAACGTAGGATAGAAGAAGAGGGAGACAGTAGTAGTTGTGAGGGAACGTAGGATAGAAGAAGAGGGTGACAGTAGTAGTTGTGAGGGAACGTAGGATAGAAGAAGAGGGTGACCGTAGTAGTTGTGAGGGAACGTAGGATAGAAGAAGAGGGTGACAGTAGTAGTTGTGAGGGAACGTAGGATAGAAGAAGAGGGTGACCGTAGTAGTTGTGAGGGAACGTAGGATAGAAGAAGAGGGTGACTGTAGTAGTTGTGAGGGAACGTAGGATAGAAGAAGAGGGTGACCGTGGTAGTTGTGAGGGAACGTAGGATAGAAGAAGAGGGTGACCGTGGTAGTTGTGAGGGAACGTAGGATAGAAGAAGAGGGTGACCGTAGTAGTTGTGAGGGAACGTAGGATAGAAGAAGAGGGTGACAGTAGTAGTTGTGAGGGAACGTAGGATAGAAGAAGAGGGTGACCGTAGTAGTTGTGATGGAGCGTAGGATAGAAGAAGAGGGTGACCGTAGTAGTTGTGATGGAGCGTAGGATAGAAGAAGAGGGTGACCGTAGTAGTTGTGAGGGAACGTAGGATAGAAGAAGAGGGTGACTGTAGTAGTTGTGAGGGAACGTAGGATAGAAGAAGAGGGTGACAGTAGTAGTTGTGAGGGAACGTAGGATAGAAGAAGAGGGTGACCGTAGTAGTTGTGATGGAGCGTAGGATAGAAGAAGAGGGTGACCGTAGTAGTTGTGATGGAGCGTAGGATAGAAGAAGAGGGTGACCGTAGTAGTTGTGAGGGAACGTAGGATAGAAGAAGAGGGTGACTGTAGTAGTTGTGAGGGAACGTAGGATAGAAGAAGAGGGTGACCGTAGTAGCTGTGAGGGAACGTAGGATAGAAGAAGAGGGTGACTGTAGTAGTTGTGAGGGAACGTAGGATAGAAGAAGAGGGTGACCGTAGTAGTTGTGAGGGAACGTAGGATAGAAGAAGAGGGTGACTGTAGTAGTTGTGAGGGAACGTAGGATAGAAGAAGAGGGTGACAGTAGTAGTTGTGAGGGAACGTAGGATAGAAGAAGAGGGTGATCGTAGTAGTTGTGAGGGAACGTAGGATAGAAGAAGAGGGTGACTGTAGTAGTTGTGAGGGAACGTAGGATAGAAGAAGAGGGTGACCGTAGTAGTTGTGAGGGAACGTAGGATAGAAGAAGAGGGTGACAGTAGTAGTTGTGAGGGAACGTAGGATAGAAGAAGAGGGTGACAGTAGTAGTTGTGAGGGAACGTAGGATAGAAGAAGAGGGTGACCGTAGTAGTTGTGAGGGAGCGTAGGATAGAAGAAGAGGGTGACAGTAGTAGCTGTGAGGGAACGTAGGATAGAAGAAGAGGGTGACCGTAGTAGTTGTGAGGGAACGTAGGATAGAAGAAGAGGGAGACAGTAGTAGTTGTGAGGGAACGTAGGATAGAAGAAGAGGGTGACCGTGGTAGTTGTGAGGGAACGTAGGATAGAAGAAGAGGGTGACCGTGGTAGTTGTGAGGGAACGTAGGATAGAAGAAGAGGGTGACTGTAGTAGTTGTGAGGGAACGTAGGATAGAAGAAGAGGGTGACAGTAGTAGTTGTGAGGGAACGTAGGATAGAAGAAGAGGGTGATCGTAGTAGTTGTGAGGGAACGTAGGATAGAAGAAGAGGGTGACTGTAGTAGTTGTGAGGGAACGTAGGATAGAAGAAGAGGGTGACCGTAGTAGTTGTGAGGGAACGTAGGATAGAAGAAGAGGGTGACAGTAGTAGTTGTGAGGGAACGTAGGATAGAAGAAGAGGGTGACAGTAGTAGTTGTGAGGGAACGTAGGATAGAAGAAGAGGGTGACCGTAGTAGTTGTGAGGGAGCGTAGGATAGAAGAAGAGGGTGACAGTAGTAGCTGTGAGGGAACGTAGGATAGAAGAAGAGGGTGACCGTAGTAGTTGTGAGGGAACGTAGGATAGAAGAAGAGGGAGACAGTAGTAGTTGTGAGGGAACGTAGGATAGAAGAAGAGGGTGACCGTGGTAGTTGTGAGGGAACGTAGGATAGAAGAAGAGGGTGACCGTGGTAGTTGTGAGGGAACGTAGGATAGAAGAAGAGGGTGACAGTAGTAGTTGTGAGGGAACGTAGGATAGAAGAAGAGGGTGACAGTAGTAGTTGTGAGGGAACGTAGGATAGAAGAAGAGGGTGACCATAGTAGTTGTGAGGGAACGTAGGATAGAAGAAGAGGGTGACCGTGGTAGTTGTGAGGGAACGTAGGATAGAAGAAGAGGGTGACAGTAGTAGTTGTGAGGGAACGTAGGATAGAAGAAGAGGGTGACAGTAGTAGTTGTGAGGGAACGTAGGATAGAAGAAGAGGGTGACCATAGTAGTTGTGAGGGAACGTAGGATAGAAGAAGAGGGTGACCGTGGTAGTTGTGAGGGAACGTAGGATAGAAGAAGAGGGTGACAGTAGTAGTTATGAGGGAACGTAGGATAGAAGAAGAGGGTGACAGTAGTAGTTGTGAGGGAACGTAGGATAGAAGAAGAGGGTGACCATAGTAGTTGTGAGGGAACGTAGGATAGAAGAAGAGGGTGACCGTGGTAGTTGTGAGGGAACGTAGGATAGAAGAAGAGGGTGACCGTAGTAGTTGTGAGGGAACGTAGGATAGAAGAAGAGGGTGACAGTAGTAGTTGTGAGGGAACGTAGGATAGAAGAAGAGGGTGACCATAGTAGTTGTGAGGGAACAGGATCCAAGGGGACAATTGGTTAGGTGGATCTGCATCTGAGAAAAGTTTTGTAACATCTTCAGTAGTAGCCAATTCAAAAGAGGAGAGTGTTGAATGTGGTGTTAGGCAAGGTATGTTGGGTGGGGAAGATGTACGCACAGTGGAGGTGTCCTCATGAATTGCATCAATCTTGTCTTTGAAGTGATTGGCAATCTCTTGGGCAGTGAGTTAGTGGGTAGAGGAGGGTGGGGGACGAAGCAGAGAGTTAAAGGTTGAGAAGAGCCGACGGGGACTGGATCACTAGGTATTAATAAGAGACAAAGTAGGCTTGTTTGGCAGCATGGAGGCATGAATTGTATTTTAGAAGGGCAGATTTATATAGGGTGAAGTCTTGCAGACATTTGGTTTTACGCCACAGTCTTTCAAGAGCACGGCAATGTCTCTTGGGATTTCTAGTGTTGTCAGGTTGCCAGGGTTGTAAGGGTCGGGGCCTGACTCTGCGTGTGGTTAGAGAAGCAAGTTTATCTAGTGATGATGAGAGTGAACTGTTTTAGACAGAGGTGGCCAGGTCAGGACAGGACAGGGGAGAGATTATGTCATATAGGTGGTCAGGTCAGGACAGGGGAGAGATTATGTCATATAGGTGGTCAGGACAGGGGAGAGATTATGTCATATAGGTGGTCAGGTCAGGACAGGGGAGAGATTATGTCATATAGGTGGTCAGGACAGGACAGGGGAGAGATTATGTCATATAGGTGGTCAGGACAGGATAGGGGAGAGATTATGTCATATAGGTGGTCAGGACAGGTCAGGGTAGAGATTATGTCATATAGGTGGTCAGGACAGGACAGGGGAGAGATTATGTCATATAGGTGGCCAGGTCAGGATAGGGGAGAGATTATGTCATATAGGTGGTCAGGACAGGTCAGGGTAGAGATTATGTCATATAGGTGGTCAGGACAGGACAGGGGAGAGATTATGTCATATAGGTGGTCAGGACAGGTCAGGGTAGAGATTATGTCATATAGGTGGTCAGGACAGGACAGGGGAGAGATTATGTCATATAGGTGGTCAGGTCAGGACAGGGGAGAGATTATGTCATATAGGTGGTCAGGTCAGGTCAGGACAGGGGAGAGATTATGTCATATAGGTGGTCAGGTCAGGACAGGGGAGAGATTATGTCATATAGGTGGTCAGGACAGGACAGGGGAGAGATTATGTCATATAGGTGGTCAGGACAGGTCAGGGTAGAGATTATGTCATATAGGTGGTCAGGTCAGGACAGGGGAGAGATTATGTCATATAGGTGGTCAGGACAGGGGAGAGATTATGTCATATAGGTGGTCAGGACAGGACAGGGGAGAGATTATGTCATATAGGTGGTCAGGACAGGACAGGGGAGAGATTATGTCATATAGGTGGTCAGGTCAGGACAGGGGAGAGATTATGTCATATAGGTGGTCAGGTCAGGTCAGGACAGGGGAGAGATTATGTCATATAGGTGGTCAGGACAGGACAGGGGAGAGATTATGTCATATAGGTGGTCAGGACAGGTCAGGGTAGAGATTATGTCATATAGGTGGTCAGGTCAGGACAGGGGAGAGATTATGTCATATAGGTGGTCAGGACAGGGGAGAGATTATGTCATATAGGTGGTCAGGACAGGGGAGAGATTATGTCATATAGGTGGTCAGGACAGGACAGGGGAGAGATTATGTCATATAGGTGGTCAGGACAGGACAGGGGAGAGATTATGTCATATAGGTGGTCAGGACAGGACAGGGGAGATATTATGTCATATAGGTGGTCAGGACAGGACAGGGGAGAGATTATGTCATATAGGTGGTCAGGACAGGACAGGGGAGAGATTATGTCATATAGGTGGTCAGGTCAGGACAGGGGAGAGATTATGTCATATAGGTGGTCAGGACAGGGGAGAGATTATGTCATATAGGTGGTCAGGACAGGACAGGGGAGAGATTATGTCATATAGGTGGTCAGGTCAGGGAAGAGATTGTGTCATATAGGTGGTCAGGACAGGACAGGGGAGAGATTATGTCATATAGGTGGTCAGGACAGGACAGTGGAGAGATTATGTCATATAGGTGGTCAGGACAGGACAGGGGAGAGATTATGTCATATAGGTGGTCAGTAGCAGAATAGAGAAGAGAAGGGTTAAAGTGGCGAAGGTTTCTACAAGTAATTGTTTGCTGCTTGGAGGGATGGGTGGTCGGAGGCAAGGATACAGTGAAAGTAATGAGGTTGTGATCAGAGAGAGGAAAGGGGGTGTTGGTGAGGTTGCCAGGATTGCAGAGATGGGAGAATACAAGGTTCAGGGTATTACCATTGGAGTGAGTGGAATTACGTGTCCATTGGGTTAGGTCAAAAGATGAGGTTAAGTTGAGAAGTTTAGCTGTAGTTGGGCTGTGAACATTGACAGGAATATTGAAGTCACCAAGAATAATGGTGGGTATTTCAGAGGAGAGAATGTAGGGTAGCCATGCAGCAAAGTCATCAAGAAAGCGCGATACCGGTCCTGGAGGCCGATAAATTGCTGCAATTCTCAGAGAAATGGGAGAAAACAAACGAATACAGTGCATCTCGAAAGAAGAGAGGGAGGGATAGGAAGGACTTGGAAGGCACTTTGTCGGGATAGAAGGAATCCAACTCCACCTCCTTTCTGTCTGTTGGGTCTGGGGGAGTGAGTCCAATGGAGACCACCATGGGAGAGGGCAGCAGGAGAAGCTGAGTCCAAATTTTGAATCCAGGTTTCGGTTATGGTGAGTATGTTAAAGCCATGAGAGTTGTAGAGGTCATGTACAGATATTAGCTTGTTACAGATGGAGTGGGCGTTCCAAAGGGCACAAGAGATTGGTGGGCTGCTTTGAGGAAGCAGGGGGTTAGAAAATAAACTGAGTGGATTGCGGTGGTTGCCAGAGGAGGAGGGGTATTGGATATGTGGCTTGCAGTTGGAAATGGCGGACCAGGATTAGAAATGTCACCTGAGACTAGGAGAAGAAGGAGGGCGAGGAAGGCAAGATGGGAGTGGGATGTGCACGAGGGCACGTGTCTAGTGGCCCTGGTGTTTATGTCAGCATGTGGGTGCAGCAAATGCAGGAGATGATGGGTGCAGTAGTAGGGAGAGGGTAGGAGTGAGGGTGATATGTGCATGCTACAGGGTAGAGGAGGAGGGTAGAGTAAGGATAATTTGAGGATAGAAGACACCGATGTGAGAAGGAAGAGAAGAAGAAGCATGTTAATGGATAGAGAGTGGGAATCTGACTTCTGACTATTATTGCCCCTTTACCCTTTTGTACCTTTTCATATTGAGAAATTCTAATAAAAATGATTGAAAGTAAAGCAGAGCTTGGGGTTTATTGTTCTTAATGTATTGTCAGTCAGTGGTTGAATTAAAAAAGGAACTTTCCTGCAATGCTCACCTCCTCTCAGGTGCTGTACCCCACAGTCCTGGCTGGAATTCTGTTTATATTTGAGATAATGAGCTCTGTAGATAAAAAGCCTTCATACAATCGTTTGTAAGATGGAGGAAAATGTAAGAAGGAGCTCTGCTTACTGGCTAGAAATTAATATACAAAATATGAATCTGCAATATTTAGTAGACTATAAAAAGAAAGTACATTTTAAAAATGTGAATTTTAGCGATCATTCTAATAAATAAAACATGATAAACAGAACCATTTCAGTCTTTATTTGGTGAATTATTATAAATGTGCTGTAGAGTCTGCTGAACATTTGCTGAGACGCCAGACTGACCTATGGATGTCTACATCATCTGATGAAAGGAGCCGAGTCTAACCTGCAGGGAAATAAACACATATCCTTCATGGTGATGTTGAGCAGACCGGTTGCTACATTGGATGTGTTAATAGCCAGCAATGTAGGAGCGGTCAGCAGCCGCGGCACTTAGACATGCGTCATTTCCATCCTAGCCTAAGAATGTTCTAATGGGGTGGGTTCCACATGCTGGGTTCTGTATTATTGCATTGGAAGGAGCTGATGATTTCTGGAGAAGACAAAGCTTGGAAAGTATTAACGAAATCACATGTTTAGTATTGGTATTTGGTCCAAACACTAATCCTTGTCATACAGATATCATAGAAGCTGACTTCTCTCTTCAATTCCAAATTTCATTGGTACAGCAAAGTATTGTTCATTTCAAGTGTTAGAACAAAGTTCATGAAACATCTTCTTTATTACAATTGTAAATAATCCGATTTACTAAATTAACAATGAATAATTGGAACATTCAATTAGCAAAATTATTTTCACAGAGCTTAGTGAATAAGGTAACTGCAATCATCCAATCATGTGCAAGCAAAGCCGTGTTTTTTATTTGCCTTGCTCGTATTCAGGTATTGAATGTGAACACAGATTCCCTTCATTTACTAAAGTTCACTTTGCTAAGTGAACATTCTCCATCCCTTTGGTAAACTAACCTCATTTCGTTTCCAGATTTCATTTTATTACTATTGAGGGATTAAAACACATGCTATAATGATCTATGAAATAGCCCATAATTATAAATCATATGTAAAATAATTAATGAATTGCAATATTGCATTTTTAGTTGGGAAATGGGAACCACATGTATTTCCTTTCTTATGCTGCTTAATCACACTTTGTCAAAGCCAAAAAGTACAATTTGTAGACAATGAAATGAAGGCCAAAGAGTAATAATAATGTCCTGCTTGATCGTAGCTCTCAAAGGCTCCGTCCGCAGCCACAGGATTCCGACTTTCCCAACACCGGCCGACATCACATAACAGTGGAAACATTCTTCCCAAAGTCAACTCAAAGGCTTGAAGGAAATTATATAAAAAATCCAATTTGTTAAGCTTTTAGGCAAATATAACAATTGAATGGTGAGATGTAATGCTAATGATAAATAGTATTTTTCTGCTTCTACTTTGGTGTAGACTTGTTGGGTTTAGCCGGTCTCTTCAGATGACGGTTTGGAGCTTTTTGTAATGTTATTAACCAAGAATTGTGAAAACAGATGACTAAAACAAGGAATATTTTTAAAGAGTCACCATTAAAAAGTAAATTGCAAGTAAAAAGCACAGAATAATCAAGTGTTTTATATGCCTGCTTGCGCTTCCTTTCGATAAATCATTTGGATTAGCTTGCGGTATACATTTAACTTGCTAGAAAATGTGACTCCTCTGGGAAGAGTCATTTCCTTGGCACAGCCCTCTCCCTCCTTCTTATTGTCTGTGCTGGCCCAGTTCCTCCACTCCTCCCCTCCCTACATAACCTTTAAAACATAGCTAGGGGAGGAGAGAAGGGAAATACTATAGAGTGTCACTTGAGTGCTGGAGTTACCGACATCACATCCAATATGGCGGCACCCAGCAGCAGTCTCTGCACTTATCGATGTCTACACAAAGGAGACTTTTACAAGATGTCATATTTGCTTAGATGTGCTGCTCAAAGTATAGATTGATCATTTGCTGCAGATCTTTTATAAATAAAACAATATTTCTTACATCATAAATGGTTGTTCAGCACATGGATTCAAAGCATTTATTTGATATACAAATAGTTACAGTGCGGAAAATAATGATTTGCTCCCTTACAGATTGTGTAAGTTTTGCCCCCTTACAAAGAAATGAAGGGTCTATAATTTTTATCAAAAGTGTATTTTATATGATAGAGACAGAATATCAACCAAAAATCCAGAAAAAACACACAATACAAATGTTATAAATGGAGTTGCAGTTCAGTGAGTAAAACAAGTATTTGCCCCCCCTACCAACCAACAATTATTCTGCCCCCCACAGACTGGCTAAAGTAGGTGCTCATGTGGTACACAGATTAGTCCTGTCAATGTAAGAAGGTTCTCCTAACGACAACTCGTTATGTGTATAAAAGACACCTGTCCACAGAATCTCTTCCATCCAATCCTCACCATCATGGGGAAGAGCAAAGATCTGTCAGAGGACGTCGGGGAGAAGATTGGAGACCTGCACAAGGCTGGAATGGGCTACAAGACCATCAGCAAGAAGCTTGGTGAGGAGGAGACAAGTGTTGGAGCGATTATTCACAAATGGAGGAAATACAAAATAACCATCAATCGTCCTCAGTCTGGAGCTCCATGGAAGATTTCTCCTCATGGGGTGAGGATGGTCATGAGAAAAGTGAGGGATCCGCCCAGAACTACACGGGAGGAGCTTGTGAAGGATCTCAAGGCAGTTGGGACCACAGTCACCAAACAAACCATTGGTAACACAACACACCACCATGGATTGAAATCCTGCAGCCCCCTCCTCAGGAAGACTCATGTACAGGTCCATCTGAAGTCTACCAATAAACATCTAAATGATTCAGAGAAGGATTGGGAGAAAGTTCCCGTGGTCAGATGAGACCAAAATTCACCTCTTTGGCATTAACCTGACTTTCCGTGTTTGGAGGAAGACAAAATGCTGACTATGACCCTAAGAACACAATCCCTACAGTCACATCATCCCTACAGTCACACACCATCCCTACAGTCACACAACATCCCTACAGTCACACATCATCCCTACAGTCACATCATCCCTACAGTCACACATCATCCCTACAGTCACATCATCCCTACAGTCACATCATCCCTACAGTCACATCATCCCTACAGTCACACATCATCCCTACAGTCACATCATCCCTACAGTCACACATCATCCCTACAGTCACACATCATCCCTACAGTCACATCATCCCTACAGTCACACATCATCCCTACAGTCACATCATCCCTACAGTCACATCATCCCTACAGTCACACATCATCCCTACAGTCACACATCATCCCTACAGTCACACCATCCCTACAGTCACACACAATCCCTACAGTCACATCATCCCTACAGTCACACATCATCCCTACAGTCATATCATCCCTACAGTCACACACCATCCCTACAGTCACATACCATCCCTACAGTCACACCATCCCTACAGTCACACACCATCCCTACAGTCACACATCATCCCTACAGTCACACACCATCCCTACAGTCACACACCATCCCTACAGTCACACATCATCCCTACAGTCACACACCATCCCTACAGTCACACACCATCCCTACAGTCACACATCATCCCTACAGTCACACACCATCCCTACAGTCACACATCATCCCTACAGTCACACATCATCCCTACAGTCACACACCATCCCTACAGTCACATCATCCCTACAGTCATATCATCCCTACAGTCACACATCATCCCTACAGTCACACATCATCCCTACAGTCACACACCATCCCTACAGTCATATCATCCCTACAGTCACATCATCCCTACAGTCACACATCATCCCTACAGTCACACATCATCCCTACAGTCACATCATCCCTACAGTCACACATCATCCCTACAGTCACACACGGAGGTGGAAACATGATGATTTGGGGTGTTTCTCTGATAAAGGTACAGGCCGACTTTGCCACATTGAGGGGCCAATGGGCGGGGCCATGTATTGTAAGATCTTGGAGGAGAACCTTCTTCCCTCATCCAGAACACTGAAGATGGGTCATGGATGGGTCTTCCAGCATGACAATGACCCAAAGCATATCACCAAGGCAACAAAGGAGGGGCTCAAGAAGAAGCACTATAAAGAAGAATCTTATAGAAAATGTATGGAGGAGCTGAAACTTCGAGTAGCCAAGATACAGCCAAGAAACTTTAGGGATTTAGAGAAGATCTGTAGAGAAGAGTGGACCAAAATCCCTCCTGAGATGTGACCTGATCACCACCTACAAGAAACGTCTGACCTCTGTGCTTGCCAGTAAGGGTTCCTCCATCAACTACTAAGTCATGTTTTGCTTGGGGATCAAATGCTTATTTTACTCACTGAACTGCAACTCCATTTATAAGATTTGTATCATGTTTTTTTCTGGATTTTTGGATGATATTCTGTCTCTATCATATAAAATACACCTTTTTGATTGAAAATGTATACTTTATTTTGCAAGAAAATATACAAAAAAACAAATACTTCAAGAGGGTACATTCCACTCTGTATTGCGACGCAGCGCATAAATACACTACATAACAATACATTTCCAAGCATACAAATAAATGAAATTCCTCCTGCGGTATGATGCCTGATGTTTTGTGCAGAGTAATAATACCCCGAAACATCACATCATGCATGACGCCGCATTACCCCGAGAGCATTACTTTCAAAAACATGTCACATAAAATGGGGTCATACAGTCTAGTAACATTCAAATGGGCAACGGGTGTGATGGGGGGGTGGAGGAGATGGGGGGGAGGGAGAAAAAGAGTTCACAGGCCCAAAGATTTATTGAACTGCCAAAGGATACACAGGGGAAGGGGAAAAGGGAAATCTTCAGACCTCCTCCTCATATAATATACACCTATGATAAAAATGGTAGACCCTTCATTTCTTTGTAAGTGGGCAAAACGTACACAATCTGCAGGGGAGCAAATCATTATTTTCCCCACTGTACTTATGGGAGATGCCTGAAGCATTTGTCTTGAAGTACTATAATGGTAAACATGTACAATGTGAATGCCACTTAAAAATGATTGTCTGATATTTTACAATACTAGTTTGGAATGTCTACTCGGGAAAGACGGAGTAGACCGGTTGTAGCTCTCCCCTGGAAGACACATTATTCCCAGGATACTGGCCCCCTGGACCGAGGCTTGGAAACTTCCATAGGCACTGGTGCTTGACCTGTTAGGTGGGTTCACCAGACCTAAAATCAAACGTTGGCCTCTACATTGTAGGAATGGTGATGTTTCTGGAGGTCTCACATAGTGGAGAAAAAGGTGAAAATGGAAACACAAAACAAAAGGTGGTAGAGCAATTTATATGAAGAAAACAGTTTCTTCCAATGTGAAATTCCATGAATATGAGTATGACAGGTATATGAACAGGCATCTGCCACAGCTGACAGGGAACAGGGTAGGGTGTTTTTTTTGAGGATTGTACGATAGTGTAAATGATTGATCTTTTTACTGGAAATGTGTAACAAATTACACGAGTTAATGGTTCTGGATGGTACATGTTTAAAGATGGAGGGAGGGAAAATGTTTACACAGTATGAATATTTTTCGTATTGAATAATGATCGTGTCAATAAATGCATTTAGTTGTTGAATGTATATAGTTCAATCAAGCTAGATTTCACTATTTCTCTTCATGGACTCTTCCCAGAAATAGTGATTCCATGCCTTGGCATTCCAGCATGATGTATCTTCTGACATGTAAGCCTATAGACCAGACAGACATCTATCTATCTTTGCACTGGTCCTAATCATTTGGTGGAGGGGGATTATGGTGTGGGGGGAGGGGGGATTATGGTGGGGGGTTGTTTTTCAGGTGTTGGGTTTGGCCCCTTAGTTCCAGTGAAGGGAACTCTTAAGGCGTCATCATACCAAGACATTTTGGACAATTTAATGCTCACAACTTTGTGGGAACAGTTTGGGGACAGTCCCTTCCTGTTCCAACATGACTGCCCACCAGTGCACAAAGCAAGGTTCATATAGACACGGATGAGAGAGTTTGGGTTGGAGGAACTTGACTGGCCTGCACCTCAACCCCATAGAACACCTTTGGGATGTATTAGAGCAGAGACTGAGAGCCAGGCCTTCTCGTCCAACATCAGTGCCTGACCTCACAAATGAGGTTCTGGAAGAATGGTCAAATATTCCCATAGACACCCTCCTAAACCTTGTGGACAGCCTTCCCAGAAGAGTTGAAGCTGTTATAGCTGTAAAGGGTGGACCAACTCAATATTGAACCCTATGGACTAAGACTGGGATGCCATTAAAGTTCACGTGTGTGTAAAAGCAGGCGTCCCAATAATTTTGGTAATATAGTGTGTAAATATATATGTCACAGACTTTGGGCTGCAGGAGAACCATGGCCTGGAGAACTCTGTGTTATAATGGGTTCTTAAGTTATCCAGAGCTGGTCACTAATTGCTTGTGGCTTCTTATGCAAGTTAGTCCTATGGGGGGAGCCGCACTGTCTAAGGAGGTCATTGTTATGATAATAGGACTAGCTCTACTGTGTAAAGTGACCTTTGTCTGAGATAATGGGAGTAGCCCCTATCTGATGGTTTGCTGTATAAATTCAGCGTGTTTCTAAAAATAAAGCAGTTTTTTTTCTGGTGTATTCCAAGACTGGTGTTGTCTGGTCCTTGGGGTTTCTATAGCCAGATCCATTTTGTTCCAGGACTTGGGAAGCAGCTTCTTGGTGGAAATATCTAACAGGGTGTCCGGACTTCGTCACATTTGGTTGGCAGCAGTGGGATGCTTTCTTGTCCCTGGAACATCCAAACCACCAATGGGACCTTGTTGGATGGATCTTTGCTACTCCAGCCTTAAGCGAAGCACACTGAAGGATCTGCTTTAATCAAGGGGACAGAACGCCAGCAACAAGTCAAAGGCAACTCTAATTGCCAAGTTGATGGAGAGTGACCGGCCAGCTATGGAGGGGTCCAGGATGGCCAAGCTCCAGCGAGAGATCCAGTGGCAGCTGACGCTAGAAAGCACCACTCCCCCCCAAGAGGTGAGTACCCAGATAATTGCAGACATGACACGTCTGAAAATGCTTGAGGTTCAGAAGGAGATTGGGGGTACTGCAGCTGCAGAACGGGGTAGCCGCAAGAAGATTCCCTATGCAGCTTTCCGACCCTTTCAGGATGGGCTGGAGGAAATCAGCCTGTCTGGTTGAGCACTGGATGCTTTTGAAGCCATACCTTGGGAAGACAAAAAAAGACTACGAGCGAGTCAAGGAGCAACTGCTGGCAAGATACGCAATCAGCCCAAAAGCTCATAGGTCCAAATTTCGCAGCCTACATTGGAAAGAGGGCCAGCCCTATACGGCATGGGCTCATCAGATGTCCCGATCGGTAGATGCATGGTTCTCCGGCTGTCAGGCAATTACCTTAGGGCATGCTGCCCAACTGATCCTACTGGAACAGTTTTACAGCCAATCCCCTAGTGAAGTTTGCCAGTGGGTCCAAGACCAAAAGCCCTTGATGGTAAATAAAGCACCGGAAGTAGCCGACCAGTATATGGAGACCCGGAGATCCCACCAACCAGAGCCTTGCGGCATCTCCAGACCACCGCCAGCACCTGCCCATATCCAGCCATCCACCCAGCAGTGAGACGCCCTCCCTGCAATGGCCCAATTGGCTATACCCATCAAGAATACAAGCTGCTGCTGATACAAGCTGCTGACGATGACAATCGCAGGCATCACCAACAGGCCGTATGGGTGAATGGGCGACCCACCCAAGGACTCAGGGACAGCGGAGCTATTATTACTTTGGTGCAACCCAGATGGTTACAATGACTGAGAAAACCGGGAGGCCCATAGCTGTGCGAGTGGCTGGAGGCAAAGTTTTACGCATCCCTACTGCCCAAGTGCATATGGATTGGGGCTCGGGATACAGAGACATGGAAGTTGGAGTTATGAGAGATATACCCGCAGATGTTCTACTTGGAAATGATTTGGGACATCTTTCCATGTGGTTTTATCCCCAGAAGCCTTCCCTGTGACCACCCAGCAAGCAAGGCGTGCAGAGAAGGCACTCGATAATGGGACCCAGGTGAGGCCTAACTTCCCTAACTCCAACCTGACTGTACCATCCTTTACCTGGGCTACCCCAACTGACTTTACCCGGGAACTACTATCTGACCCGACGTTAGCTAGTTACCGGGAGAGGGCAGGGATGGACCCCGGGGGATTAGAAAGGGAACAGATAGAGTGGGATCGAGAATTACTTTATCGGGTGACCGAAGGGAAGAGATCTCATCCAGTGCCCAAGTGACAGCTGGTCGTGCCGCAGAAATATTGACGCGACCTGCTTAGCATCGAAAATGAAATTCCCCTAGCTGGTCATTTTGGAGTAACCAAAACTGTTCACCGTTTGACTCAGCTATTCTTCTTGCCAGGGATAACTGGGGATATTAGACAGTATTGCTGTACCTGTGATACTTTTCAACATGTGGGAAAAAAGGGCAACCGATCTAAAGCTCCTTTGTACCCCCTACCGATCATAGCTGAGCCCTTTAGCCGGATTGCTGTAGATCTGGTAGGACCATTACCCCAACCCAGTCCCCCTGGGAAGAGATATATCTTGACGGTGGTGGATTATGCTACTCGTTACCCGGAGGCAGTTCCTCTGACATACATCCATGCAGAGACAGTGGTGGAGGCCCTGCTCCGAATCTTTGCCATGGTGGGTTTCCCTCAGGAGATTATCCCAGACGAAGGGACTCAGTTTACTGCGTACTATACCCAGCAGTTGTGGAAGCTCTGTGGAATTAAGCCTATACACAGCTCTCTCTACCACCCCCACTAACAGACTATGTGAGCGGTTCAATGGAACGCTAAAGCAATTGCTGCGGACATTCGCAACTTCTCACCAGGATTGGGAGAAAATTCTTCCACACCTCCTGTTCGCTTACAGGGAAGTGCCACAGGAATCTACGGGGTTCTCCCTATTTGAGTTATTGTATGGGAGACGGGTGAGGGGGCTACTAGATCTACTTAGAGCCCATTGGGAAGGAGGTGTAGGGGCTGAAGAGACCTCTGTAGTAGGGTACCTACTAGCACTCAGGGACCGGCTGAAGGGACTCACGGACACCGTACGGAAGAACCTTCAGACCACACAGGGGCAGCAGAAGCGGTGGTATGATCGTACCGCCCGGAAACGCACCTTGGCTGTAGGGCAGAAAGTTCTTGCCCTCAAGCCTACTAAGTCGGACAAATTACAGGCCTCTTGGCAGGTACCCTACAAGGTAGTGCAGCAAATATGTGACACTACCTACCTGGTAGCTAAGTGCTCAGATGAAAGAGTACGCAGGCCTTCCATGTGAACATGCTCAAAGCGTATCAAGAGAGGCCTGAGGAGATAGCTGCCATATGTGCTCCAGCCGGGGAAGATTTCGAGAACCTTCCCCTGCCAGAGCTACCGGTGAGAGATGGGGACAGAGCAGGTGTAGAGACAGTGAGGTTGGACGGGCAGCTAGGGCCGGAGCAGCAGGACCAGGCAAGACTGGTCCTTAGGCAGCATCAGGAAATGTTTTCCACCAAGCCTGGAAAAACTACTATGACAGTGCACCGAGTGGAAACTTCGGGACAGCCACCTATCCGGCAGGCGGCTTACCAGGTACCTGAGTCAGTGAGAGAGGCTATGAGGCAGGAGATAAAGGACATGCTCGATTTAGGAGTCATCGAGACCTCCAGCAGCCCCTGGGCATCCCTAGTAGGGTTAGTGCCAAAGCGGGATGGCACTACCCGCTTCTGCGTAGATTACCGCCGACTAAACGACTGCACAACAACTGACGCCTACCCCAAGCCCCGGGTCTGTTAGACCGCATTGCCCGAGGTAATTTCCTACCTACCCTTGACCTATGCAAAGGGTACTGCCAGATTCCTCTGGACCGGGAATCTGTTTCAAAGTCAGCATTCATCACCCCCTTTGGCTTGTACCAGTCTAAGGTCATGCCATTTGGAATGAAAAATTACGTTCCAGAGGATGGTAGATCAACTCCTCGATGGCCTTCGATTATGCTTGTGCATGCCTAGATGATATTGCGATCTACATTGATACCTGGGAGGAAAATCTACTCCACCTAGGTACTGTGTTAGACCGCATCAGGACTGAGGGACTAACATTAAAGCCAGAGAAATGTAGCATAGGGATGTCCGAGGTTCAGTACCTCGGGCATCAGGTAGGCCGTGGGCAACAACGTCCTGAACCAGCTAAAGTAGAGGCTGTTGCTAACTGGCCCACCCCCAGACGAAAACCCAGGTCTTGGCATTCCTAGGCACTGCAGCATACTATAGGAGGTTTGTTCCCGACTATAGCACGATAGCTAAACCCCTGACTGACTTGACCAGAAAGAATCTTCCCCGCCAGGTCCTGTGGTCCCCAGAGTGCGAAAATGCTTTCCAGCGCCTGAAAAATGCTTTGGTTTCTGCCCCAGTTTTGGCTGCTCCTGACCCAAACAAACGTTTTTGAGTACATACAGATGGTTCTACCTTCGGGTTGGGAGCAGTGCTAAGCCAAGTGGGAGCCGACAGCAGTGAGCACCCTGTTGCCTACAACAGTCTCAGGCTACTACCCCAGGGGGTGAGGTATGCAGCCGTAGAAAAATAAAGTTTGGCGCTGGTGTGGGCCTTGAAAAAACTTCAGCCCTATCTCTATGGATGATCCTTCACGGTTCTCACGGACCACAACCCTTTGATCCCCAGATGAAGGCTGATCAGCTGAAACATGTCGGGTGGACCTCTTATGATCACCGCGTTTGATACCATTTAAGCTGTTTACGATCGTATACCATGTGAGTGTTTCTTTTTTACTGTTTTAATAAATGCATGCCTTTTAAAACGATATCACGCCATGTGAGTCTTCCTTCTCTCATGGTTCCAATCACACATCCGGTTGGTCTGCTGATACGTTTGGACGGTTGAAGCTGTTGACAGATCCTCCCTCCCCTCTAATTGAAGTTTTGGATACCTGATGATTTCATCCTGCTAGCCTCGGTGGCTAAACAAGCTTTTGTGACTTGTAAGACGTATGTCTTTTCAAGTCCTTTGCGTCTGGTAAGCCTCCTCAGATGTTATGGTGGTGGTTTTGACACACACATAGACGTCACATTGGATTTGGTGTTTCTCCGTCTCACCCACCAGTGACACCCTGTTGTTGTCCTCATCAGCTAATCCTCAGAGACTGTTGGTGGTGGTTTTTGATTTCCATCAAGGACACATCTTATTTATATGGACTTTATTTATGGTTGATTTATATTTTGATCCTGTTTTCACTTTTTCACCGGTGTATTTCTATTATGCTTTATATGTGATTTTGTATTAGTGCAACCACTTTCTTCATTAAGTCACTTTTTCATAATAATTTTTTGTTTGTTTTCTGGCCATTGCAAGATGGCTCGATTTTAATATTTCATCCATATCTATTCATACACATAGCGCTACACTATATATATACTTGCTGATTTTTTACTTCTTTGTCTGAGAGGTGTGTTAGCCGCTTATTGTGTAAATATTATCTTTTAACATTTCTGTAGCAGCGCTGTACTCATCCCCCATCTGTTTCCACAACCCTTTGATCTGGCTAAATCGAGTATCTGGGGACAACAGACGCTTATTAAGATGGAGTCTTGCCCTGCAGCCCTACAACTTTCCGGTGCAGTACAGGCCAGGCTGGCAAAACAGCAACGCAGATGGACTTTTCACGCAAACTGAACTTTGACTGTACTATAGCTCCCGGACATCCCCAAGCTGACCCATATTGGATCTAGCCAGGTCTGCCTGACTATGGAACAGGGGAGGAGTATTGTCACAGACTTTGGGCTGCAGGAGAACCATGGCCTGGAGTTCTTAAGTTATCCAGAGCTGGTCACTAATTGCTTGTAGCTTCTTAGGCAAGTTAGTCCTATGGGGGGAGCCGCACTGTCTAAGGAGGTCATTGTTATGATAATAGGACTAGCGCTACTGTGTAAAGTGACCTTTGTCAGAGATAATGGGAGTCGCCCCTATCTGATGGTTTGCTGTATATATTCAGTGTGTTTCTAAAAAGAAAGCAGTTCCTTTTCTGGTGTATTCCAAGACTTGTGTTGTCTGGTCCTTGGGATTTCTATAGCCAGACCCATTGGTCTCGTTTTCCAGGACTTGGGAAGCAGCTTCTTGGTGGAAATACCCAACAGGGTGTCTGGACGTCACAATAAATATATAAACAGTTATTTTATGCTTTTTTTTTTAACACCTGAGGTATTGATGAAGATCATCATTATCACAATCTCAGAGATTTGTCGGTGCAATTTACAGAATGACATACAGTATTTATCCAAGGCAGGCCTTTTTAGAACATTTTCCCTTGATTCCCCTGGATGCAGACCAATCTGTATTGATGGGATATGCCTGCATTTAAGTTCTCACTTTTCCATTTGGGTAATTTCAGGGCCCGGTGTCATTGGGGGTACAGGATAACCCTAGAGAAAAACATGCTTACTTCAGGATCTATAACAACTTGAAGGGTACAGTTGTTTTTTCCGAACTTTTGCTATCGCTTGTTTGACTGCAAAAATGTGAGAAAACAGTTTTTGTTGAGAAAGTTATCAACTAGTAAAGGCATTCAGGGTTCTTCTCAGAAAGCCACTTCTCAAACTCCCTCAATTCATGCAACAGGAAGTTACGAAATAGCCCCATTAATAATAGGAAATGGGGTGATGTATGGGGGACTCTTCTTGTCAGGTAGGAGGTGAGGTGGGCGGTGAGGTGGGGGGAGTGGGGCGGGACATCAGGTGGTAGGAAATGGGGTGACGTATGAGGGACTCTTCTTGTCAGGTAGGAGGTGAGGCGGGGGTGGGGACATCAGGTGGTAGGAAATGGGGTGATGTATGAGGGGCACTTCTTGTCAGGTAGGAGGTGAGGAGGGCGGTGGGGACTTCAGGTGGTAGGAAATGGGGTGATGTATGAGGGACTCTTCTTGTCAGGTAGGAGGTGAGGTGGGCGGTGGGGACATCAGGTGGTAGGAAATGGGGTGATGTATGAGGGACTCTTCTTGTCAGGTAGGAGGTGAGGTGGGGGGCGGGACATCAGGTGGTAGGAAATGGGGTGATGTATGAGGGACTCTTCTTGTCAGGTAGGAGGTGAGGAGGGCGGTGGGGACATCAGGTGGTAGGAAATGGGGTGACGTATGAGGGACTCTTCTTGTCAGGTAGGAGGTGAGGCGGGGGTGGGGACATCAGGTGGTAGGAAATGGGGTGACGTATGAGGGACTCTTCGTGTCAGGTAGGAGGTGAGGTGGGGGGTGGGGACATCAGGTGGTAGGAAATGGGGTGATGTATGAGGGACTCTTCTTGTCAGGTAGGAGGTGAGGTGGGGGGTGGGGACATCAGGTGTAGGAAATGGGGTGATGTATGAGGGACTCTTCTTGTCAGGTAGGAGGTGAGGCGGGGGTGGGGACATCAGGTGGTAGGAAATGGGGTGATGTATGAGGGACTCTTCTTGTCAGGTAGGAGGTGAGGCGGGGGTGGGGACATCAGGTGGTAGGAAATGGGGTGACGTATGAGGGACTCTTCTTGTCAGGTAGGAGGTGAGGAGGGCGGTGGGGACATCAGGTGGTAGGAAATGGGGTGATGTATGAGGGACTCTTCTTGTCAGGTAGGAGGTGAGGTGTGGGGCGGTTACTTCAGGTGGTAGGAAATGGGGTGATGTATGAGGGACTTTTCTTGTCAAGTAGGAGGTAAGGAGGGCAGTGAGGAGATCAGGCGGTAGGAAACGGGGTGACGTATGAGGGACTCTTCTTGTCAGGTAGGAGGTGAGGCGGGGGTGGGGACATCAGGTGGTAGGAAATGGGGTGATGTATGAGGGACTCTTCTTGTCAGGTAGGAGGTGAGGCGGGGGTGGGAACATCAGGTGGTAGGAAATGGGGTGACGTATGAGGGACTCTTCTTGTCAGGTAGGAGGTGAGGTGGGGGGTGGGGACATCAGGTGGTAGGAAATGGGGTGATGTATGAGGGACTGTTCTTGTCAGGTAGGAGGTGAGGCGGGGGGTGGGGACATCAGGTGGTAGGAAATGGGGTGATGTATGAGGGACTCTTCTTGTCAGGTAGGAGGTGAGGTGGGGGGTGGGGACATCAAGTGGTAGGAAATGGGGTGATGTATGAGGGACTCTTCTTGTCAGGTAGGAGGTGAGGCGGGGGGTGGGGACATCAGGTGGTAGGAAATGGGGTGATGTATGAGGGACTCTTCTTGTCAGGTAGGAGGTGAGGTGGGGGTGGGGACATCAAGTGGTAGGAAATGGGGTGATGTATGAGGGACTCTTCTTGTCAGGTAGGAGGTGAGGTGGGGGTGGGGACATCAGGTGGTAGGAAATGGGGTGATGTATGAGGGACTCTTCTTGTCAGGTAGGAGGTGAGGTGGGGGTGGGAACATCAGGTGGTAGGAAATGGGGTGACGTATGAGGGACTCTTCTTGTCAGGTAGGAGGTGAGGTGGGGGGTGGGGACATCAGGTGGTAGGAAATGGGGTGATGTATGAGGGACTCTTCTTGTCAGGTAGGAGGTGAGGTGGGGTGGGAACATCAGGTGGTAGGAAATGGGGTGACGTATGAGGCATTCTTCTTGTCAGGTAGGAGGTGAGGTGGGGGGTGGGGACATCAGGTGGTAGGAAATGGGGTGACGTATGAGGGACTCTTCTTGTCAGGTAGGAGGTGAGGCGGGGGTGGGAACATCAGGTGGTAGGAAATGGGGTGATGTATGAGGGACTGTTCTTGTCAGGTAGGAGGTGAGGCGGGGGGTGGGGACATCAGGTGGTAGGAAATGGGGTGATGTATGAGGGACTCTTCTTGTCAGGTAGGAGGTGAGGTGGGGGGTGGGGACATCAAGTGGTAGGAAATGGGGTGATGTATGAGGGACTCTTCTTGTCAGGTAGGAGGTGAGGTGGGGGTGGGGACATCAGGTGGTAGGAAATGGGGTGATGTATGAGGGACTCTTCTTGTCAGGTAGGAGGTGAGGTGGGGTGGGAACATCAGGTGGTAGGAAATGGGGTGACGTATGAGGCATTCTTCTTGTCAGGTAGGAGGTGAGGTGGGGGGTGGGGACATCAGGTGGTAGGAAATGGGGTGACGTATGAGGGACTCTTCTTGTCAGGTAGGAGGTGAGGCGGGGGTGGGGACATCAGGTGGTAGGAAATGGGGTGACGTATGAGGGACTCTTCTTGTCAGGTAGGAGGTGAGGCGGGGGTGGGGACATCAGGTGGTAGGAAATGGGGTGACGTATGAGGGACTCTTCTTGTCAGGTAGGAGGTGAGGTGGGGGGTGGGGACATCAGGTGGTAGGAAATGGGGTGACGTATGAGGGACTCTTCTTGTCAGGTAGGAGGTGAGGAGGGCGGTGGGGACATCAGGTGGTAGGAAATGGGGTGATGTATGAGGGACTCTTCTTGTCAGGTAGGAGGTGAGGTGGGGGGTGGGGACATCAGGTGTAGGAAATGGGGTGATGTATGAGGGACTCTTCTTGTCAGGTAGGAGGTGAGGTGGGCGGTGGGGACATCAGGTGGTAGGAAATGGGGTGATGTATGAGGGACTCTTCTTGTCAGGTAGGAAGTGAGGCGGGGGTGGGGACATCAGGTGGTAGGAAATGGGGTGATGTATGAGGGACTCTTCTTGTCAGGTAGGAGGTGAGGTGGAGGTGGGGACATCAGGTGGTAGGAAATGGGGTGATGTATGAGGGACTCTTCTTGTGAGGTAGGAGGTGAGGTGGGGGGTGGGGACATCAAGTGGTAGGAAATGGGGTGATGTATGAGGGACTTTTCTTGTCAAGTAGGAGGTAAGGAGGGCAGTGAGGAGATCAGGCGGTAGGAAACGGGGTGACGTATGAGGGACTCTTCTTGTCAGGTAGGAGGTGAGGCGGGGGTGGGGACATCAGGTGGTAGGAAATGGGGTGATGTATGAGGGACTCTTCTTGTCAGGTAGGAGGTGAGGTGGGGGGTGGGAACATCAGGTGGTAGGAAATGGGGTGACGTATGAGGGACTCTTCTTGTCAGGTAGGAGGTGAGGTGGGGGGTGGGGACATCAAGTGGTAGGAAATGGGGTGATGTATGAGGGACTGTTCTTGTCAGGTAGGAGGTGAGGCGGGGGGTGGGGACATCAGGTGGTAGGAAATGGGGTGATGTATGAGGGACTCTTCTTGTCAGGTAGGAGGTGAGGTGGGGGGTGGGGACATCAAGTGGTAGGAAATGGGGTGATGTATGAGGGACTCTTCTTGTCAGGTAGGAGGTGAGGTGGGGGTGGGGACATCAGGTGGTAGGAAATGGGGTGATGTATGAGGGACTCTTCTTGTCAGGTAGGAGGTGAGGTGGGGGTGGGGACATCAGGTGGTAGGAAATGGGGTGACGTATGAGGGACTCTTCTTGTCAGGTAGGAGGTGAGGAGGGCGGTGGGGACATCAGGTGGTAGGAAATGGGGTGACGTATGAGGGACTCTTCTTGTCAGGTAGGAGGTGAGGAGGGCGGTGGGGACATCAGGTGGTAGGAAATGGGGTGACGTATGAGGGACTCTTCTTGTCAGGTAGGAGGTGAGGTGGGGGTGGGAACATCAGGTGGTAGGAAATGGGGTGATGTATGAGGGACTCTTCTTGTCAGGTAGGAGGTGAGGAGGGCGGTGGGGACATCAAGTGGTAGGAAATGGGGTGATGTATGAGGGACTCTTCTTGTCAGGTAGGAGGTGAGGCGGGGGT
This sequence comes from Lithobates septentrionalis, assembly GCA_037952835.1. Taxonomy (NCBI): domain Eukaryota; kingdom Metazoa; phylum Chordata; class Amphibia; order Anura; family Ranidae; genus Lithobates; species Lithobates septentrionalis. The sequence goes on along the minus strand of JBBDGP010004502.1, from coordinate 163,270 downwards.
GGGGACATCAGGTGGTAGGAAATGGGGTGACGTATGAGGGACTCTTCTTGTCAGGTAGGAGGTGAGGTGGCGGTGGGGACATCAGGTGGTAGGAAATGGGGTGACGTATGAGGGACTCTTCTTGTCAGGTAGGAGGTGAGGTGGGGGTGGGGACATCAGGTGGTAGGAAATGGGGTGACGTATGAGGGACTCTTCTTGTCAGGTAGGAGGTGAGGCGGGGGTGGGGACATCAGGTGGTAGGAAATGGGGTGATGTATGAGGGACTCTTCTTGTCAGGTAGGAGGTGAGGTGGGCGGTGTGGACATCAGGTGGTAGGAAATGGGGTGACGTATGAGGGACTCTTCTTGTCAGGTAGGAGGTGAGGCGGGGGTGGGGACATCAGGTGGTAGGAAATGGGGTGATGTATGAGGGACTCTTCTTGTCAGGTAGGAGGTGAGGTGGGGGTGGGGACATCAGGTGGTAGGAAATGGGGTGACGTATGAGGGACTCTTCTTGTCAGGTAGGAGGTGAGGTGGAGGTGGGGACATCAGGTGGTAGGAAATGTGGTGACGTATGAGGGACTCTTCTTGTCAGGTAGGAGGTGAGGTGGGGATGGGAACATCAGGTGGTAGGAAATGGGGTGATGTATGAGGGACTCTTCTTGTCAGGTAGGAGGTGAGGTGGGGGGTGTGGACATCAGGTGGTAGGAAATGGGGTGACGTATGAGGGACTCTTCTTGTCAGGTAGGAGGTGAGGCGGGGGTGGGAACATCAGGTGGTAGGAAATGGGGTGATGTATGAGGGACTCTTCTTGTCAGGTAGGAGGTGAGGTGGGGGGTGTGGACATCAGGTGGTAGGAAATGGGGTGACGTATGAGGGACTCTTCTTGTCAGGTAGGAGGTGAGGAGGGCGGTGGGAACATCAGGTGGTAGGAAATGGGGTGACGTATGAGGGACTCTTCTTGTCAGGTAGGAGGTGAGGAGGGCGGTGGGGACATCAAGTGGTAGGAAATGGGGTGATGTATGAGGGACTCTTCTTGTCAGGTAGGAGGTGAGGTGGGGGGTGTGGACATCAGGTGGTAGGAAATGGGGTGACGTATGAGGGACTCTTCTTGTCAGGTAGGAGGTAAGGAGGGCGGTGGGAACATCAGGTGGTAGGAAATGGGGTGACGTATGAGGGACTCTTCTTGTCAGGTAGGAGGTGAGGAGGGCGGTGGGAACATCAGGTGGTAGGAAATGGGGTGACGTATGAGGGACTCTTCTTGTCAGGTAGGAGGTGAGGCGGGGGGTGGGGACATCAGGTGGTAGGAAATGGGGTGACGTATGAGGGACTCTTCTTGTCAGGTAGGAGGTGAGGAGGGCGTTGGGGACATCAGGTGGTAGGAAATGGGGTGATGTATGAGGGACTCTTCTTGTCAGGTAGGAGGTGAGGTGGGGGTGGGAACATCAGGTGGTAGGAAATGGGGTGATGTATGAGGGACTCTTCTTGTCAGGTAGGAGGTGAGGCGGGGGGTGGGGACATCAGGTGGTAGGAAATGGGGTGACGTATGAGGGACTCTTCTTGTCAGGTAGGAGGTGAGGTGGGGGGTGGGGACATCAGGTGGTAGGAAATGGGGTGATGTATGAGGGACTCTTCTTGTCAGGTAGGAGGTGAGGTGGGGGTGGGAACATCAGGTGGTAGGAAATGGGGTGACGTATGAGGCATTCTTCTTGTCAGGTAGGAGGTGAGGTGGGGGTGGGGACATCAGGTGGTAGGAAATGGGGTGATGTATGAGGGACTCTTCTTGTCAGGTAGGAGGTGAGGTGGGGGTGGGAACATCAGGTGGTAGGAAATGGGGTGACGTATGAGGCATTCTTCTTGTCAGGTAGGAGGTGAGGTGGGGGGTGGGGACATCAGGTGGTAGGAAATGGGGTGACGTATGAGGGACTCTTCTTGTCAGGTAGGAGGTGAGGTGGGGGGTGGGGACATCAGGTGGTAGGAAATGGGGTGATGTATGAGGGACTCTTCTTGTCAGGTAGGAGGTGAGGTGGGGGTGGGGACATCAGGTGGTAGGAAATGGGGTGATGTATGAGGGACTCTTCTTGTCAGGTAGGAGGTGAGGAGGGCGGTGGGGACATCAGGTGGTAGGAAATGGGGTGATGTATTAGGGACTCTTCTTGTCAGGTAGGAGGTGAGGAGGGCGGTGGGGACATCAGGTGGTAGGAAATGGGGTGATGTATGAGGGACTCTTCTTGTCAGGTAGGAGGTGAGGTGGGCGGTGAGGTGGGGGGAGTGGGGCGGGACATCAGGTGGTAGGAAATGGGGTGATGTATGAGGGACTCTTCTTGTCAGGTAGGAGGTGAGGCGGGGGTGGGGACATCAGGTGGTAGGAAATGGGGTGATGTATGAGGGACTCTTCTTGTCAGGTAGGAGGTGAGGAGGGCGGTGGGGACATCAAGTGGTAGGAAATGGGGTGATGTATGAGGGACTCTTCTTGTCAGGTAGGAGGTGAGGTGGGGGGTGGGGACATCAGGTGGTAGGAAATGGGGTGACGTATGAGGGACTCTTCTTGTCAGGTAGGAGGTGAGGCGGGGGTGGGGACATCAGGTGTAGGAAATGGGGTGATGTATGAGGGACTCTTCTTGTCAGGTAGGAGGTGAGGCGGGGGTGGGGACATCAGGTGGTAGGAAATGGGGTGATGTATGAGGGACTCTTCTTGTCAGGTAGGAGGTGAGGCGGGGGGTGGGGACATCAGGTGGTAGGAAATGGGGTGACGTATGAGGGACTCTTCTTGTCAGGTAGGAGGTGAGGAGGGCGGTGGGGACATCAGGTGGTAGGAAATGGGGTGACGTATGAGGGACTCTTCTTGTCAGGTAGGAGGTGAGGCGGGGGTGGGGACATCAGGTGGTAGGAAATGGGGTGACGTATGAGGGACTCTTCTTGTCAGGTAGGAGGTGAGGTGGGGGGTGTGGACATCAGGTGGTAGGAAATGGGGTGACGTATGAGGGACTCTTCTTGTCAGGTAGGAGGTGAGGAGGGCGGTGGGGACATCAGGTGGTAGGAAATGGGGTGATGTATGAGGGACTCTTCTTGTCAGGTAGGAGGTGAGGAGGGCGGTGGGGACATCAGGTGGTAGGAAACGGGGTGATGTATGAGGGACTCTTCTTGTCAGGTAGGAGGTGAGGTGGAGGTGGGGACATCAGGTGGTAGGAAACGGGGTGATGTATGAGGGACTCTTCTTGTCAGGTAGGAGGTGAGGTGGGGGTGGGAACATCAGGTGGTAGGAAATGGGGTGATGTATGAGGGACTCTTCTTGTCAGGTAGGAGGTGAGGCGGGGGTGGGGACATCAAGTGGTAGGAAATGGGGTGATGTATGAGGGACTCTTCTTGTCAGGTAGGAGGTGAGGTGGGGGTGGGGACATCAGGTGGTAGGAAATGGGGTGACGTATGAGGGACTCTTCTTGTCAGGTAGGAGGTGAGGAGGGCGGTGGGAACATCAGGTGGTAGGAAATGGGGTGATGTATGAGGGACTCTTCTTGTCAGGTAGGAGGTGAGGTGGGCGGTGGGGACATCAGGTGGTAGGAAATGGGGTGATGTATGAGGGACTCTTCTTGTCAGGTAGGAGGTGAGGCGGGGGTGGGGACATCAGGTGGTAGGAAATGGGGTGATGTATGAGGGACTTTTCTTGTCAGGTAGGAGGTGAGGTGGGGGGTGGGGACATCAGGTGGTAGGAAATGGGGTGATGTATGAGGGACTTTTCTTGTCAGGTAGGAGGTGAGGTGGGCGGTGGGAACATCAGGTGGTAGGAAATGGGGTGATGTATGAGGGACTTTTCTTGTCAGGTAGGAGGTGAGGCGGGGGTGGGGACATCAGGTGGTAGGAAATGGGGTGACGTATGAGGGACTCTTCTTGTCAGGTAGGAGGTGAGGTGGGGGGTGGGGACATCAGGTGGTAGGAAATGGGGTGATGTATGAGGCATTCTTCTTGTCAGGTAGGAGGTGAGGCGGGGGTGGGGACATCAGGTGGTAGGAAATGGGGTGACGTATGAGGGACTCTTCTTGTCAGGTAGGAGGTGAGGTGGGGGGTGGGGACATCAGGTGGTAGGAAATGGGGTGATGTATGAGGCATTCTTCTTGTCAGGTAGGAGGTGAGGCGGGGGTGGGGACATCAGGTGGTAGGAAATGGGGTGACGTATGAGGGACTCTTCTTGTCAGGTAGGAGGTGAGGCGGGGGTGGGGACATCAGGTGGTAGGAAATGGGGTGACGTATGAGGGACTCTTCTTGTCAGGTAGGAGGTGAGGTGGGGGGTGGGGACATCAGGTGGTAGGAAATGGGGTGATGTATGAGGCATTCTTCTTGTCAGGTAGGAGGTGAGGAGGGCGGTGGGGACATCAGGTGGTAGGAAATGGGGTGACGTATGAGGGACTCTTCTTGTCAGGTAGGAGGTGAGGCGGGGGTGGGGACATCAGGTGGTAGGAAATGGGGTGACGTATGAGGGACTCTTCTTGTCAGGTAGGAGGTGAGGTGGGGGTGGGAACATCAGGTGGTAGGAAATGGGGTGACGTATGAGGGACTCTTCTTGTCAGGTAGGAGGTGAGGAGGGCGGTGGGGACATCAGGTGGTAGGAAATGGGGTGATGTATGAGGGACTCTTCTTGTCAGGTAGGAGGTGAGGTGGGGGGTGGGGACATCAGGTGGTAGGAAATGGGGTGACGTATGAGGGACTCTTCTTGTCAGGTAGGAGGTGAGGTGGGGGGTGGGGACATCAGGTGGTAGGAAATGGGGTGACGTATGAGGGACTCTTCTTGTCAGGTAGGAGGTGAGGTGGGGGTGGGAACATCAGGTGGTAGGAAATGGGGTGACGTATGAGGGACTCTTCTTGTCAGGTAGGAGGTGAGGTGGGCGGTGGGGACATCAGGTGGTAGGAAATGGGGTGATGTATGAGGGGCGTTTCTTGTCAGGTAGGAGGTGAGGTGGGGGTGGGGACATCAGGTGGTAGGAAATGGGGTGACGTATGAGGGACTCTTCTTGTCAGGTAGGAGGTGAGGCGGGGGTGGGAACATCAGGTGGTAGGAAATGGGGTGACGTATGGGGGACTCTTCTTGTCAGGTAGGAGGTGAGGTGGGCGGTGGGGACATCAGGTGGTAGGAAATGGGGTGATGTATGAGGGACTCTTCTTGTCAGGTAGGAGGTGAGGTGGGGGTGGGAACATCAGGTGGTAGGAAATGGGGTGACGTATGAGGCATTCTTCTTGTCAGGTAGGAGGTGAGGTGGGGGGTGGGGACATCAGGTGGTAGGAAATGGGGTGACGTATGAGGGACTCTTCTTGTCAGGTAGGAGGTGAGGTGGGGGGTGGGGACATCAGGTGGTAGGAAATGGGGTGACGTATGAGGGACTCTTCTTGTCAGGTAGGAGGTGAGGTGGGCGGTGGGGACATCAGGTGGTAGGAAATGGGGTGACGTATGAGGGACTCTTCTTGTCAGGTAGGAGGTGAGGCGGGGGTGGGGACATCAGGTGGTAGGAAATGGGGTGATGTATGAGGGACTCTTCTTGTCAGGTAGGAGGTGAGGTGGGGGTGGGAACATCAGGTGGTAGGAAATGGGGTGACGTATGAGGGACTCTTCTTGTCAGGTAGGAGGTGAGGTGGGCGGTGGGGACATCAGGTGGTAGGAAATGGGGTGATGTATGAGGGGCGTTTCTTGTCAGGTAGGAGGTGAGGTGGGGGTGGGGACATCAGGTGGTAGGAAATGGGGTGACGTATGAGGGACTCTTCTTGTCAGGTAGGAGGTGAGGCGGGGGTGGGAACATCAGGTGGTAGGAAATGGGGTGACGTATGAGGGACTCTTCTTGTCAGGTAGGAGGTGAGGTGGGGGGTGGGGACATCAGGTGGTAGGAAATGGGGTGACGTATGAGGGACTCTTCTTGTCAGGTAGGAGGTGAGGTGGGCGGTGGGGACATCAGGTGGTAGGAAATGGGGTGATGTATGAGGGACTCTTCTTGTCAGGTAGGAGGTGAGGTGGGGGTGGGGACATCAGGTGGTAGGAAATGGGGTGACGTATGAGGGACTCTTCTTGTCAGGTAGGAGGTGAGGTGGGGGTGGGAACATCAGGTGGTAGGAAATGGGGTGATGTATGAGGGACTCTTCTTGTCAGGTAGGAGGTGAGGCGGGGGTGGGGACATCAGGTGGTAGGAAATGGGGTGATGTATGAGGGACTCTTCTTGTCAGGTAGGAGGTGAGGCGGGGGTGGGGACATCAGGTGGTAGGAAATGGGGTGATGTATGAGGCATTCTTCTTGTCAGGTAGGAGGTGAGGCGGGGGGTGGGGACATCAGGTGGTAAGAAATGGGGTGATGTATGAGGGACTTTTCTTGTCAGGTAGGAGGTGAGGCGGGGGTGGGGACATCAGGTGGTAGGAAATGGGGTGACGTATGAGGGACTCTTCTTGTCAGGTAGGAGGTGAGGCGGGGGTGGGGACATCAGGTGGTAGGAAATGGGGTGACGTATGAGGGACTCTTCTTGTCAGGTAGGAGGTGAGGCGGGGGTGGGGACATCAGGTGGTAGGAAATGGGGTGACGTATGAGGGACTCTTCTTGTCAGGTAGGAGGTGAGGCGGGGGTGGGGACATCAGGTGGTAGGAAATGGGGTGATGTATGAGGGACTCTTCTTGTCAGGTAGGAGGTGTGGTGGGGGGTGGGGACATCAGGTGGTAGGAAATGGGGTGACGTATGAGGGACTCTTCTTGTCAGGTAGGAGGTGTGGTGGGGGGTGGGGACATCAGGTGGTAGGAAATGGGGTGACGTATGAGGGACTCTTCTTGTCAGGTAGGAGGTGAGGCGGGGGTGGGAACATCAGGTGGTAGGAAATGGGGTGATGTATGAGGGACTCTTCTTGTCAGGTAGGAGGTGAGGCGGGGGTGGGAACATCAGGTGGTAGGAAATGGGGTGACGTATGAGGGACTCTTCTTGTCAGGTAGGAGGTGAGGCGGGGGTGGGGACATCAGGTGGTAGGAAATGGGGTGACGTATGAGGGACTCTTCTTGTCAGGTAGGAGGTGAGGCGGGGGTGGGGACATCAGGTGGTAGGAAATGGGGTGATGTATGAGGGACTCTTCTTGTCAGGTAGGAGGTGAGGCGGGGGGTGGGGACATCAGGTGGTAGGAAATGGGGTGATGTATGAGGGACTCTTCTTGTCAGGTAGGAGGTGAGGTGGGGGTGGGGACATCAGGTGGTAGGAAATGGGGTGATGTATGAGGGACTCTTCTTGTCAGGTAGGAGGTGAGGTGGGCGGTGGGGACATCAGGTGGTAGGAAATGGGGTGATGTATGAGGGACTCTTCTTGTCAGGTAGGAGGTGAGGTGGGCGGTGGGGACATCAGGCGGTAGGAAACGGGGTGACGTATGAGGGACTCTTCTTGTCAGGTAGGAGGTGAGGCGGGGGTGGGGACATCAGGTGGTAGGAAATGGGGTGATGTATGAGGGACTCTTCTTGTCAGGTAGGAGGTGAGGTGGGGTGGGAACATCAGGTGGTAGGAAATGGGGTGATGTATGAGGGACTCTTCTTGTCAGGTAGGAGGTGAGGTGGGGGGTGGGGACATCAGTTGGTAGGAAATGGGGTGACGTATGAGGCATTCTTCTTGTCAGGTAGGAGGTGAGGCGGGGGTGGGGACATCAGGTGGTAGGAAATGGGGTGATGTATGAGGGACTCTTCTTGTCAGGTAGGAGGTGAGGAGGGCGGTGGGGACATCAGGTGGTAGGAAATGGGGTGACGTATGAGGGACTCTTCTTGTCAGGTAGGAGGTGAGGAGGGCGGTGGGGACATCAAGTGGTAGGAAATGGGGTGACGTATGAGGGACTCTTCTTGTCAGGTAGGAGGTGAGGCGGGGGTGGGGACATCAGGTGGTAGGAAATGGGGTGATGTATGAGGGACTCTTCTTGTCAGGTAGGAGGTGAGGTGGGGGGTGGGGACATCAGGTGGTAGGAAATGGGGTGACGTATGAGGGACTCTTCTTGTCAGGTAGGAGGTGAGGAGGGCGGTGGGAACATCAGGTGGTAGGAAATGGGGTGATGTATGAGGGACTCTTCTTGTCAGGTAGGAGGTGAGGTGGGGGGTGGGGACATCAGGTGGTAGGAAATGGGGTGACGTATGAGGGACTCTTCTTGTCAGGTAGGAGGTGAGGCGGGGGTGGGGACATCAGGTGGTAGGAAATGGGGTGACGTATGAGGGACTCTTCTTGTCAGGTAGGAGGTGAGGTGGGCGTTGGGGACATCAGGTGGTAGGAAATGGGGTGACGTATGAGGGACTCTTCTTGTCAGGTAGGAGGTGAGGTGGGGGGTGTGGACATCAGGTGGTAGGAAATGGGGTGATGTATGAGGGACTCTTCTTGTCAGGTAGGAGGTGAGGTGGGGGGTGGGAACATCAGGTGGTAGGAAATGGGGTGATGTATGAGGGACTCTTCTTGTCAGGTAGGAGGTGAGGTGGGGGGTGGGGACATCAGGTGGTAGGAAATGGGGTGACGTATGAGGGACTCTTCTTGTCAGGTAGGAGGTGAGGTGGGGGGTGGGAACATCAGGTGGTAGGAAATGGGGTGATGTATGAGGGACTCTTCTTGTCAGGTAGGAGGTGAGGTGGGGGGTGGGGACATCAGGTGGTAGGAAATGGGGTGACGTATGAGGGACTCTTCTTGTCAGGTAGGAGGTGAGGTGGGGGGTGGGAACATCAGGTGGTAGGAAATGGGGTGATGTATGAGGGACTCTTCTTGTCAGGTAGGAGGTGAGGTGGGCGTTGGGGACATCAGGTGGTAGGAAATGGGGTGACGTATGAGGGACTCTTCTTGTCAGGTAGGAGGTGAGGTGGGGGGTGGGAACATCAGGTGGTAGGAAATGGGGTGATGTATGAGGGACTCTTCTTGTCAGGTAGGAGGTGAGGTGGGCGTTGGGGACATCAGGTGGTAGGAAATGGGGTGATGTATGAGGGACTCTTCTTGTCAGGTAGGAGGTGAGGTGGGGGGTGGGAACATCAGGTGGTAGGAAATGGGGTGATGTATGAGGGACTCTTCTTGTCAGGTAGGAGGTGAGGTGGGCGTTGGGGACATCAGGTGGTAGGAAATGGGGTGACGTATGAGGGACTCTTCTTGTCAGGTAGGAGGTGAGGTGGGGGGTGGGAACATCAGGTGGTAGGAAATGGGGTGATGTATGAGGGACTCTTCTTGTCAGGTAGGAGGTGAGGTGGGGGGTGGGGACATCAGGTGGTAGGAAATGGGGTGACGTATGAGGGACTCTTCTTGTCAGGTAGGAGGTGAGGTGGGGGGTGGGAACATCAGGTGGTAGGAAATGGGGTGATGTATGAGGGACTCTTCTTGTCAGGTAGGAGGTGAGGTGGGCGTTGGGGACATCAGGTGGTAGGAAATGGGGTGACGTATGAGGGACTCTTCTTGTCAGGTAGGAGGTGAGGTGGGGGGTGGGGACATCAGGTGGTAGGAAATGGGGTGATGTATGAGGGACTCTTCTTGTCAGGTAGGAGGTGAGGCGGGGGTGGGGACATCAGGTGGTAGGAAATGGGGTGACGTATGAGGGACTCTTCTTGTCAGGTAGGAGGTGAGGCGGGGGGTGGGGACATCAGGTGGTAGGAAATGGGGTGATGTATGAGGGACTCTTCTTGTCAGGTAGGAGGTGAGGCGGGGGTGGGGACATCAGGTGGTAGGAAATGGGGTGATGTATGAGGCATCTTCTTGTCAGGTAGGAGGTGAGGCGGGGGTGGGGACATCAGGTGGTAAGAAATGGGGTGACGTATGAGGGACTCTTCTTGTCAGGTAGGAGGTGAGGTGGGGGGTGGGGACATCAGGTGGTAGGAAATGGGGTGACGTATGAGGGACTCTTCTTGTCAGGTAGGAGGTGAGGTGGGGGGTGGGGACATCAGGTGGTAGGAAATGGGGTGACGTATGAGGGACTCTTCTTGTCAGGTAGGAGGTGAGGTGGGGGTGGGGACATCAGGTGGTAGGAAATGGGGTGATGTATGAGGCATTCTTCTTGTCAGGTAGGAGGTGAGGTGGGGGTGGGAACATCAGGTGGTAGGAAATGGGGTGATGTATGAGGGACTCTTCTTGTCAGGTAGGAGGTGAGGCGGGGGTGGGGACATCAGGTGGTAGGAAATGGGGTGATGTATGAGGGACTCTTCTTGTCAGGTAGGAGGTGAGGTGGGCGGTGGGGACATCAGGTGGTAGGAAATGGGGTGACATATGAGGGACTCTTCTTGTCAGGTAGGAGGTGAGGTGGGGTGGGGACATCAGGTGGTAGGAAATGGGGTGACATATGAGGGACTCTTCTTGTCAGGTAGGAGGTGAGGCGGGGGTGGGGACATCAGGTGGTAGGAAATGGGGTGACGTATGAGGGACTCTTCTTGTCAGGTAGGAGGTGAGGTGGGGGTGGGGACATCAGGTGGTAGGAAATGGGGTGACGTATGGGGGACTCTTCTTGTCAGGTAGGAGGTGAGGTGGGGGGTGGGGACATCAGGTGGTAGGAAATGGGGTGACGTATGAGGGACTCTTCTTGTCAGGTAGGAGGTGAGGAGGGCGGTGGGAACATCAGGTGGTAGGAAATGGGGTGATGTATGAGGGACTCTTCTTGTCAGGTAGGAGGTGAGGAGGGCGGTGGGGACATCAGGTGGTAGGAAATGGGGTGATGTATGAGGGACTCTTCTTGTCAGGTAGGAGGTGAGGTGGGCGGTGGGGACATCAGGTGGTAGGAAATGGGGTGATGTATGAGGGACTTTTCTTGTCAGGTAGGAGGTGAGGTGGGCGGTGGGGACATCAGGTGGTAGGAAATGGGGTGATGTATGAGGGACTCTTCTTGTCAGGTAGGAGGTGAGGCGGGGGTGGGAACATCAGGTGGTAGGAAATGGGGTGATGTATGAGGGACTCTTCTTGTCAGGTAGGAGGTGAGGTGGGGGTGGGGACATCAAGTGGTAGGAAATGGGGTGATGTATGAGGGACTCTTCTTGTCAGGTAGGAGGTGAGGCGGGGGTGGGGACATCAGGTGGTAGGAAATGGGGTGACGTATGAGGGACTCTTCTTGTCAGGTAGGAGGTGAGGCGGGGGTGGGGACATCAGGTGGTAGGAAATGGGGTGATGTATGAGGCATTCTTCTTGTCAGGTAGGAGGTGAGGAGGGCGGTGGGGACATCAGGTGGTAGGAAATGGGGTGACGTATGAGGGACTCTTCTTGTCAGGTAGGAGGTGAGGAGGGCGGTGGGGACATCAGGTGGTAGGAAATGGGGTGATGTATGAGGGACTCTTCTTGTCAGGTAGGAGGTGAGGAGGGCGGTGGGGACATCAGGTGGTAGGAAATGGGGTGACGTATGAGGGACTCTTCTTGTCAGGTAGGAGGTGAGGTGGGGGGTGGGGACATCAGGTGGTAGGAAATGGGGTGATGTATGAGGGACTCTTCTTGTCAGGTAGGAGGTGAGGTGGGGGGTGGAGACATCAGGTGGTAGGAAATGGGGTGATGTATGAGGGACTCTTCTTGTCAGGTAGGAGGTGAGGCGGGGGTGGGGACATCAGGTGGTAGGAAATGGGGTGATGTATGAGGGACTCTTCTTGTCAGGTAGGAGGTGAGGCGGGGGTGGGGACATCAGGTGGTAAGAAATGGGGTGATGTATGAGGGACTCTTCTTGTCAGGTAGGAGGTGAGGCGGGGGGTGGGGACATCAGGTGGTAGGAAATGGGGTGACGTATGAGGGACTCTTCTTGTCAGGTAGGAGGTGAGGTGGGGGTGGGGACATCAGGTGGTAGGAAATGGGGTGATGTATGAGGCATTCTTCTTGTCAGGTAGGAGGTGAGGTGGGGGTGGGAACATCAGGTGGTAGGAAATGGGGTGACGTATGAGGCATTCTTCTTGTCAGGTAGGAGGTGAGGTGGGGGGTGGGGACATCAGGTGGTAGGAAATGGGGTGATGTATGAGGCATTCTTCTTGTCAGGTAGGAGGTGAGGTGGGGGTGGGAACATCAGGTGGTAGGAAATGGGGTGACGTATGAGGCATTCTTCTTGTCAGGTAGGAGGTGAGGTGGGGGGTGGGGACATCAGGTGGTAGGAAATGGGGTGACGTATGAGGGACTCTTCTTGTCAGGTAGGAGGTGAGGTGGGGGTGGGGACATCAGGTGGTAGGAAATGGGGTGACGTATGAGGGACTCTTCTTGTCAGGTAGGAGGTGAGGTGGGGGGTGGGGACATCAGGTGGTAGGAAATGGGGTGACGTATGAGGGACTCTTCTTGTCAGGTAGGAGGTGAGGTGGGGGGTGGGGACATCAAGTGGTAGGAAATGGGGTGATGTATGAGGGACTCTTCTTGTCAGGTAGGAGGTGAGGCGGGGGTGGGGACATCAGGTGGTAGGAAATGGGGTGATGTATGAGGGACTCTTCTTGTCAGGTAGGAGGTGAGGTGGGCGGTGGGGACATCAGGTGGTAGGAAATGGGGTGACATATGAGGGACTCTTCTTGTCAGGTAGGAGGTGAGGCGGGGGTGGGGACATCAGGTGGTAGGAAATGGGGTGACGTATGAGGGACTCTTCTTGTCAGGTAGGAGGTGAGGCGGGGGTGGGGACATCAGGTGGTAGGAAATGGGGTGATGTATGAGGGACTCTTCTTGTCAGGTAGGAGGTGAGGTGGGGGGTGGGGACATCAGGTGGTAGGAAATGGGGTGACGTATGAGGGACTCTTCTTGTCAGGTAGGAGGTGAGGAGGGCGGTGGGAACATCAGGTGGTAGGAAATGGGGTGATGTATGAGGGACTCTTCTTGTCAGGTAGGAGGTGAGGTGGGGGTGGGGACATCAGGTGGTAGGAAATGGGGTGATGTATGAGGCATTCTTCTTGTCAGGTAGGAGGTGAGGTGGGGGGTGGGAACATCAGGTGGTAGGAAATGGGGTGATGTATGAGGCATTCTTCTTGTCAGGTAGGAGGTGAGGTGGGGGTGGGGACATCAGGTGGTAGGAAATGGGGTGATGTATGAGGCATTCTTCTTGTCAGGTAGGAGGTGAGGTGGGGGTGGGGACATCAGGTGGTAGGAAATGGGGTGATGTATGAGGCATTCTTCTTGTCAGGTAGGAGGTGAGGTGGGGGGTGGGAACATCAGGTGGTAGGAAATGGGGTGACGTATGAGGGACTCTTCTTGTCAGGTAGGAGGTGAGGTGGGGGTGGGAACATCAAGTGGTAGGAAATGGGGTGACGTATGAGGGACTCTTCTTGTCAGGTAGGAGGTGAGGCGGGGGTGGGAACATCAGGTGGTAGGAAATGGGGTGACGTATGAGGGACTCTTCTTGTCAGGTAGGAGGTGAGGTGGGGGGTGGGGACATCAGGTGGTAGGAAATGGGGTGACGTATGAGGCATTCTTCTTGTCAGGTAGGAGGTGAGGCGGCGGTGGGAACATCAGGTGGTAGGAAATGGGGTGACGTATGAGGCATTCTTCTTGTCAGGTAGGGGGTGAGGTGGGGGGTGGGGACATCAGGTGGTAGGAAATGGGGTGACGTATGAGGGACTCTTCTTGTCAGGTAGGAGGTGAGGTGGGGGATGGGGACATCAGGTGGTAGGAAATGGGGTGATGTATGAGGGACTCTTCTTGTCAGGTAGGAGGTGAGGTGGGGGGTGGGGACATCAGGTGGTAGGAAATGGGGTGACGTATGAGGGACTCTTCTTGTCAGGTAGGAGGTGAGGTGGGGGTGGGAACATCAGGTGGTAGGAAATGGGGTGACGTATGAGGGACTCTTCTTGTCAGGTAGGAGGTGAGGCGGGGGTGGGGACATCAAGTGGTAGGAAATGGGGTGATGTATGAGGGACTCTTCTTGTCAGGTAGGAGGTGAGGCGGGGGTGGGGACATCAGGTGGTAGGAAATGGGGTGATGTATGAGGCATTCTTCTTGTCAGGTAGGAGGTGAGGCGGGGGTGGGGACATCAGGTGGTAGGAAATGGGGTGACGTATGAGGGACTCTTCTTGTCAGGTAGGAGGTGAGGAGGGCGTTGGGGACATCAGGTGGTAGGAAATGGGGTGACGTATGAGGCATTCTTCTTGTCAGGTAGGAGGTGAGGTGGGGGTGGGGACATCAGGTGGTAGGAAATGGGGTGACGTATGAGGCATTCTTCTTGTCAGGTAGGAGGTGAGGAGGGCGGTGGGGACATCAGGTGGTAGGAAATGGGGTGACGTATGAGGCATTCTTCTTGTCAGGTAGGAGGTGAGGCGGGGGTGGGGACATCAGGTGGTAGGAAATGGGGTGATGTATGAGGGACTCTTCTTGTCAGGTAGGAGGTGAGGCGGGGGTGGGGACATCAGGTGGTAGGAAACGGGGTGATGTATGAGGCATTCTTCTTGTCAGGTAGGAGGTGAGGTGGGGGGTGTGGACATCAGGTGGTAGGAAATGGGGTGACGTATGAGGGACTCTTCTTGTCAGGTAGGAGGTGAGGCGGGGGTGGGGACATCAGGTGGTAGGAAATGGGGTGATGTATGAGGGACTCTTCTTGTCAGGTAGGAGGTGAGGTGGGCGGTGGGGACATCAGGTGGTAGGAAATGGGGTGACGTATGAGGGACTCTTCTTGTCAGGTAGGAGGTGAGGCGGGGGTGGGGACATCAGGTGGTAGGAAATGGGGTGATGTATGAGGGACTCTTCTTGTCAGGTAGGAGGTGAGGTGGCGGTGGGGACATCAGGTGGTAGGAAATGGGGTGATGTATGAGGGACTCTTCTTGTCAGGTAGGAGGTGAGGTGGAGGTGGGGACATCAGGTGGTAGGAAATGGGGTGACGTATGAGGGACTCTTCTTGTCAGGTAGGAGGTGAGGTGGGCGGTGGGGACATCAGGTGGTAGGAAATGGGGTGATGTATGAGGGACTTTTCTTGTCAGGTAGGAGGTGAGGTGGGGGTGGGGACATCAGGTGGTAGGAAATGGGGTGACGTATGAGGGACTCTTCTTGTCAGGTAGGAGGTGAGGAGGGCGGTGGGAACATCAGGTGGTAGGAAATGGGGTGACGTATGAGGGACTCTTCTTGTCAGGTAGGAGGTGAGGCGGGGGTGGGGACATCAGGTGGTAGGAAATGGGGTGACGTATGAGGGACTCTTCTTGTCAGGTAGGAGGTGAGGTGGGCGGTGGGGACATCAGGTGGTAGGAAATGGGGTGATGTATGAGGGACTCTTCTTGTCAGGTAGGAGGTGAGGCGGGCGGTGGGGACATCAGGTGGTAGGAAATGGGGTGATGTATGAGGGACTCTTCTTGTCAGGTAGGAGGTGAGGTGGGGGTGGGGACATCAAGTGGTAGGAAATGGGGTGATGTATGAGGGACTCTTCTTGTCAGGTAGGAGGTGAGGCGGGGGTGGGGACATCAGGTGGTAGGAAATGGGGTGACGTATGAGGGACTCTTCTTGTCAGGTAGGAGGTGAGGTGGGGGGTGGGGACATCAGGTGGTAGGAAATGGGGTGATGTATGAGGCATTCTTCTTGTCAGGTAGGAGGTGAGGAGGGCGGTGGGGACATCAGGTGGTAGGAAATGGGGTGACGTATGAGGGACTCTTCTTGTCAGGTAGGAGGTGAGGAGGGCGGTGGGGACATCAGGTGGTAGGAAATGGGGTGATGTATGAGGGACTCTTCTTGTCAGGTAGGAGGTGAGGAGGGCGGTGGGGACATCAGGTGGTAGGAAATGGGGTGACGTATGAGGGACTCTTCTTGTCAGGTAGGAGGTGAGGTGGGGGGTGGGGACATCAGGTGGTAGGAAATGGGGTGATGTATGAGGGACTCTTCTTGTCAGGTAGGAGGTGAGGTGGGGGGTGGAGACATCAGGTGGTAGGAAATGGGGTGATGTATGAGGGACTCTTCTTGTCAGGTAGGAGGTGAGGCGGGGGTGGGGACATCAGGTGGTAGGAAATGGGGTGATGTATGAGGGACTCTTCTTGTCAGGTAGGAGGTGAGGCGGGGGGTGGGGACATCAGGTGGTAAGAAATGGGGTGATGTATGAGGGACTCTTCTTGTCAGGTAGGAGGTGAGGCGGGGGGTGGGGACATCAGGTGGTAGGAAATGGGGTGATGTATGAGGGACTCTTCTTGTCAGGTAGGAGGTGAGGTGGGGGTGGGGACATCAGGTGGTAGGAAATGGGGTGATGTATGAGGCATTCTTCTTGTCAGGTAGGAGGTGAGGTGGGGGTGGGAACATCAGGTGGTAGGAAATGGGGTGACGTATGAGGCATTCTTCTTGTCAGGTAGGAGGTGAGGTGGGGGGTGGGGACATCAGGTGGTAGGAAATGGGGTGACGTATGAGGGACTCTTCTTGTCAGGTAGGAGGTGAGGTGGGGGTGGGGACATCAGGTGGTAGGAAATGGGGTGACGTATGAGGGACTCTTCTTGTCAGGTAGGAGGTGAGGTGGGGGGTGGGGACATCAGGTGGTAGGAAATGGGGTGACGTATGAGGGACTCTTCTTGTCAGGTAGGAGGTGAGGTGGGGGGTGGGGACATCAAGTGGTAGGAAATGGGGTGATGTATGAGGGACTCTTCTTGTCAGGTAGGAGGTGAGGCGGGGGTGGGGACATCAGGTGGTAGGAAATGGGGTGATGTATGAGGGACTCTTCTTGTCAGGTAGGAGGTGAGGTGGGCGGTGGGGACATCAGGTGGTAGGAAATGGGGTGACATATGAGGGACTCTTCTTGTCAGGTAGGAGGTGAGGCGGGGGTGGGGACATCAGGTGGTAGGAAATGGGGTGACGTATGAGGGACTCTTCTTGTCAGGTAGGAGGTGAGGCGGGGGTGGGGACATCAGGTGGTAGGAAATGGGGTGATGTATGAGGGACTCTTCTTGTCAGGTAGGAGGTGAGGTGGGGGGTGGGGACATCAGGTGGTAGGAAATGGGGTGACGTATGAGGGACTCTTCTTGTCAGGTAGGAGGTGAGGAGGGCGGTGGGAACATCAGGTGGTAGGAAATGGGGTGATGTATGAGGGACTCTTCTTGTCAGGTAGGAGGTGAGGTGGGGGTGGGGACATCAGGTGGTAGGAAATGGGGTGATGTATGAGGCATTCTTCTTGTCAGGTAGGAGGTGAGGTGGGGGGTGGGAACATCAGGTGGTAGGAAATGGGGTGATGTATGAGGCATTCTTCTTGTCAGGTAGGAGGTGAGGTGGGGGTGGGGACATCAGGTGGTAGGAAATGGGGTGATGTATGAGGCATTCTTCTTGTCAGGTAGGAGGTGAGGTGGGGGTGGGGACATCAGGTGGTAGGAAATGGGGTGATGTATGAGGCATTCTTCTTGTCAGGTAGGAGGTGAGGTGGGGGGTGGGAACATCAGGTGGTAGGAAATGGGGTGACGTATGAGGGACTCTTCTTGTCAGGTAGGAGGTGAGGTGGGGGTGGGAACATCAAGTGGTAGGAAATGGGGTGACGTATGAGGGACTCTTCTTGTCAGGTAGGAGGTGAGGCGGGGGTGGGAACATCAGGTGGTAGGAAATGGGGTGACGTATGAGGGACTCTTCTTGTCAGGTAGGAGGTGAGGTGGGGGGTGGGGACATCAGGTGGTAGGAAATGGGGTGACGTATGAGGCATTCTTCTTGTCAGGTAGGAGGTGAGGCGGCGGTGGGAACATCAGGTGGTAGGAAATGGGGTGATGTATGAGGGACTCTTCTTGTCAGGTAGGAGGTGAGGTGGGGGGTGGGGACATCAGGTGGTAGGAAATGGGGTGACGTATGAGGGACTCTTCTTGTCAGGTAGGAGGTGAGGTGGGGGTGGGAACATCAGGTGGTAGGAAATGGGGTGACGTATGAGGGACTCTTCTTGTCAGGTAGGAGGTGAGGCGGGGGTGGGGACATCAAGTGGTAGGAAATGGGGTGATGTATGAGGGACTCTTCTTGTCAGGTAGGAGGTGAGGCGGGGGTGGGGACATCAGGTGGTAGGAAATGGGGTGATGTATGAGGCATTCTTCTTGTCAGGTAGGAGGTGAGGCGGGGGTGGGGACATCAGGTGGTAGGAAATGGGGTGACGTATGAGGGACTCTTCTTGTCAGGTAGGAGGTGAGGAGGGCGTTGGGGACATCAGGTGGTAGGAAATGGGGTGACGTATGAGGCATTCTTCTTGTCAGGTAGGAGGTGAGGTGGGGGTGGGGACATCAGGTGGTAGGAAATGGGGTGACGTATGAGGCATTCTTCTTGTCAGGTAGGAGGTGAGGAGGGCGGTGGGGACATCAGGTGGTAGGAAATGGGGTGACGTATGAGGCATTCTTCTTGTCAGGTAGGAGGTGAGGCGGGGGTGGGGACATCAGGTGGTAGGAAATGGGGTGATGTATGAGGGACTCTTCTTGTCAGGTAGGAGGTGAGGCGGGGGTGGGGACATCAGGTGGTAGGAAACGGGGTGATGTATGAGGCATTCTTCTTGTCAGGTAGGAGGTGAGGTGGGGGGTGTGGACATCAGGTGGTAGGAAATGGGGTGACGTATGAGGGACTCTTCTTGTCAGGTAGGAGGTGAGGCGGGGGTGGGGACATCAGGTGGTAGGAAATGGGGTGATGTATGAGGGACTCTTCTTGTCAGGTAGGAGGTGAGGTGGGCGGTGGGGACATCAGGTGGTAGGAAATGGGGTGATGTATGAGGGACTCTTCTTGTCAGGTAGGAGGTGAGGTGGCGGTGGGGACATCAGGTGGTAGGAAATGGGGTGATGTATGAGGGACTCTTCTTGTCAGGTAGGAGGTGAGGTGGAGGTGGGGACATCAGGTGGTAGGAAATGGGGTGACGTATGAGGGACTCTTCTTGTCAGGTAGGAGGTGAGGTGGGCGGTGGGGACATCAGGTGGTAGGAAATGGGGTGATGTATGAGGGACTTTTCTTGTCAGGTAGGAGGTGAGGTGGGGGTGGGGACATCAGGTGGTAGGAAATGGGGTGACGTATGAGGGACTCTTCTTGTCAGGTAGGAGGTGAGGAGGGCGGTGGGAACATCAGGTGGTAGGAAATGGGGTGACGTATGAGGGACTCTTCTTGTCAGGTAGGAGGTGAGGCGGGGGTGGGGACATCAGGTGGTAGGAAATGGGGTGACGTATGAGGGACTCTTCTTGTCAGGTAGGAGGTGAGGTGGGCGGTGGGGACATCAGGTGGTAGGAAATGGGGTGATGTATGAGGGACTCTTCTTGTCAGGTAGGAGGTGAGGTGGGGGGTGGGGACATCAGGTGGTAGGAAACGGGGTGATGTATGAGGGACTCTTCTTGTCAGGTAGGAGGTGAGGAGGGCGGTGGGGACATCAGGTGGTAGGAAATGGGGTGATGTATGAGGGACTCTTCTTGTCAGGTAGGAGGTGAGGTGGGGGGTGGGGACATCAGGTGGTAGGAAATGGGGTGATGTATGAGGGACTCTTCTTGTCAGGTAGGAGGTGAGGCGGGGGGTGGGAACATCAGGTGGTAGGAAATGGGGTGATGTATGAGGGACTCTTCTTGTCAGGTAGGAGGTGAGGTGGGGGTGGGGACATCAGGTGGTAGGAAATGGGGTGATGTATGAGGGACTCTTCTTGTCAGGTAGGAGGTGAGGTGGGGGTGGGGACATCAGGTGGTAGGAAATGGGGTGACGTATGAGGGACTCTTCTTGTCAGGTAGGAGGTGAGGTGGGGGTGGGGACATCAGGTGGTAGGAAATGGGGTGACGTATGAGGGACTCTTCTTGTCAGGTAGGAGGTGAGGTGGGCGGTGGGGACATCAGGTGGTAGGAAATGGGGTGATGTATGAGGGACTCTTCTTGTCAGGTAGGAGGTGAGGCGGGGGTGGGGACATCAGGTGGTAGGAAATGGGGTGATGTATGAGGGACTCTTCTTGTCAGGTAGGGGGTGAGGTGGGGGGTGGGGACATCAGGTGGTAGGAAATGGGGTGACGTATGAGGGACTCTTCTTGTCAGGTAGGAGGTGAGGCGGGGGTGGGGACATCAGGTGGTAGGAAATGGGGTGATGTATGAGGGACTCTTCTTGTCAGGTAGGGGGTGAGGTGGGGGGTGGGGACATCAGGTGGTAGGAAATGGGGTGACGTATTAGGGACTCTTCTTGTCAGGTAGGAGGTGAGGCGGGGGGTGGGGACATCAGGTGGTAGGAAATGGGGTGATGTATGAGGGACTCTTCTTGTCAGGTAGGAGGTGAGGAGGGCGGTGGGGACATCAGGTGGTAGGAAATGGGGTGACGTATTAGGGACTCTTCTTGTCAGGTAGGAGGTGAGGCGGGGGGTGGGGACATCAGGTGGTAGGAAATGGGGTGATGTATGAGGGACTCTTCTTGTCAGGTAGGAGGTGAGGCGGGGGGTGGGGACATCAGGTGGTAGGAAATGGGGTGACGTATTAGGGACTCTTCTTGTCAGGTAGGAGGTGAGGCGGGGGTGGGGACATCAGGTGGTAGGAAATGGGGTGACGTATGAGGGACTCTTCTTGTCAGGTAGGAGGTAAGGAGGGCGGTGGGGACATCAAGTGGTAGGAAATGGGGTGATGTATGAGGGACTCTTCTTGTCAGGTAGGAGGTGAGGTGGGGGGTGGGGACATCAGGTGGTAGGAAATGGGGTGATGTATGAGGGACTCTTCTTGTCAGGTAGGAGGTGAGGTGGGGGGTGGGGACATCAGGTGGTAGGAAATGGGGTGATGTATGAGGGACTCTTCTTGTCAGGTAGGAGGTGAGGTGGGGGGTGGGGACATCAGGTGGTAGGAAATGGGGTGATGTATGAGGGACTCTTCTTGTCAGGTAGGAGGTGAGGCGGGGGTGGGGACATCAAGTGGTAGGAAATGGGGTGACGTATGAGGGACTCTTCTTGTCAGGTAGGAGGTGAGGCGGGGGTGGGAACATCAGGTGGTAGGAAATGGGGTGATGTATGAGGGACTGTTCTTGTCAGGTAGGAGGTGAGGAGGGCGGTGGGGACATCAGGTGGTAGGAAATGGGGTGATGTATGAGGGACTCTTCTTGTCAGGTAGGAGGTGAGGAGGGCGGTGGGGACATCAGGTGGTAGGAAATGGGGTGATGTATGAGGGACTCTTCTTGTCAGGTAGGAGGTGAGGAGGGCGGTGGGGACATCAGGTGGTAGGAAATGGGGTGACGTATGAGGGACTCTTCTTGTCAGGTAGGAGGTGAGGCGGGGGTGGGGACATCATGTGGTAGGAAATGGGGTGACGTATGAGGGACTCTTCTTGTCAGGTAGGAGGTGAGGTGGGGGGTGGGGACATCAGGTGTAGGAAATGGGGTGATGTATGAGGGACTCTTCTTGTCAGGTAGGAGGTGAGGTGGGCGTTGGGGACATCAGGTGGTAGGAAATGGGGTGATGTATGAGGGACTCTTCTTGTCAGGTAGGAGGTGAGGCGGGGGTGGGGACATCAGGTGGTAGGAAATGGGGTGATGTATGAGGGACTCTTCTTGTCAGGTAGGAGGTGAGGTGGGGGGTGGGGACATCAGGTGTAGGAAATGGGGTGATGTATGAGGGACTCTTCTTGTCAGGTAGGAGGTGAGGTGGGCGTTGGGGACATCAGGTGGTAGGAAATGGGGTGATGTATGAGGGACTCTTCTTGTCAGGTAGGAGGTGAGGCGGGGGTGGGGACATCAGGTGGTAGGAAATGGGGTGATGTATGAGGGACTCTTCTTGTCAGGTAGGGGGTGAGGTGGGGGGTGGGGACATCAGGTGGTAGGAAATGGGGTGACGTATGAGGGACTCTTCTTGTCAGGTAGGAGGTGAGGTGGGCGGTGGGGACATCAGGTGGTAGGAAATGGGGTGACGTATGAGGGACTCTTCTTGTCAGGTAGGAGGTGAGGTGGGGGGTGGGGACATCAGGTGGTAGGAAATGGGGTGATGTATGAGGGACTCTTCTTGTCAGGTAGGAGGTGAGGTGGGGGGTGTGGACATCAGGTGGTAGGAAATGGGGTGATGTATGAGGGACTCTTCTTGTCAGGTAGGAGGTGAGGCGGGGGTGGGGACATCAGGTGGTAGGAAATGGGGTGACGTATGAGGGACTCTTCTTGTCAGGTAGGAGGTGAGGTGGGGGATGGGGACATCAGGTGGTAGGAAATGGGGTGACGTATGAGGCATTCTTCTTGTCAGGTATGAGGTGAGGTGGGGGGTGTGGACATCAGGTGGTAGGAAATGGGGTGACGTATGAGGGACTCTTCTTGTCAGGTAGGAGGTGAGGTGGGGGGTGGGAACATCAGGTGGTAGGAAATGGGGTGACGTATGAGGGACTCTTCTTGTCAGGTAGGAGGTGAGGAGGGCGGTGGGGACATCAGGTGGTAGGAAATGGGGTGACGTATGGGGGACTCTTCTTGTCAGGTAGGAGGTGGGGTGGGGGTGGGGACATCAGGTGGTAGGAAATGGGGTGACGTATGAGGGACTCTTCTTGTCAGGTAGGAGGTGAGGAGGGGGGTGGGGACATCAGGTGGTAGGAAATGGGGTGACGTATGGGGGACTCTTCTTGTCAGGTAGGAGGTGGGGTGGGGGTGGGGACATCAGGTGGTAGGAAATGGGGTGATGTATGAGGGACTCTTCTTGTCAGGTAGGAGGTGGGGTGGGGGTGGGGACATCAGGTGGTAGGAAATGGGGTGACGTATGAGGGACTCTTCTTGTCAGGTAGGGGGTGAGGTGGGGGGTGGGGACATCAGGTGGTAGGAAATGGGGTGATGTATGAGGGACTCTTCTTGTCAGGTAGGAGGTGAGGCGGGGGTGGGGACATCAGGTGGTAGGAAATGGGGTGACGTATGAGGGACTCTTCTTGTCAGGTAGGGGGTGAGGTGGGGGGTGGGGACATCAAGTGGTAGGAAATGGGGTGATGTATGAGGGACTCTTCTTGTCAGGTAGGAGGTGAGGTGGGGGTGGGGACATCAGGTGGTAGGAAATGGGGTGACGTATGAGGGACTCTTCTTGTCAGGTAGGAGGTGAGGTGGGCGGTGGGGACATCAAGTGGTAGGAAATGGGGTGATGTATGAGGGACTCTTCTTGTCAGGTAGGAGGTGAGGTGGGGGGTGGGGACATCAGGTGGTAGGAAATGGGGTGACGTATGAGGGACTCTTCTTGTCAGGTAGGAGGTGAGGCGGGGGTGGGGACATCAAGTGGTAGGAAATGGGGTGATGTATGAGGGACTCTTCTTGTCAGGTAGGAGGTGAGGTGGGCGGTGGGGACATCAAGTGGTAGGAAATGGGGTGATGTATGAGGGACTCTTCTTGTCAGGTAGGAGGTGAGGTGGGGGTGGGGACATCAGGTGGTAGGAAATGGGGTGACGTATGAGGGACTCTTCTTGTCAGGTAGGGGGTGAGGTGGGGGGTGGGGACATCAGGTGGTAGGAAATGGGGTGATGTATGAGGGACTCTTCTTGTCAGGTAGGAGGTGAGGCGGGGGTGGGGACATCAGGTGGTAGGAAATGGGGTGACGTATGAGGGACTCTTCTTGTCAGGTAGGGGGTGAGGTGGGGGGTGGGGACATCAAGTGGTAGGAAATGGGGTGATGTATGAGGGACTCTTCTTGTCAGGTAGGAGGTGAGGAGGGCGGTGGGAACATCAGGTGGTAGGAAATGGGGTGATGTATGAGGGACTCTTCTTGTCAGGTAGGAGGTGAGGTGGGCGGTGGGGACATCAGGTGGTAGGAAATGGGGTGATGTATGAGGGACTCTTCTTGTCAGGTAGGAGGTGAGGCGGGGGTGGGGACATCAGGTGGTAGGAAATGGGGTGACGTATGAGGGACTCTTCTTGTCAGGTAGGAGGTGAGGTGGGCGTTGGGGACATCAGGTGGTAGGAAATGGGGTGATGTATGAGGGACTCTTCTTGTCAGGTAGGAGGTGAGGTGGGGTGGGAACATCAGGTGGTAGGAAATGGGGTGACGTATGAGGGACTCTTCTTGTCAGGTAGGAGGTGAGGTGGGGGGTGGGGACATCAGGTGGTAGGAAATGGGGTGACGTATGAGGGACTCTTCTTGTCAGGTAGGAGGTGAGGTGGGGGTGGGAACATCAGGTGGTAGGAAATGGGGTGACGTATGAGGGACTCTTCTTGTCAGGTAGGAGGTGAGGCGGGGGTGGGGACATCAGGTGGTAGGAAATGGGGTGATGTATGAGGGACTCTTCTTGTCAGGTAGGAGGTGAGGAGGGCGGTGGGGACATCAGGTGGTAGGAAATGGGGTGACGTATGAGGGACTCTTCTTGTCAGGTAGGAGGTGAGGTGGGGGGTGGGGACATCAAGTGGTAGGAAATGGGGTGATGTATGAGGGACTCTTCTTGTCAGGTAGGAGGTGAGGAGGGCGGTGGGAACATCAGGTGGTAGGAAATGGGGTGACGTATGAGGGACTCTTCTTGTCAGGTAGGAGGTGAGGTGGGGGATGGGGACATCAGGTGGTAGGAAATGGGGTGATGTATGAGGGACTCTTCTTGTCAGGTAGGAGGTGAGGCGGGGGTGGGGACATCAGGTGGTAGGAAATGGGGTGATGTATGAGGGACTCTTCTTGTCAGGTAGGAGGTGAGGTGGGGGTGGGGACATCAGGTGGTAGGAAATGGGGTGATGTATGAGGGACTCTTCTTGTCAGGTAGGAGGTGAGGTGGGGGGTGTGGACATCAGGTGGTAGGAAATGGGGTGACATATGAGGGACTCTTCTTGTCAGGTAGGAGGTGAGGTGGGGGGTGGGGACATCAGGTGGTAGGAAATGGGGTGACGTATGAGGGACTCTTCTTGTCAGGTAGGAGGTGAGGCGGGGGTGGGGACATCAGGTGGTAGGAAATGGGGTGATGTATGAGGGACTCTTCTTGTCAGGTAGGAGGTGAGGTGGGGGTGGGAACATCAGGTGGTAGGAAATGGGGTGACGTATGAGGGACTCTTCTTGTCAGGTAGGAGGTGAGGTGGGGGTGGGGACATCAGGTGGTAGGAAATGGGGTGACGTATGAGGGACTCTTCTTGTCAGGTAGGAGGTGAGGCGGGGGTGGGGACATCAGGTGGTAGGAAATGGGGTGACGTATGAGGGACTCTTCTTGTCAGGTAGGAGGTGAGGCGGGGGTGGGGACATCAGGTGGTAGGAAATGGGGTGACGTATTAGGGACTCTTCTTGTCAGGTAGGAGGTGAGGAGGGCGGTGGGGACATCAGGTGGTAGGAAATGGGGTGATGTATGAGGGACTCTTCTTGTCAGGTAGGAGGTGAGGTGGGGGATGGGGACATCAAGTGGTAGGAAATGGGGTGACGTATGAGGGACTCTTCTTGTCAGGTAGGAGGTGAGGTGGGGGGTGGGGACATCAGGTGGTAGGAAATGGGGTGACGTATGAGGGACTCTTCTTGTCAGGTAGGAGGTGAGGCGGGGGTGGGGACATCAGGTGGTAGGAAATGGGGTGATGTATGAGGGGCGTTTCTTGTCAGGTAGGAGGTGAGGTGGGGGTGGGGACATCAGGTGGTAGGAAATGGGGTGATGTATGGGGGACTCTTCTTGTGAGGTAGGAGGTGAGGCGGGGGTGGGGACATCAGGTGGTAGGAAATGGGGTGACGTATGAGGGACTCTTCTTGTCAGGTAGGAGGTGAGGTGGGGGTGGGGACATCAGGTGGTAGGAAATGGGGTGATGTATGAGGGACTCTTCTTGCCTGGTAGGAGGTGAGGCGGGGGTGGGGACATCAGTTGGTAGGAAATGGGGTGATGTATGAGGGACTCTTCTTGTCAGGTAGGAGGTGAGGAGGGCGGTGGGGACATCAGGTGGTAGGAAATGGGGTGATGTATGAGGGACTCTTCTTGTCAGGTAGGAGGTGAGGTGGGCGGTGGGGACATCAGGTGGTAGGAAATGGGGTGACGTATGAGGGACTCTTCTTGTCAGGTAGGAGGTGAGGAGGGCGGTGGGGACATCAGGTGGTAGGAAATGGGGTGATGTATGAGGGACTCTTCTTGTCAGGTAGGAGGTGAGGAGGGCGGTGGGGACATCAGGTGGTAGGAAATGGGGTGATGTATGAGGGACTCTTCTTGTCAGGTAGGAGGTGAGGCGGGGGTGGGGACATCAGGTGGTAGGAAATGGGGTGATGTATGAGGGACTCTTCTTGTCAGGTAGGAGGTGAGGAGGGCGGTGGGGACATCAGGTGGTAGGAAATGGGGTGATGTATGAGGGACTCTTCTTGTCAGGTAGGAGGTGAGGAGGGCGGTGGGGACATCAGGTGGTAGGAAATGGGGTGACGTATGAGGGACTCTTCTTGTCAGGTAGGAGGTGAGGCGGGGGTGGGGACATCAGGTGGTAGGAAATGGGGTGATGTATGAGGGACTCTTCTTGTCAGGTAGGAGGTGAGGCGGGGGTGGGGACATCAGGTGGTAGGAAATGGGGTGACGTATGAGGGACTCTTCTTGTCAGGTAGGAGGTGAGGTGGAGGTGGGGACATCAGGTGGTAGGAAACGGGGTGATGTATGAGGGACTCTTCTTGTCAGGTAGGAGGTGAGGTGGGGGGTGGGGACATCAGGTGGTAGGAAATGGGGTGATGTATGAGGGACTCTTCTTGTCAGGTAGGAGGTGAGGTGGGGGGTGGGGACATCAGGTGGTAGGAAATGGGGTGACGTATGAGGGACTCTTCTTGTCAGGTAGGAGGTGAGGAGGGCGGTGGGGACATCAGGTGGTAGGAAATGGGGTGATGTATGAGGGACTCTTCTTGTCAGGTAGGGGGTGAGGTGGGGGTGGGGACATCAAGTGGTAGGAAATGGGGTGATGTATGAGGGACTCTTCTTGTCAGGTAGGAGGTGAGGTGGGGGGTGGGGACATCAGGTGGTAGGAAATGGGGTGATGTATGAGGCATTCTTCTTGTCAGGTAGGAGGTGAGGCGGGGGTGGGGACATCAGGTGGTAGGAAATGGGGTGACGTATGAGGGACTCTTCTTGTCAGGTAGGAGGTGAGGCGGGGGGTGGGGACATCAGGTGGTAGGAAATGGGGTGATGTATGAGGGACTCTTCTTGTCAGGTAGGAGGTGAGGTGGGGGGTGGGGACATCAGGTGGTAGGAAATGGGGTGACGTATGAGGGACTCTTCTTGTCAGGTAGGAGGTGAGGTGGGGGGTGGGGACATCAGGTGGTAGGAAATGGGGTGACGTATGAGGGACTCTTCTTGTCAGGTAGGAGGTGAGGCGGGGGTGGGGACATCAGGTGGTAGGAAATGGGGTGACGTATGAGGGACTCTTCTTGTCAGGTAGGAGGTGAGGTGGGGGGTGGGGACATCAGGTGGTAGGAAATGGGGTGATGTATGAGGGACTCTTCTTGTCAGGTAGGAGGTGAGGCGGGGGGTGGGGACATCAGGTGGTAGGAAATGGGGTGATGTGTGAGGGACTTTTCTTGCCTGGTAGGAGGTGAGGTGGGGGATGGGGACATCAGGTGGTAGGAAATGGGGTGACGTATGAGGCATTCTTCTTGTCAGGTAGGAGGTGAGGTGGGGGTGGGGACATCAGGTGGTAGGAAATGGGGTGACGTATGAGGCATTCTTCTTGTCAGGTAGGAGGTGAGGCGGGGGTGGGGACATCAGGTGGTAGGAAATGGGGTGACGTATGAGGGACTCTTCTTGTCAGGTAGGAGGTGAGGTGGGGGTGGGGACATCAGGTGGTAGGAAATGGGGTGATGTATGAGGGACTCTTCTTGTCAGGTAGGAGGTGAGGCGGGGGTGGGGACATCAGGTGGTAGGAAATGGGGTGACGTATGAGGGACTCTTCTTGTCAGGTAGGAGGTGAGGTGGGCGGTGGGGACATCAGGTGGTAGGAAATGGGGTGACGTATGAGGGACTCTTCTTGTCAGGTAGGAGGTGAGGAGGGCGGTGGGAACATCAGGTGGTAGGAAATGGGGTGATGTATGAGGGACTCTTCTTGTCAGGTAGGAGGTGAGGTGGGGGGTGGGGACATCAGGTGGTAGGAAATGGGGTGACGTATGAGGGACTCTTCTTGTCAGGTAGGAGGTGAGGAGGGCGGTGGGAACATCAGGTGGTAGGAAATGGGGTGACGTATGAGGGACTCTTCTTGTCAGGTAGGAGGTGAGGAGGGCGGTGGGGACATCAGGTGGTAGGAAATGGGGTGATGTATGAGGGACTCTTCTTGTCAGGTAGGAGGTGAGGTGGGCGGTGAGGTGGGGGGAGTGGGGCGGGACATCAGGTGGTAGGAAATGGGGTGACGTATGAGGGACTCTTCTTGTCAGGTAGGAGGTGAGGCGGGGGTGGGGACATCAGGTGGTAGGAAATGGGGTGACGTATGAGGGACTCTTCTTGTCAGGTAGGAGGTGAGGTGGGCGGTGGGGACATCAAGTGGTAGGAAATGGGGTGATGTATGAGGGACTCTTCTTGTCAGGTAGGAGGTGAGGTGGGGGGTGGGGACATCAGGTGGTAGGAAATGGGGTGACGTATGAGGCATTCTTCTTGTCAGGTAGGAGGTGAGGCGGGGGTGGGGACATCAGGTGGTAGGAAATGGGGTGACGTATGAGGGACTCTTCTTGTCAGGTAGGAGGTGAGGCGGGGGTGGGGACATCAGGTGGTAGGAAATGGGGTGACGTATGAGGCATTCTTCTTGTCAGGTAGGAGGTGAGGCGGGGGTGGGGACATCAGGTGGTAGGAAATGGGGTGACGTATGAGGGACTCTTCTTGTCAGGTAGGAGGTGAGGTGGGGGGTGGGGACATCAGGTGGTAGGAAATGGGGTGATGTATGAGGGACTCTTCTTGTCAGGTAGGAGGTGAGGTGGGGGTGGGGACATCAGGTGGTAGGAAATGGGGTGACGTATGAGGGACTCTTCTTGTCAGGTAGGAGGTGAGGAGGGCGGTGGGAACATCAGGTGGTAGGAAATGGGGTGATGTATGAGGGACTCTTCTTGTCAGGTAGGAGGTGAGGAGGGCGGTAGGGACATCAGGTGGTAGGAAATGGGGTGACGTATGAGGGACTCTTCTTGTCAGGTAGGAGGTGAGGTGGGGGGTGGGGACATCAGGTGGTAGGAAATAGGGTGATGTATGAGGGACTCTTCTTGTCAGGTAGGAGGTGAGGCGGGGGTGGGGACATCAGGTGGTAGGAAATGGGGTGACGTATGAGGGACTCTTCTTGTCAGGTAGGAGGTGAGGTGGGGGGTGGGGACATCAGGTGGTAGGAAATGGGGTGATGTATGAGGGACTCTTCTTGTCAGGTAGGAGGTGAGGCGGGGGGTGGGGACATCAGGTGGTAGGAAATGGGGTGATGTATGAGGGACTCTTCTTGTCAGGTAGGAGGTGAGGCGGGGGGTGGGGACATCAGGTGGTAGGAAATGGGGTGACGTATGAGGGACTCTTCTTGTCAGGTAGGAGGTGAGGTGGGGGGTGGGGACATCAGGTGGTAGGAAATGGGGTGACGTATGAGGGACTCTTCTTGTCAGGTAGGAGGTGAGGTGGGGGTTGGGGATATCAGGTGGTAGGAAATGGGGTGACGTATGAGGCATTCTTCTTGTCAGGTAGGAGGTGAGGTGGGGGGTGGGGACATCAGGTGGTAGGAAATGGGGTGACGTATGAGGGACTCTTCTTGTCAGGTAGGAGGTGAGGTGGGGGGTGGGGACATCAGGTGGTAGGAAATGGGGTGATGTATGAGGGACTCTTCTTGTCAGGTAGGAGGTGAGGTGGGGGTGGGGACATCAAGTGGTAGGAAATGGGGTGATGTATGAGGGACTCTTCTTGTCAGGTAGGAGGTGAGGCGGGGGTGGGGACATCAGGTGGTAGGAAATGGGGTGACGTATGAGGGACTCTTCTTGTCAGGTAGGAGGTGAGGAGGGCGGTGGGGACATCAGGTGGTAGGAAATGGGGTGACGTATTAGGGACTCTTCTTGTCAGGTAGGAGGTGAGGCGGGGGGTGGGGACATCAGGTGGTAGGAAATGGGGTGATGTATGAGGGACTCTTCTTGTCAGGTAGGAGGTGAGGCGGGGGTGGGGACATCAGGTGGTAGGAAATGGGGTGATGTATGAGGGACTCTTCTTGTCAGGTAGGAGGTGAGGTGGGGGGTGGGGACATCAGGTGGTAGGAAATGGGGTGACGTATGAGGGACTCTTCTTGTCAGGTAGGAGGTGAGGTGGGGGTGGGGACATCAGGTGGTAGGAAATGGGGTGATGTATGAGGGACTCTTCTTGTCAGGTAGGAGGTGAGGTGGGGGTGTGGACATCAGGTGGTAGGAAATGGGGTGATGTATGAGGGACTCTTCTTGTCAGGTAGGAGGTGAGGTGGGGGGTGGGGACATCAGGTGGTAGGAAATGGGGTGACGTATGAGGGACTCTTCTTGTCAGGTAGGAGGTGAGGTGGGGGGTGGGGACATCAGGTGGTAGGAAATGGGGTGATGTATGAGGGACTCTTCTTGTCAGGTAGGAGGTGAGGTGGGGGTGGGGACATCAGGTGGTAGGAAATGGGGTGACGTATGAGGGACTCTTCTTGTCAGGTAGGAGGTGAGGTGGGCGGTGGGGACATCAGGTGGTAGGAAATGGGGTGACGTATGAGGGACTCTTCTTGTCAGGTAGGAGGTGAGGCGGGGGTGGGGACATCAGGTGGTAGGAAATGGGGTGATGTATGAGGGACTCTTCTTGTCAGGTAGGAGGTGAGGTGGGGGGTGGGGACATCAGGTGGTAGGAAATGGGGTGACGTATGAGGGACTCTTCTTGTCAGGTAGGAGGTGAGGCGGGGGTGTGGACATCAGGTGGTAGGAAATGGGGTGATGTATGAGGGACTCTTCTTGTCAGGTAGGAGGTGAGGTGGGGGGTGGGGACATCAGGTGGTAGGAAATGGGGTGACGTATGAGGGACTCTTCTTGTCAGGTAGGAGGTGAGGTGGGGGTGGGGACATCAGGTGGTAGGAAATGGGGTGATGTATGAGGGACTCTTCTTGTCAGGTAGGAGGTGAGGCGGGGGTGGGGACATCAGGTGGTAGGAAATGGGGTGATGTATGAGGGACTCTTCTTGTCAGGTAGGAGGTGAGGTGGGGGGTGGGAACATCAGGTGGTAGGAAATGGGGTGATGTATGAGGGACTCTTCTTGTCAGGTAGGAGGTGAGGCGGGGGTGGGGACATCAGGTGGTAGGAAATGGGGTGACGTATGAGGCATTCTTCTTGTCAGGTAGGAGGTGAGGTGGGGGGTGGGGACATCAGGTGGTAGGAAATGGGGTGATGTATGAGGGACTCTTCTTGTCAGGTAGGAGGTGAGGCGGGGGTGGGGACATCAGGTGGTAGGAAATGGGGTGACGTATGAGGGACTCTTCTTGTCAGGTAGGAGGTGAGGTGGGCGGTGGGGACATCAAGTGGTAGGAAATGGGGTGATGTATGAGGGACTCTTCTTGTCAGGTAGGAGGTGAGGAGGGCGGTGGGGACATCAGGTGGTAGGAAATGGGGTGACGTATGAGGGACTCTTCTTGTCAGGTAGGAGGTGAGGTGGGGGTGGGAACATCAGGTGGTAGGAAATGGGGTGATGTATGAGGGACTCTTCTTGTCAGGTAGGAGGTGAGGTGGGGGGTGTGGACATCAGGTGGTAGGAAATGGGGTGATGTATGAGGGACTCTTCTTGTCAGGTAGGAGGTGAGGTGGGGGGTGGGGACATCAGGTGGTAGGAAATGGGGTGACGTATGAGGGACTCTTCTTGTCAGGTAGGAGGTGAGGAGGGCGGTGGGGACATCAGGTGGTAGGAAATGGGGTGATGTATGAGGGACTCTTCTTGTCAGGTAGGAGGTGAGGTGGGGGGTGGGGACATCAAGTGGTAGGAAATGGGGTGATGTATGAGGGACTCTTCTTGTCAGGTAGGAGGTGAGGCGGGGGTGGGGACATCAGGTGGTAGGAAATGGGGTGATGTATGAGGGACTCTTCTTGTCAGGTAGGAGGTGAGGCGGGGGTGGGGACATCAGGTGGTAGGAAATGGGGTGACGTATGAGGCATTCTTCTTGTCAGGTAGGAGGTGAGGTGGGGGTGGGGACATCAGGTGGTAGGAAATGGGGTGACGTATGAGGGACTCTTCTTGTCAGGTAGGAGGTGAGGTGGGCGGTGGGGACATCAGGTGGTAGGAAATGGGGTGACGTATGAGGCATTCTTCTTGTCAGGTAGGAGGTGAGGCGGGGGTGGGGACATCAGGTGGTAGGAAATGGGGTGACGTATGAGGGACTCTTCTTGTCAGGTAGGAGGTGAGGAGGGCGTTGGGGACATCAGGTGGTAGGAAATGGGGTGATGTATGAGGGACTCTTCTTGTCAGGTAGGAGGTGAGGTGGGCGGTGGGGACATCAGGTGGTAGGAAATGGGGTGACGTATGAGGGACTCTTCTTGTCAGGTAGGAGGTGAGGTGGGGGGTGGGGACATCAGGTGGTAGGAAATGGGGTGATGTATGAGGGACTCTTCTTGTCAGGTAGGAGGTGAGGTGGGGGGTGGGGACATCAGGTGGTAGGAAATGGGGTGACGTATGAGGGACTCTTCTTGTCAGGTAGGAGGTGAGGCGGGGGTGGGGACATCAGGTGGTAGGAAATGGGGTGACGTATGAGGGACTCTTCTTGTCAGGTAGGAGGTGAGGCGGGGGTGGGAACATCAGGTGGTAGGAAATGGGGTGACGTATGAGGGACTCTTCTTGTCAGGTAGGAGGTGAGGTGGGGGGTGGGGACATCAGGTGGTAGGAAATGGGGTGACGTATGAGGGACTCTTCTTGTCAGGTATGAGGTGAGGTGGGGGGTGGGAACATCAGGTGGTAGGAAATGGGGTGATGTATGAGGGACTCTTCTTGTCAGGTAGGAGGTGAGGTGGGCGGTGGGGACATCAGGTGGTAGGAAATGGGGTGACGTATGAGGGACTCTTCTTGTCAGGTAGGAGGTGAGGTGGGGGTGGGAACATCAGGTGGTAGGAAATGGGGTGACGTATGAGGGACTCTTCTTGTCAGGTAGGAGGTGAGGTGGGGGGTGGGGACATCAGGTGGTAGGAAATGGGGTGACGTATTAGGGACTCTTCTTGTCAGGTAGGAGGTGAGGAGGGCGGTGGGGACATCAGGTGGTAGGAAATGGGGTGATGTATGAGGGACTCTTCTTGTCAGGTAGGAGGTGAGGTGGGGGGTGGGGACATCAGGTGGTAGGAAATGGGGTGACATATGAGGGACTCTTCTTGTCAGGTAGGAGGTGAGGCGGGGGTGGGGACATCAGGTGGTAGGAAATGGGGTGACGTATGAGGGACTCTTCTTGTCAGGTAGGAGGTGAGGTGGGGGTGGGGACATCAGGTGGTAGGAAATGGGGTGATGTATGAGGGACTCTTCTTGTCAGGTAGGAGGTGAGGTGGGGGGTGGGGACATCAGGTGGTAGGAAATGGGGTGACGTATGAGGGACTCTTCTTGTCAGGTAGGAGGTGAGGTGGGGGGTGGGGACATCAGGTGGTAGGAAATGGGGTGACGTATGAGGGACTCTTCTTGTCAGGTAGGAGGTGAGGTGGGGGGTGGGGACATCAGGTGGTAGGAAATGGGGTGACGTATGAGGGACTCTTCTTGTCAGGTAGGAGGTGAGGTGGGGGGTGTGGACATCAGGTGGTAGGAAATGGGGTGACGTATGAGGGACTCTTCTTGTCAGGTAGGAGGTGAGGTGGGCGTTGGGGACATCAGGTGGTAGGAAATGGGGTGATGTATGAGGGACTCTTCTTGTCAGGTAGGAGGTGAGGTGGGGGGTGGGGACATCAGGTGGTAGGAAATGGGGTGACGTATGAGGGACTCTTCTTGTCAGGTAGGAGGTGTGGTGGGGGGTGGGGACATCAGGTGGTAGGAAATGGGGTGACGTATGAGGGACTCTTCTTGTCAGGTATGAGGTGAGGTGGGGGGTGTGGACATCAGGTGGTAGGAAATGGGGTGACGTATGAGGGACTCTTCTTGTCAGGTAGGAGGTGAGCCGGGGGTGGGGACATCAGGTGGTAGGAAATGGGGTGATGTATGAGGGACTCTTCTTGTCAGGCAGGAGGTGAGGTGGGCGGTGGGGACATCAGGTGGTAGGAAATGGGGTGACGTATGAGGGACTCTTCTTGTCAGGTAGGAGGTGAGGCGGGGGTGGGGACATCAGGTGGTAGGAAATGGGGTGATGTATGAGGGACTCTTCTTGTCAGGTAGGAGGTGAGGAGGGCGGTGGGGACATCAGGTGGTAGGAAATGGGGTGATGTATGAGGGACTCTTCTTGTCAGGTAGGAGGTGAGGTGGGCGGTGGGGACATCAGGTGGTAGGAAATGGGGTGATGTATGAGGGACTCTTCTTGTCAGGTAGGAGGTGAGGTGGGCGGTGGGGACATCAGGTGGTAGGAAATGGGGTGACGTATGAGGGACTCTTCTTGTCAGGTAGGAGGTGAGGTGGGGGGTGGGGACATCAGGTGGTAGGAAATGGGGTGACGTATGAGGGACTCTTCT
Organism: Lithobates septentrionalis; assembly: GCA_037952835.1. Lineage (NCBI taxonomy): Eukaryota > Metazoa > Chordata > Amphibia > Anura > Ranidae > Lithobates > Lithobates septentrionalis. The sequence continues at coordinate 129,042 of JBBDGP010004502.1, read as the reverse complement.
TGTCAGGTAGGAGGTGAGGCGGGGGTGGGGACATCAGGTGGTAGGAAATGGGGTGACGTATGAGGGACTCTTCTTGTCAGGTAGGAGGTGAGGTGGGGGGTGGGGACATCAGGTGGTAGGAAATGGGGTGATGTATGAGGGACTCTTCTTGTCAGGTAGGAGGTGAGGTGGCGGTGGGGACATCAGGTGGTAGGAAATGGGGTGACGTATGAGGGACTCTTCTTGTCAGGTAGGAGGTGAGGTGGGGGGTGGGGACATCAGGTGGTAGGAAATGGGGTGATGTATGAGGGACTCTTCTTGTCAGGTAGGAGGTGAGGTGGGGGGTGGGAACATCAGGTGGTAGGAAATGGGGTGATGTATGAGGCATTCTTCTTGTCAGGTAGGAGGTGAGGTGGGGGGTGGGGACATCAGGTGGTAGGAAATGGGGTGATGTATGAGGGACTCTTCTTGTCAGGTAGGAGGTGAGGTGGGGGTGGGGACATCAGGTGGTAGGAAATGGGGTGACGTATGAGGGACTCTTCTTGTCAGGTAGGAGGTGAGGCGGGCGGTGGGGACATCAGGTGGTAGGAAATGGGGTGATGTATGAGGGACTCTTCTTGTCAGGTAGGAGGTGAGGCGGGGATGGGGACATCAAGTGGTAGGAAATGGGGTGACGTATGAGGGACTCTTCTTGTCAGGTAGGAGGTGAGGAGGGCGGTGGGAACATCAGGTGGTAGGAAATGGGGTGACGTATGAGGGACTCTTCTTGTCAGGTAGGAGGTGAGGTGGGGGGTGGGAACATCAGGTGGTAGGAAATGGGGTGACGTATGAGGGACTCTTCTTGTCAGGTAGGAGGTGAGGTGGGGGTGGGAACATCAGGTGGTAGGAAATGGGGTGACGTATGAGGGACTCTTCTTGTCAGGTAGGAGGTGAGGTGGGGGTGGGAACATCAGGTGGTAGGAAATGGGGTGATGTATGAGGGACTCTTCTTGTCAGGTAGGAGGTGAGGTGGGGGTGGGGACATCAGGTGGTAGGAAATGGGGTGATGTATGAGGGACTCTTCTTGTCAGGTAGGAGGTGAGGAGGGCGGTGGAGACATCAAGTGGTAGGAAATGGGGTGACGTATGAGGGACTCTTCTTGTCAGGTAGGAGGTGAGGTGGGCGGTGGGAACATCAGGTGGTAGGAAATGGGGTGATGTATGAGGGACTCTTCTTGTCAGGTAGGAGGTGAGGCGGGGGTGGGGACATCAGGTGGTAGGAAATGGGGTGATGTATGAGGGACTCTTCTTGTCAGGTAGGAGGTGAGGTGGGGGTGGGAACATCAGGTGGTAGGAAATGGGGTGACGTATGAGGGACTCTTCTTGTCAGGTAGGAGGTGAGGTGGGGGTGGGGACATCAGGTGGTAGGAAATGGGGTGACGTATGAGGGACTCTTCTTGTCAGGTAGGAGGTGAGGTGGGGGGTGGGGACATCAGGTGGTAGGAAATGGGGTGACGTATGAGGGACTCTTCTTGTCAGGTAGGAGGTGAGGTGGGGGTGGGAACATCAGGTGGTAGGAAATGGGGTGATGTATGAGGGACTCTTCTTGTCAGGTAGGAGGTGAGGTGGGGGTGGGAACATCAGGTGGTAGGAAATGGGGTGACGTATGAGGGACTCTTCTTGTCAGGTAGGAGGTGAGGTGGGCGGTGGGGACATCAGGTGGTAGGAAATGGGGTGACGTATGAGGGACTCTTCTTGTCAGGTAGGAGGTGAGGCGGGGGTGGGGACATCAGGTGGTAGGAAATGGGGTGATGTATGAGGGACTCTTCTTGTCAGGTAGGAGGTGAGGCGGGGGGTGGGGACATCAGGTGGTAGGAAATGGGGTGACATATGAGGGACTCTTCTTGTCAGGTAGGAGGTGAGGTGGGGGGTGGGGACATCAGGTGGTAGGAAATGGGGTGACGTATGAGGGACTCTTCTTGTCAGGTAGGAGGTGAGGTGGGGGTGGGGACATCAGGTGGTAGGAAATGGGGTGACGTATGAGGGACTCTTCTTGTCAGGTAGGAGGTGAGGTGGGGGGTGGAGACATCATCACAACCTGCATTTGTGATATAGAGTAAGGGTATGATGGGGGGGGGGGGGGGGGGTCAGGAAAGGGAAAGGAGATAAGTAGGGAAAAGAACTGAAATAAGAGGGAACAAAAGAAGAGTGTGACGGAACGGCATCCCACACTCTGCTTGAGTGCTTCCATCAGTATATCGCTTCCTAAGATCTGGAACACGAGATCAGTGAATCTGGCTATAGTTACCCCAAGAACCAGGCAGTACCAGTTTTAGAGTAAACCAGAAAAAGAACTGTTTATTTGAAGAAGAATACAGGCTTTTATACACTGGAGAAGGAGGTCACTCACCACATTAACAATGCCCCAAATATTTATCCAAAACATCACACAATGATTTAGCTAACGAGGTACAGCTGACTCCTGGCTAATCCCATCACGGAGGATCCTTAATTAGCCACCTGGTGAGTGCCCACCCAGACTATTACTATTCAGAGATTTCATTCTAGGTCAGACTTGCCGTCACCGAGCTCCTGAGTACAATACGTGAAAAAGATTTTGGTGGGGACAAGAGTCCCCAGAAAGCAAAATGGAAGGGAAGGGTCAACCACGGATTATGGTACAAAAATATATGGTAGGCTTTATTGTGTATGTATTTCCACCCCCCCCCTTCCTTACTTTTCAATAAAGACTACCATATATTTTTGTACTATAAGCCGTGGTCAATCCTTCCCTTCCATTTTGCTTTCTCGGGACTCTCTTGTCCCCACCAAAATCATTTTCTCACAGTCTTTTCGCTTTATTGGGCATCCCGTTTAATTCATGACGAATCAGCTGATACTCTATTAACTTGGTGAGAGTGGATTCTAGGACTCTTTTATCTACACACAATACACATCATGGCCGGGGCCCCAGACAGGTGGCTTGCTGTCATCAACATCTGCGATGGGTCCCATGGAGTGGAGCAGTCCTTGCTGGAAATGTGGCATATAGGCCCTTAACATGGATCCCACACTCTGTGAGTCTTGGGGAGACATGGATTTGAATCCAAAGTAACATTTCTCCACGGGGGCCCCAAGGCATACGCCTCACACAGAGTATTGTTCCCTTAAAAACCAGGGTCCATAGTCAGTAGGCAAGAGGCTGTCATTCAGTCCTTTCCATGGGTGAGTCTGTCACAAACAGAAAAGAACATACGAGAAGAAAAGGGGAGGTGAAGGGACCCTAACCCCCTCTCTAATTCCCCATATGCTGGCCATGGATGGACTGAAGATCATAGATTGGGTAAAACGTTAGTGTCTTGCTGTGGATTGGTGTGTACTACGTGAGGTTGTCAAGACACGTAAGACTTTGTGTGGGGACCCCTGAGAATTTTAGTTTTTTTTTTAGCTATTATTATGTCTTGCTGTCTGTCCTTACTATCTTGAAAGGTTCCGCCATTTTTTCCATGCTTTAGTTATTGCTGAAAGGATGTGAGAAAACAAAATCTTGTTGACAATGTGCAAAGTTATCAGCTGTAAATTGTGTTTATGTAAGATCACAATAAAAGGATATGAATGTGACTCTAAACCCTGGGCCAGGAGAATGTAGGCTGGACATGGTGTGGCGCCATCAACAGGACAATGTCAGAAGCTGGTTTAGGGAAGAGGGGGTTGTACGGGTGATTCCTGTTCATACTAAGTAAAGCCAGGACATTCGCACTCCAGGAGGCGATTGATGACGTCACTCATTGATGGAACATTTAGCGAAGGTTGCCCACATGGGTTCACATTTCATGGATGTAGGGCTGTAAAGTTTGATTGACATACAGTATATATATATATATATATATATACAGTATATATATTTTTATGTGCTTGTATTGACTGACTAGAAAAGCAAGTTAGACATTTCTACAATGTATACACAACAAGAGGAGATTTTTCACAGCTTTCTAAATGTAAAAGATATGTAGCACCCTCCTAGGTAGGTGCTAGGATTAGATAGAATTCGTTTGTGTTTTGATAGGTACATTGAGTTGATATGCTGTAGTCAGAGTGGCTGTAATGGTTTGTCAGGGAAAAGCATAGTTTGCTCACTGTACTCATGTAGCTGCATTCTGCTAGTCAGGTCTGCTCAGTGTGTTCACCTGCTGCCTGTCTGATAGTTCCCTCTGCATCTAGAGAACTTGAGAAGTTTCTGGATATTAGGTGTGGAGCCATGCAGATGGCAGCATGAACACTGATACAGCCCCAGCCTATCCCAGAGAGGCTCTGATGGCATGCTGGGAGACTGTATATATTCTGTGATCACACTAAGCTCTGGGTCTTTTCTTGGAGAGGTTTAGTCCAGCCTGGAGGGCATGCTGCCCTCCCAGGCAATGTTGTTATGTCTGCTGTCATGAAGCCTCAGGTGGGCAACCTGAGAGCCTGGATGCTGAGATCCTAGAACTAAAGAGATCTGACTGAAGGGGGCTGTCCGCTGAAGATATGGTCTGGTATCACCGAAGTAAAGTTTTGCTTGGAAGTTGGAAGAAGGCAACCAGCTGTCCTTGGGCATTGTGTGAGTACAGACACTTCTGAAAGATCTTGGGGACCTTTTTACTTTTGCCACCCCTCGCTACAGAATGTCAGCTGTGGGTCTAGTTAAAGGGCACACCGGCTGGTGTCCCTAAGAGCTCTGTCCATCTAATCTACTTAAAGGGACTTTGCTCCTGTGGCTCTAAGAAAGAGATTTACAGTTACTACCATTATCTTAAAGCTGAAGTCTAGAGTTTGCTACAAGCAGGGACTTTAAGATAGCTTGTTCTGAAGAATACTTAAGTCCTCAGTTGTACAAAGTTCTTGCTTTTGAAGTATCCCATAAAATTCCCTCAACCCAATCCCAGTTCTCTAGAATGAATACAACCCCCCTAGACTGATTACTGGAGAAATGTGTGGATAAGCCTGTGTGCCTGGGTGCTGGGCGAAGCTTTCGGGGAACACCAGTATTAGTGCGGCTCCTATGTGAGTAGCACTACAGATATGAATGTGAATTTCTGGGACAATTTTGGTTAAAGATCCATTAAAACAAAGACAAGACAAGCTAGACGTGTTCACAGGCACGCTCTGCGATACAACCCCTCGGACTGAGGCCCTTCAAGGTGGGATCATTGGAAAGACATATTGGGTTGTCTCCTCCAAGTTCATGAAATGAGGTCCTTCAAAACCACCGCATGTCTGAAATGAACACATTACAGGGACACTTTCTGGTGAGAAGTAACCGCCATTAGAAAAAATAATATCTTACAGTGCGAGTAACCCCAAAACCAAAGAAAAAAGGATGCTTTTAGCCCGGATCAACCTCCAAAGTAAAAATAGTACTAATAAATTGCGTATGGACAGATATTCAACCAGAAAAATAGTGGATGCAGTTTGGGTCGCCTTTTGAAGCATACAAAAATAACAAGGAAAAAGAGATTCCCCAAAAGAAGGCAAAGGCCCAAACACAATCTGTCAAAAAACCAACAAGTTTATTAATTTAATAAGCTACAAACACCACACAAATATAAAAATGAAGACAATAGTGGGAAATTCAGGGAAGATGTCAATTGACTATTAAATTGATAACGTTATCATTAAAAACAACGGAGCCGCGGCCAAACATACCCCATACACACACCAACACACACCAATCACAGCAGCAGATTACTACTAATTAGACAGGTAATGGGATGATATGAGTCCTCAAATCAACAGTATAGATGGTATGGCGGTGTGGGGGTGGGTGGATGAATGCAAGTTGACTTTAAATTAGTTGCAAAGGTTTCAATGTTGTATGAACACCAATAACAAATTATTAGCAGTCCGGGAACTGGACATATAGCATATGCAGGCTGATAACAATGACCGGCAACATCTACTGTAGGCGATAGTAACTCAAGGCGTAACAAGCAAAGCAGTTCATATAAGTGGCAAACAGTGAGGGGGAGCAGGTATGACAAGGCTGCATTGGTATTTGTAGATAGAAGTGATACTCTCACCAAATGAATCAGCAGCTCACAGGGTCGCAGGCTCTACCCCAGGTGATTACTTGTTGATGAACGAAGTTGCATTTGCTAGTGCCGTCTGATGGAAAAAGTTCCGCTGTATCCGTGCCTTCTGTCAGATGGTATAAGCCGGTCGTCAGCTGTTAGGTCCCGGTGAAACATTCAAACGCCCTGTGATCGCGGCTCCGAAAAGACGTGCTGACGTCACGTGCTGACGCGTTTCACCAGCCAATCACCGCTGGTTTCTTCAGAGCAAAGAAGGGGTCTGTGAGCGAAGGTTAAATAGACTAACCAATAAAGATGTAATTACATCACATGTCCACCAGATGTCGCACACAGTCACCACTCATCACAGACATTTCAGCAAAGATAATATCTCGTAAATGGCTTCACGAAAATAGCTGCACTCAATTGTTCAGAAGCAAGCACCCCAAACAGTGCTACATTGTGATTCAGAGAAAACATTTGATGAAGGTGGATATATACAATTAAGTAGAGACCAAGCAAAAAACGAGCTAGAAAAATCGCTCAAAAATATAAAACAAGGAAGACTTATGTTATAGGTGGTTGCTACAGGGGAAATAAAAAATCATTTCTCCAAAAAGGACTGAAGGCTACATTCGGTATTTAACCCATTGGGGGCCATCGCTTCTAAATAGTAGGTCCACATTTTTTCCTTCTGAAGGAGAATGGTGTCGAAATCACCGCGTCTTATTGGTAAATTCAACCTATAGATACCTTTTACAATTAGGCCCCTCGGGTCACGGTTATGGAATTTAGCAAAGTGGAGTGAAATGGGACGTTCATCATTCAGTTTTTTGATGCCAGCAATGTGTTCTCGAATCCTAACCCTTAGGGCTCTTTTAGTTTTACCCACATAGATTTTATTACATGGGCAAATAAGTGTATAGACCACTCGAGTAGTAGAGCAGTTTATAAACTGTTTTATCTTGTAATCTGCACCTCCACGGGGGTTCGGGAACACATTTGTCTGGTGGACATACTTGCATATATTGCAGTGTCCGCATCTATACATGCCTGGGGAAATTCTAGAGTCACTTAACCAGTTCTTCTGGGTAGTACGGGTGTATTCAGAATGGACCAGCAGGTCACCAAGATTATTTGATCTTTTAGCTGTCAAAAGTGGTTTTGGACTCACAAGTTCCGAAATTAAGGGGGCTGATTTTAAGATATGCCAGTGTTTTTGTAGGACTCCTTGGACCATTTTCCATTGGGATCCGTATTTAGTGATGATCCTTGGGAAATTCTTTTCAGAATTTCCTTTTAACTCTTTCTTTTTATTTTGAGAGGAATTAGCAGAAGGTACTAGGAGTTCATCACGGTTTTTAAGGGTGGCTTTTCTCTTGGCCTTTTTAAGGGATCTATGTGAGTAACCTCTTTGTCTAAATCTTTGATACATCTCGTATGCCTCTTTATGGAATTCCTCCTCCACAGAACAATTCCGTCTGATCCTCAGGAACTGTCCTGTGGGTATCCCATGGATTAGTGGTTTGGGGTGGTGACTCTGGGCAGACAACAAGGTGTTAGCTGCTGTTTCCTTCCTATAGGTGCTAGTAACAATTTCATTCCCAGATCTCCGTATGGATAAGTCCAGAAACGGGAGTATGTCAGGATGGTGTGAGTAGGTCAGACGTATGTTGTAATTATTTCTGTTCAGTTCGGACATAAAGTCCTCAAGTTGTTTAACTGAACCACCCCACACCATCAAGACGTCATCAATGTACCTCAGCCACAGGAGAGAGTGGCTGAGGTACAGAGAGGACTTGTAGACCGTCGTTTCCTCCCAAAGTCCCAGGTGGAGGCATGCGTATGAGGGAGCCCATGGTGCCCCCATACTGGTGCCTCGAATCTGCTGGTAGTAGTGACCAAGGAATTGGAAGAAATTGTTATTAAGCATGAATTCAAGGAGTTCCCCAATGAATTCATTTTGAGCACCTTGTTGGGGATGATGAAAGTCCAAAAAATGCATTGTAGCCTCGATACCACAGTGGTGTGGTATCGACGTATACAAGCTCTCCACGTCAATGCCCACCAGGAGGGCCTCTGAGGGTATGACAAAATGTTGTAGTTTAACCAAAACGTCTCTGCTATCACGGACAAAGGAAGGGAGTAAGTTAACCATATGTTTAATCAAGGAATCAATGTATTTGCCTGTTTTTTCTAAGGGACCCTTTATAGCTGAGACGATTGGCCTACCAGGGGGGCAGGTAAGGGATTTATGGAGTTTGGGTATTATATAAAAGGTAGGGATGGTGATTTCATCTACCCTAAGGAAAGAGAATTCCCTTTTTGTTAAGAGACCCGCCTCCATTCCCAACTTAAGTTTTTTATTCAACGCCTCCACAAGAGTGGGAAAGGGGGAACTGGTAAGTTTTTGATAAGTAGAGATGTCGCCAAGAAGTCTTAGAGATTCATCTTCATACATTTTCTCACTTAGGAGTACCACGTTTCCCCCTTTGTCACTTTTCTTAATCACTAGATTTGGTGCATTTTGCAATTCAGACAGGGCTTTTCTTTCCCTGTTTGTAAGGTTGTTAGGGCCGATCCATTTCCAATTTATCTTCATGAGATCAGATTTGACTTGATCCAAGAAGAGCTGCAGCCACTTATACTTAGATAGTGGGGGCATCTTGGTGGATCTAATTCTTAAATCAGAAGGTCTCCTCAACGCATGGCATAGATTTTCATCTGAGTCACTGTCACAGTTCTCATCCAACAAAGAAATCAGGCATTCAATGGCCTCCTTTTCATCTTTATCTAGTGAGGACTCTGAGGTAAAGGAGTCATTCTGACATTTAGCGTGCCATAACTTAAAAAGGACCTTCCTCAGGAATAAACTAACATCCTTAAAAACCTCAAACTCATTCATGGATGACGTAGGGGAGAAGGAAAGACCCTTTTTAAGTAAATTTATGTGGATTTCTGTAAGATGGAATTCTGAAAGGTTTACAACATTGAGATCCATTGGGGCACCGTCCGAGACGTTCAACGTCTCCTCTGGTTTTTTAGTCTCCCACTCGTTCGACTCTGTACACTGTCCCTCTCCTTTCCTTTTCTTTCTGTTTTCCCTTTGTCTCCTTCGTTTTCTTGCTTTTTGTCTAAATTTCGCTTTTGAGTCTCTAGGGGTATCTTCCCCTCTATATGTTCTAAAAAAGACACTGTCTTTTGAGAAGTGTCCTTGTCAAACTCACTGTCAGATGAGGAACTATTCCTAGTTTTAGACTGACGTTGTCTCTGTCTGGTGTTTCTAGAAAGTGATCTACCTCTTTTTTGGGTTGTGGGATCAAAAATATCACCACTTTCCCAGTCAGCTAGGTTCTGCCTAAATTTTTCTTGTTTGCTATGTTTTAAGCTTTTTTGGATCCTTTCTATCTCCTTTTTTATATACTCATTATTTTTGTCAAATTCAGGATCATGTTTGAAGGGTTCTAGTGCTTTGGCGCTTGCATCAAGTTCCACACGTATCTCCTCCAGTTGGGCTTCCTCCTCATCGACAATGAGTTTTAACAAGGACAGACCTCTATTCAAGCATTCAGTCTTCCAAGCAGAGAGAAATCGCGGAGTGTGTAGATGTTCCGCAGGTAAAACTCTCTCACGTAAACCCCTAGGTATAATCTGCTTAGAAATATGGGATTTCAATGAAGAAATATCCCATTTACGATTAAGGAATTTAATTACAAGTTTCTTGTGTTGCTTGAAAAGTTTCCTGATTGGTTCTCTCTCTGTGTCACAATTTTCCACACCAACATCAAAGGCAGTATTAATCTCTAAATCAAGATCATGATTAATCATGTAAGCCATATATGCGAGATACAAGTCAAATGAGATATACCCTAAAAACAGCCCGATATGGCTTAATTAAGCCAATAGTATGTAAAGTGTTCACCTGTATAGTAATGTGTGGTGGGGGGATCAACAAAGGCTAGGAAAAGGGAAGGATTCCCCAAAAGAAGGTTCCAAAGAAAAAAGGATGCTTTTAGCCCGGATCAACCTCCAAAGTAAAAATAGTACTAATAAATTGCGTATGGACAGATATTCAACCAGAAAAATAGTGGATGCAGTTTGGGTCGCCTTTTGAAGCATACAAAAATAACAAGGAAAAAGAGATTCCCCAAAAGAAGGCAAAGGCCCAAACACAATCTGTCAAAAAACCAACAAGTTTATTAGCCTGCATATGCTATATGTCCAGTTCCCGGACTGCTAATAATTTGTTATTGGTGTTCATACAACATTGAAACCTTTGCAACTAATTTAAAGTCAACTTGCATTCATCCACCCACCCCCACACCGCCATACCATCTATACTGTTGATTTGAGGACTCATATCATCCCATTACCTGTCTAATTAGTAGTAATCTGCTGCTGTGATTGGTGTGTGTTGGTGTGTGTATGGGGTATGTTTGGCCGCGGCTCCGTTGTTTTTAATGATAACGTTATCAATTTAATAGTCAATTGACATCTTCCCTGAATTTCCCACTATTGTCTTCATTTTTATATTTGTGTGGTGTTTGTAGCTTATTAAATTAATAAACTTGTTGGTTTTTTGACAGATTGTGTTTGGGCCTTTGCCTTCTTTTGGGGAATCTCTTTTTCCTTGTTATTTTTGTAACCCCAAAACCAGACATGTCTCTAAATGGAGATTTAGGTGAACTTTAAGAAAGGGACTAACAAATGAAAGGTGAATTCCACTTACCGGTATAAGCTGTTACATCAAGCATGTTTTCCCTTTATGGGATAAAGGTTTTACATAAATAAAGAGAAGCTGATTATTGTAAGCACCCCTGTCAATGGTAAATGGTTTGTGTCAACCCTCTAACTGCTACAACTGCAGGACAGCTTGTTCTTTTGAAAAACAATAGACTTACTGGCTGGATCATCAGGTGAAAATAAATTAAAGAAACATCTGCAATATAAGAAATCCACCCGCCTGCAGCCCACATCTCTTATCAGTATCTGGATTATGACTTCTGCCCTCCCCACCAGGCCCACCTTGCTGTACTCATTACTATATGCTGATGGATGACCTGCCAGGGTCTCCCTCCTAGAACAGGAGCGGGAAAGACGCACCCAGCTGTCAGATCCCAGAGGAAATGTCTCCGCCAACTATCTTCCACATTCAGGTGAAATAAATGACAAAAAAGGGTTGTAAAAAAAATGTAATCATTTTAACCCTAACCCTGAAGTTTGAAAAAAAGACAACATGATGTACAGTATCTGACAAAAGTAAGTACACCCCTCAGTTATATGTGTGTAAATCTTTTCTTCTATCTTTTCATGTGACAACACTGAAGAAATGACACTTGGCTACAATGTAAAGTAGTGAGTGTACAGCTTGTATAACAGTGTAAATTTGCTGTCCCCTCAAAATAACTCAACACACAGCCATTAATGTCTAAACCGCTGGCTACAAAAGTCAGTACACCCCTAAGTGAAAATCTCCAAATTGGGCCCAATTAGCCATTTTCCCTCCCCGGTGTCATGTGACTCGTTAGTGTTACAAGGTCTCAGGTGTGAATGGGGAGCAGGTGTGTTAAATTTGGTGTTATCACTCTCACTCTCTCATACTGGTCACTGGAAGTACAACATGGCACCTCATGGCAAAGAACTCTCTGAGGATCTGAAGAAAGGAATTGTTGCTCTACATAAAGATGGCCTAGGCTATAAGAAGATTGCCAAGACCCTGAAACTGAGATGCAGCACGGTGGCCAAGACCATACAGCAGTATAACAGGACAGGTTCCCCTCAGAACAGGCCTCGCCATGGTCCACCAGAGAAGTTGAGGTCACGTGATCAGCGTCATATCCAGAGGTTGTCTTTGGGAAATAGACGTATGAGTGCTGCCAGCATTGCTGCAGAGGTTGTAGGGGTGGGGGGGGGGGGGTCAGCCTGTCAGTGCTCAGACCATACGCCGCACACTGCATCAAATTGGTCTGCATGGCTGTCATCCCAGAAGGAATCCTCTTCTAAAGATGATGTACAAGAAATCCCACAAACAGTTTTCTGAAGACAAGCAGACTAAGGAGATGGATTACTGGAACCATGTCCTGTGGTCTGATGAGACCAAGATAAACGTATTTGGTTCAGATGGTGACAAGCGTGTGTAAAGTGTAAAGTGTAAAGTGTAAGTGTAAAGCAAAGCATCTTGGGATGTGTAGTTCAGGCACCTGGGGTCTTACTTCTAGCTGCACTGTTTTGAACTACAACTACCAGATGGCTGGGAGAGCATATAAAAAGCCTGTGCTAGATCAAGATGGCTCTCTTGGGGCCCCCAGCTTGGATCTGCAAGCAAGGACTCTGTGTCTGAGGGTGCTGTGGCCGAATTGCAGCCTGTGCAAGGAAGAGTCATTGCAAATGTGTCCAAGAGAGCATCTGCTGCTAGCATCTCCTTACTGTTCGGCGGTAGCCTGGAGGCCGCTCCTGCTCCATCCACACCAGATCCAGCTGGGGTGCGGTGCGGTGCGGCAGAGGTCGGACGCCATCCTCTGAGCCAGCACCCTGAAGGAAACCCTATAAAACCTTTAACTTTGTCACAGGACCCAAGGAGCACACAGAAACCAAGGAGCACACAGGACCCGAGGAGCACACAGGACCCGAGGAGCACACAGGACCTGAGGAGCACACAGGACCTGAGGAGCACACAGGACCTGAGGAGCACACAAACCCCAAGGAGCACACAGGACCTGAGGAGCACACAAACCCCAAGGAGCACACAGGACCTGAGGAGCACACAAACCCCAAGGAGCACACAGGACCTGAGGAGCACACAGGACCCGAGGAGCACACAGGACCTGAGGAGCACACAGGACCTGAGGAGCACACAGGACCTGAGGAGCACACAAACCCCAAGGAGCACACAGGACCTGAGGAGCACACAGGACCCGAGGAGCACACAGGACCTGAGGAGCACACAAACCCCAAGGAGCACACAGGACCTGAGGAGCACACAGGACCCGAGGAGCACACAGGACCTGAGGAGCACACAGGACCTGAGGAGCACACAGGACCTGAGGAGCACACAAACCCCAAGGAGCACACAGGACCTGAGGAGCACACAGGACCTGAGGAGCACACAAACCCCAAGGAGCACACAGGACCTGAGGAGCACACAGGACCCGAGGAGCACACAGGACCTGAGGAGCACACAAACCCCAAGGAGCACACAGGACCTGAGGAGCACACAGGACCCGAGGAGCACACAGGACCTGAGGAGCACACAAACCCCAAGGAGCACACAGGACCTGAGGAGCACACAGGGCCCGAGGAGCACACAGGACCCGAGGAGCACACAAACCCCAAGGAGCACACAGGACCTTAAGAGCACACAGAACCCAAAGAGTGCACAGGACCCAAGGAGCACACAGAACCCAAGGAGCACACAGGACCCGAGGAGCACACAGAACCCAAGGAGCACACAGGACCCGAGGAGCACACAGAACCCAAGGAGCACACAAACCCCAAGGAGCACACAGGACCTGAGGAGCACACAGGACCCGAGGAGCACACAGGACCTGAGGAGCACACAAACCCCAAGGAGCACACAAACCCCAAGGAGCACACAGGACCTGAGGAGCACACAGGGCCCGAGGAGCACACAGGACCCGAGGAGCACACAAACCCCAAGGAGCACACAGGACCTGAGGAGCACACAGGACCTGAGGAGCACACAGGACCTGAGGAGCACACAAACCCCAAGGAGCACACAGGACCTGAGGAGCACACAGGACCTGAGGAGCACACAAACCCCAAGGAGCACACAGGACCTGAGGAGCACACAGGGCCCGAGGAGCACACAGGACCCGAGGAGCACACAGGACCTGAGGAGCACACAAACCCCAAGGAGCACACAGGACCTGAGGAGCACACAGGACCCGAGGAGCACACAGGACCTGAGGAGCACACAAACCCCAAGGAGCACACAGGACCTGAGGAGCACACAGGACCCGAGGAGCACACAGGACCTGAGGAGCACACAGGACCTGAGGAGCACACAGGACCTGAGGAGCACACAAACCCCAAGGAGCACACAGGACCTGAGGAGCACACAGGACCTGAGGAGCACACAAACCCCAAGGAGCACACAGGACCTGAGGAGCACACAGGACCCGAGGAGCACACAGGACCTGAGGAGCACACAAACCCCAAGGAGCACACAGGACCTGAGGAGCACACAGGACCCGAGGAGCACACAGGACCTGAGGAGCACACAAACCCCAAGGAGCACACAGGACCTGAGGAGCACACAGGGCCCGAGGAGCACACAGGACCCGAGGAGCACACAAACCCCAAGGAGCACACAGGACCTTAAGAGCACACAGAACCCAAAGAGTGCACAGGACCCAAGGAGCACACAGAACCCAAGGAGCACACAGGACCCGAGGAGCACACAGAACCCAAGGAGCACACAAACCCCAAGGAGCACACAGGACCTGAGGAGCACACAGGACCCGAGGAGCACACAGGACCTGAGGAGCACACAAACCCCAAGGAGCACACAAACCCCAAGGAGCACACAGGACCTGAGGAGCACACAGGGCCCGAGGAGCACACAGGACCCGAGGAGCACACAAACCCCAAGGAGCACACAGGACCTGAGGAGCACACAGGACCTGAGGAGCACACAGGACCTGAGGAGCACACAAACCCCAAGGAGCACACAGGACCTGAGGAGCACACAGGACCTGAGGAGCACACAAACCCCAAGGAGCACACAGGACCTGAGGAGCACACAGGGCCCGAGGAGCACACAGGACCCGAGGAGCACACAGGACCTGAGGAGCACACAAACCCCAAGGAGCACACAGGACCTGAGGAGCACACAGGGCCCGAGGAGCACACAGGACCCGAGGAGCACACAAACCCCAAGGAGCACACAGGACCTTAAGAGCACACAGAACCCAAAGAGTGCACAGGACCCAAGGAGCACACAGAACCCAAGGAGCACACAGGACCCGAGGAGCACACAGAACCCAAGGAGCACACAAACCCCAAGGAGCACACAAACCCCAAGGAGCACACAGGACCTGAGGAGCACACAGGACCCGAGGAGCACACAGGACCTGAGGAGCACACAAACCCCAAGGAGCACACAGGACCTGAGGAGCACACAGGGCCCGAGGAGCACACAGGACCCGAGGAGCACACAAACCCCAAGGAGCACACAGGACCTTAAGAGCACACAGAACCCAAAGAGTGCACAGGACCCAAGGAGCACACAGAACCCAAGGAGCACACAGGACCCGAGGAGCACACAGGACCCGAGGAGCACACAGGACCTGAGGAGCACACAGGACCTGAGGAGCACACAGGACCTGAGGAGCACACAAACCCCAAGGAGCACACAGGACCTGAGGAGCACACAGGACCCGAGGAGCACACAGAACCCAAGGAGCACACAAACCCCAAGGAGCACACAGGACCTTAAGAGCACACAGAACCCAAAGAGTGCACAGGACCCAAGGAGCATACAGGACCTGAAGAACACACAGAACCCATCGAGCACACAGGACCCAAAAAGCACACATAACTCAAGGAGCATACAGGACCTGAAGAGCACACAGAACCCAAGGAGCATACAGAACCCAAGAAGCGCATAGGACCAAGGAGCACACAGGACCTGAAGAGCACACAGGGCCCAAGGTGCACATAGAACCCAAGGAGTACAAAAGACCCGAGGAGCATGCAGAACCCAAAGAGCACACAGGACCCAAGGAGTACACAAGACCTGAGGAGTACACAAGACCCAAGGAGCACATAGAACCTGAGGAGCACACAGAACCAAAGGAGCAAAGCAAAAGAGCACAAAGGACCTGAGGAGCACACAGGACTTGAGGAGCTCAAAGAACCTGTAGAACACAGAAAAAGAGCACCCAGGACACGATGAGCACACAAAACCCAAGGAGCACACAGGACCCAAGGCGCACACAGGACCCAAGGCGCACACAGAGTCCAAGGAGCACCCAGAGTCCGAGGAGCACAAAGGACCCAAGGAACATACAGAATCCAAGGAGCACAAAGGACCAAAGGAGCACACAGGACCCAAGGAGCACACAAGACCCAAGGAGCACACAGAATCCAAGGAGCACACAGAATCCAAGGAGCACAAAGGACCAAAGAAGCACACAGGACCCAAGGAGCACACCGAATCCAAGGAGCACACAGGACCCAAGGAGCACACAGTACCCAAGGAGCACACAGGACCCAAGGAGCACAAAGGACCCATGGAGCACACAGGACCCCAGGAGCACACAGAATCCAAGGAGCACACAGAATCAAAGGAGCACACAGAATCAAAGGAGCACAAAGGACCCATGGAGCACACAGGACCCCAGGAGCACACAGAATCCAAGGAGCACACAGAATCCAAGGAGCACACAGAATCAAAGGAGCACACAGAATCAAAGGAGCACAAAGGACCCATGGAGCACACAGGACCCCAGGAGCACACAGAATCCAAGGAGCACACAGAATCCAAGGAGCACACAGAATCCAAGGAGCACACAGAACCCAAGGAGCACACAGGATCCAAGGAGCACACAGAATCCAAGGAGCACACAGAATCCAAGGAGCACACAGGACCCCAGGAGCACACAGAATCCAAGGAGCACACAGAATCCAAGGAGCACACAGGACCCAAGGAGCACACAAGACCCAAGGAGCACACAGGATCCAAGGAGCACACAGAATCCAAGGAGCACACAGAATCCAAGGAGCACACAGGACCCGAGGAGCACAAAGAATCCAAGGAGCACACAGGACCCAAGGAGCACACAGGATCCAAAAGCACACAGAATCCAAGGAGCACACAGGATCCAAGGAGCACACGGAATCCAAGGAGCACACAGGATCCAAGGAGCACACAGGATCCAAGGAGCACACAGAATCCAAGGAGCACACAGGATCCAAGGAGCACACAGAATCCAAGGAGCACACAGGACCCAAGGAGCACCGAGGATCCAAGGAGCACACAGGACCCAAGGAGCACACAGGACCCAAGGAGCACACAGGATCCAATGAGCACACAGGACCCAAGGAGCACACAGGATCCAAGGAGCACACAGGACCCAAGGAGCACACAGAATCCAAGGAGCACACAGAATCAAAGGAGCACAAAGGACTCATGGAGCACACAGGACCCAAGGAGCACACAGGATCCAAGGAGCACACAGAATCCAAGGAGCACACAGGACCCAAGGAGCACACAGGATCCAAGGAGCACACAGGACCCAAGGAGCACACAGGATCCAAGGAGCACACAGGATCCAAGGAGCACACAGAATCCAAGGAGCACACAGAATCAAAGGGGCACACAGAATCAAAGGAGCACAAAGGACTCATGGAGCACCGAGGATCCAAGGAGCACCGAGGATCCAAGGAGCACACAGGACCCAAGGAGCACACAGGATCCAAGGAGCACACAGAATCCAAGGAGGACAAAGGACCCATGGAGCACACAGGACCCAAGGAGCACACAGAATCTAAGGAGCCCATAGGACCCAAGAAGCATGGTGTATCTTCAGGGGGTTTAGATACACAATAAAGCAGAAAGGGCAGTGATGATGTACACATATACAACAAGCTTGGGTTAAAGTTCCAGCAATTCACAAAATAGGAGTTACTAAAATCCAACGACTGAGAGAATTGAGCTCAGTGCCAGAGAGAGCAATTCTATGTCTGGAGAACTACACAACACTGATAGAACCACAAGTCTAAGAAGTCCTTAACAGTAAACGTAGTGGGGTAACTAGAGCCAAGCAGCCCACATGTCTGCTATGGGGCCCAGGAATGAAAGGGGCCCCAAGAGGGAAGTTTTTGATGCAACAAACACAGAAAATGTGTGTGTAAGTAGGTGGTAGTGCCCCTTTTAAAGAGACTACTCCCCTAGTGATGTCAGTTCCCTTTATAATCGGGGGGGGGGGGGGTTCTTCTTGTGGCAAAGATAATAAATCTCTTCTATGGTTGGTTTTATGTTTTTTTCACCACTAATGTCGCCCTCCAGTCGGCTCAGTAGCACATATTTGGGAATTTAAAGAAGAGAAGTAATGTATTGATATGCTATTTATATTGTTGGATGTTTTTACTTTCTCGGTGGCTATATTCCAGCTTTCTACTATCTTCTTGGCAATTTCACAAAGTTCTCGTATGCCATGTTTTATACAATAAGAATCTATTGAAAGTGAAAGGAGAGAAGAAATGTAACATTCTTAGTGCTGTAATCCATGTGTACAGATACCACTGATATGGTACAAAAACAAAATGGTGGGGAGATATTGAAGGCATTTGGTGTGACTGGGAACACCTCTTCCATATGCAAGGAACGTGGAGTTTCTAGACTTGTTTGTAAAATGTACCATATGCTGGTAATTGTCCTGGCCTCTTTTTCCATTACTTTTCTTCCTGGGAGTGGAGATTTGCAATGAGAGTCCCAATTATTATGGCTTGCACAATGTCAGTCAGAAATTACACTTTCATTACCTACAAGAGTCATTTGCATTTCAATATGACATGAAGAAATGACCATTCTCTAAATACTGTCAGGGAAAGTTATGTGGAATTATATGTGTATTCCAAAAAAACGTAAAGTTTAACAGATGGACTGGTAGAGTTCATTACTTCATTCCCAGTTTACTTGGCGGCGTGCCATCACAGAATAGATGTTCTTTTGGGGGATTTCAATATTTATAGACATTTTAAAAATGAATTGCATTCTATTAAAACTGATCCCCAGGAATGAGATAAAATTGGCCCCCAGGATAGTCTAGGGGTGCAGGGATAAGGTGTAATACTTACTTTATTCCTGATTCCGGGAGACTCCCTCCATCCATGGGACCAATCCAGTTCCCTCTAAGGAACTCTTAGTCCCCGGGTGCAAGCTCACCTCCTCCTGTGTATAAAAACAGCTACGCCGAAATAAACTGCTAAGTGTATCCCAGGAGCTACCAAAAAAAGGTGTACCCCGAAATCAGACTACAAATGTAAATTGGCAGTGCTTAAACATACCTATGTATACAGTATATATATATATCATAATATCATAAGAAAATAATAAATGAAACTGTAATATCAAAACAATCAAATCTCTGTATTAGTCAATCTGAGTATAATTCCAATCAAGTCTCCATGGCAATCAATGTGCTTGGAATCCTTAATATTGTGCGAAAAATAAACTGCTTGTCAGCCAATAACAAATAACCTGTCACAGTGCTTCAGCCAATAACAAATAACATATCACAGTGCTTCAGCCAATAACAAATAACATATCACAGTGCTTCAGCCAATAACAAATAACGTGTCACAGTGCTTCAGCCAATAACAAATAACATGTCACAGTGCTTCAGCCAATAACAAATAACGTGTCACAGTGCTTCAGCCAATAACAAATAACATATCACAGTGCTTCAGCCAATAACAAATAACGTGTCACAGTGCTTCAGCCAATAACAAATAACATATCACAGTGCTTCAGCCAATACCAAATAACATATCACAGTGCTTCAGCCAATAACAAATAACGTGTCACAGTGCTTCAGCCAATAACAAATAACATATCACAGTGCTTCAGCCAATACCAAATAACATATCACAGTGCTTCAGCCAATAACAAATAACATGTCACAGTGCTTCAGCCAATAACAAATAATGTGTCACAGTGCTTCAGCCAATAACAAATAAAGTGTCACAGTGCTTCAGCCAATACCAAATAACGTGTCACAGTGCTTCAGCCAATAACAAATAACATATCACAGTGCTTCAGCCAATAACAAATAACATATCACAGTGCTTCAGCCAATAACAAATAACGTGTCACAGTGCTTCAGCCAATACCAAATAACGTGTCACAGTGCTTCAGCCAATAACAAATAACATATCACAGTGCTTCAGCCAATAACAAATAACATATCACAGTGCTTCAGCCAATAACAAATAACATATCACAGTGCTTCAGCCAATAACAAATAACGTGTCACAGTGCTTCAGCCAATAACAAATAAAGTGTCACAGTGCTTCAGCCAATACCAAATAAAGTGTCACAGTGCTTCAGCCAATACCAAATAACGTGTCACAGTGCTTCAGCCAATAACAAATAACATATCACAGTGCTTCAGCCAATAACAAATAACGTGTCACAGTGCTTCAGCCAATAACAAATAACGTGTCACAGTGCTTCAGCCAATAACAAATAACGTGTCACAGTGCTTCAGCCAATAACAAATAACATGTCACAGTGCTTCAGCCAATAACAAATAACGTGTCACAGTGCTTCAGCCAATAACAAATAACGTGTCACAGTGCTTCAGCCAATAACAAATAACGTGTCACAGTGCTTCAGCCAATAACAAATAACATGTCACAGTGCTTCAGCCAATAACAAATAACGTGTCACAGTGCTTCAGCCAATAACAAATAACATGTCACAGTGCTTCAGCCAATAACAAATAACATATCACAGTGCTTCAGCCAATAACAAATAACGTGTCACAGTGCTTCAGCCAATAACAAATAACGTGTCACAGTGCTTCAGCCAATAACAAATAACATATCACAGTGCTTCAGCCAATAACAAATAACGTGTCACAGTGCTTCAGCCAATAACAAATAACGTGTCACAGTGCTTCAGCCAATAACAAATAACGTGTCACAGTGCTTCAGCCAATAACAAATAACATATCACAGTGCTTCAGCCAATAACAAATAACGTGTCACAGTGCTTCAGCCAATAACAAATAACGTGTCACAGTGCTTCAGCCAATAACAAATAACGTGTCACAGTGCTTTAGCCAATACCAAATAAAGTGTCACAGTGCTTCAGCCAATACCAAATAACGTGTCACAGTGCTTCAGCCAATAACAAATAACGTGTCACAGTGCTTCAGCCAATAACAAATAACATATCACAGTGCTTCAGCCAATAACAAATAACGTGTCACAGTGCTTCAGCCAATAACAAATAACGTGTCACAGTGCTTCAGCCAATAACAAATAACATATCACAGTGCTTCAGCCAATAACAAATAACGTGTCACAGTGCTTCAGCCAATAACAAATAACGTGTCACAGTGCTTCAGCCAATAACAAATAAAGTGTCACAGTGCTTCAGCCAATAACAAATAACGTGTCACAGTGCTTCAGCCAATAACAAATAACGTGTCACAGTGCTTCAGCCAATAACAAATAACGTGTCACAGTGCTTCAGCCAATAACAAATAACATATCACAGTGCTTCAGCCAATAACAAATAAAGTGTCACAGTGCTTCAGCCAATAACAAATAAAGTGTCACAGTGCTTCAGCCAATAACAAATAACGTGTCACAGTGCTTCAGGCAATAACAAATAAAGTGTCACAGTGCTTCAGCCAATAACAAATAACATATCACAGTGCTTCAGCCAATAACAAATAAAGTGTCACAGTGCTTCAGCCAATAACAAATAACATATCACAGTGCTTCAGCCAATAACAAATAACGTGTCACAGTGCTTCAGCCAATAACAAATAACATGTCACAGTGCTTCAGCCAATAACAAATAACATATCACAGTGCTTCAGCCAATAACAAATAACGTGTCACAGTGCTTCAGCCAATAACAAATAACGTGTCACAGTGCTTCAGCCAATAACAAATAACATGTCACAGTGCTTCAGCCAATAACAAATAACGTGTCACAGTGCTTCAGCCAATAACAAATAACATGTCACAGTGCTTCAGCCAATAACAAATAATGTGTCACAGTGCTTCAGCCAATACCAAATAACGTGTCACAGTGCTTCAGCCAATAACAAATAATGTGTCACAGTGCTTCAGCCAATAACAAATAATGTGTCACAGTGCTTCAGCCAATAACAAATAACATGTCACAGTGCTTCAGCCAATAACAAATAACATGTCACAGTGCTTCAGCCAATAACAAATAATGTGTCACAGTGCTTCAGCCAATAACAAATAACGTGTCACAGTGCTTCAGCCAATAACAAATAACATGTCACAGTGCTTCAGCCAATAACAAATAATGTGTCACAGTGCTTCAGCCAATACCAAATAACGTGTCACAGTGCTTCAGCCAATAACAAATAAAGTGTCACAGTGCTTCAGCCAATACCAAATAACGTGTCACAGTGCTTCAGCCAATAACAAATAAAGTGTCACAGTGCTTCAGCCAATAACAAATAAAGTGTCACAGTGCTTCAGCCAATACCAAATAACGTGTCACAGTGCTTCAGCCAATAACAAATAACGTGTCACAGTGCTTCAGCCAATAACAAATAACATATCACAGTGCTTCAGCCAATAACAAATAACATGTCACAGTGCTTCAGCCAATAACAAATAACGTGTCACAGTGCTTCAGCCAATAACAAATAACATATCACAGTGCTTCAGCCAATAACAAATAACGTGTCACAGTGCTTCAGCCAATAACAAATAAAGTGTCACAGTGCTTCAGCCAATAACAAATAACATATCACAGTGCTTCAGCCAATAACAAATAACGTGTCACAGTGCTTCAGCCAATAACAAATAAAGTGTCACAGTGCTTCAGCCAATACCAAATAACGTGTCACAGTGCTTCAGCCAATAACAAATAACATATCACAGTGCTTCAGCCAATAACAAATAACGTGTCACAGTGCTTCAGCCAATAACAAATAAAGTGTCACAGTGCTTCAGCCAATACCAAATAACGTGTCACAGTGCTTCAGCCAATAACAAATAACATATCACAGTGCTTCAGCCAATAACAAATAACATGTCACAGTGCTTCAGCCAATAACAAATAACGTGTCACAGTGCTTCAGCCAATAACAAATAACGTGTCACAGTGCTTCAGCCAATAACAAATAACATATCACAGTGCTTCAGCCAATAACAAATAACGTGTCACAGTGCTTCAGCCAATAACAAATAACGTGTCACAGTGCTTCAGCCAATAACAAATAAAGTGTCACAGTGCTTCAGCCAATACCAAATAACGTGTCACAGTGCTTCAGCCAATAACAAATAACATATCACAGTGCTTCAGCCAATAACAAATAACGTGTCACAGTGCTTCAGCCAATAACAAATAACGTGTCACAGTGCTTCAGCCAATAACAAATAACGTGTCACAGTGCTTCAGCCAATAACAAATAACGTGTCACAGTGCTTCAGCCAATAACAAATAACATATCACAGTGCTTCAGCCAATAACAAATAACGTGTCACAGTGCTTCAGCCAATAACAAATAACATGTCACAGTGCTTCAGCCAATAACAAATAAAGTGTCACAGTGCTTCAGCCAATACCAAATAACGTGTCACAGTGCTTCAGCCAATAACAAATAACATATCACAGTGCTTCAGCCAATAACAAATAACGTGTCACAGTGCTTCAGCCAATAACAAATAACGTGTCACAGTGCTTCAGCCAATAACAAATAACATATCACAGTGCTTCAGCCAATAACAAATAACGTGTCACAGTGCTTCAGCCAATAACAAATAACGTGTCACAGTGCTTCAGCCAATAACAAATAACATATCACAGTGCTTCAGCCAATAACAAATAACATATCACAGTGCTTCAGCCAATAACAAATAACGTGTCACAGTGCTTCAGCCAATAACAAATAACATATCACAGTGCTTCAGCCAATAACAAATAACGTGTCACAGTGCTTCAGCCAATAACAAATAACATATCACAGTGCTTCAGCCAATAACAAATAACGTGTCACAGTGCTTCAGCCAATAACAAATAACGTGTCACAGTGCTTCAGCCAATAACAAATAACGTGTCACAGTGCTTTAGCCAATACCAAATAAAGTGTCACAGTGCTTCAGCCAATAACAAATAACATATCACAGTGCTTCAGCCAATACCAAATAACGTGTCACAGTGCTTCAGCCAATAACAAATAACGTGTCACAGTGCTTCAGCCAATAACAAATAACATATCACAGTGCTTCAGCCAATAACAAATAACGTGTCACAGTGCTTCAGCCAATAACAAATAACATATCACAGTGCTTCAGCCAATACCAAATAACGTGTCACAGTGCTTCAGCCAATAACAAATAACATATCACAGTGCTTCAGCCAATACCAAATAACGTGTCACAGTGCTTCAGCCAATAACAAATAACGTGTCACAGTGCTTCAGCCAATAACAAATAACATATCACAGTGCTTCAGCCAATAACAAATAACGTGTCACAGTGCTTCAGCCAATAACAAATAACATATCACAGTGCTTCAGCCAATACCAAATAACGTGTCACAGTGCTTCAGCCAATAACAAATAACGTGTCACAGTGCTTCAGCCAATAACAAATAACGTGTCACAGTGCTTCAGCCAATAACAAATAACGTGTCACAGTGCTTCAGCCAATAACAAATAACGTGTCACAGTGCTTCAGCCAATAACAAATAACATGTCACAGTGCTTCAGCCAATAACAAATAACATGTCACAGTGCTTCAGCCAATAACAAATAACATGTCACAGTGCTTCAGCCAATAACAAATAAAGTGTCACAGTGCTTCAGCCAATAACAAATAACGTGTCACAGTGCTTCAGCCAATAACAAATAACGTGTCACAGTGCTTCAGCCAATAACAAATAACAGTGTCACAGTGCTTCAGCCAATAACAAATAACGTGTCACAGTGCTTCAGCCAATAACAAATAACGTGTCACAGTGCTTCAGCCAATAACAAATAACGTGTCACAGTGCTTCAGCCAATAACAAATAACATGTCACAGTGCTTCAGCCAATAACAAATAACAGTGTCACAGTGCTTCAGCCAATAACAAATAACAGGTCACAGTGCTTCAGCCAATAACAAATAAAGTGTCACAGTGCTTCAGCCAATACCAAATAACGTGTCACAGTGCTTCAGCCAATAACAAATAACGTTGTCACAGTGCTTCAGCCAATAACAAATAACATATCACAGTGCTTCAGCCAATAACAAATAACATGTCACAGTGCTCAGGCCAATAACAAATAATGTGTCACAGTGCTTCAGCCAATAACAAATATATCACAGTGCTTCAGCCAATAACAAATAACGTGTCACAGTGCTTCAGCCAATAACAAATAACGTGTCACAGTGCTTCAGCCAATAACAAATAACGTGTCACAGTGCTTCAGCCAATAACAAATAACATATCACAGTGCTTCAGCCAATAACAAATAACATATCACAGTGCTTCAGCCAATAACAAATAACGTGTCACAGTGCTTCAGCCAATAACAAATAACATGTCACAGTGCTTCAGCCAATAACAAATAACGTGTCACAGTGCTTCAGCCAATAACAAATAACGTGTCACAGTGCTTCAGCCAATAACAAATAACATATCACAGTGCTTCAGCCAATAACAAATAACGTGTCACAGTGCTTCAGCCAATAACAAATAACATATCACAGTGCTTCAGCCAATAACAAATAACGTGTCACAGTGCTTCAGCCAATAACAAATAACGTGTCACAGTGCTTCAGCCAATAACAAATAACGTGTCACAGTGCTTCAGCCAATAACAAATAACGTGTCACAGTGCTTCAGCCAATAACAAATAACATATCACAGTGCTTCAGCCAATAACAAATAACATATCACAGTGCTTCAGCCAATAACAAATAACGTGTCACAGTGCTTCAGCCAATAACAAATAAAGTGTCACAGTGCTTCAGCCAATAACAAATAAAGTGTCACAGTGCTTCAGCCAATAACAAATAAAGTGTCACAGTGCTTCAGCCAATAACAAATAACATATCACAGTGCTTCAGCCAATACCAAATAACGTGTCACAGTGCTTCAGCCAATAACAAATAACGTGTCACAGTGCTTCAGCCAATAACAAATAACGTGTCACAGTGCTTCAGCCAATAACAAATAACGTGTCACAGTGCTTCAGCCAATAACAAATAACATATCACAGTGCTTCAGCCAATAACAAATAACGTGTCACAGTGCTTCAGCCAATAACAAATAAAGTGTCACAGTGCTTCAGCCAATAACAAATAACATATCACAGTGCTTCAGCCAATAACAAATAAAGTGTCACAGTGCTTCAGCCAATAACAAATAACATATCACAGTGCTTCAGCCAATAACAAATAACATATCACAGTGCTTCAGCCAATAACAAATAACATATCACAGTGCTTCAGCCAATAACAAATAACATGTCACAGTGCTTCAGCCAATAACAAATAACGTGTCACAGTGCTTCAGCCAATAACAAATAACATGTCACAGTGCTTCAGCCAATAACAAATAACGTGTCACAGTGCTTCAGCCAATAACAAATAACATGTCACAGTGCTTCAGCCAATAACAAATAATGTGTCACAGTGCTTCAGCCAATAACAAATAATGTGTCACAGTGCTTCAGCCAATAACAAATAATGTGTCACAGTGCTTCAGCCAATAACAAATAACATGTCACAGTGCTTCAGCCAATAACAAATAACATGTCACAGTGCTTCAGCCAATAACAAATAAAGTGTCACAGTGCTTCAGCCAATAACAAATAACATATCACAGTGCTTCAGCCAATAACAAATAACGTGTCACAGTGCTTCAGCCAATAACAAATAACGTGTCACAGTGCTTCAGCCAATAACAAATAACGTGTCACAGTGCTTCAGCCAATAACAAATAACATATCACAGTGCTTCAGCCAATAACAAATAACATATCACAGTGCTTCAGCCAATAACAAATAACGTGTCACAGTGCTTCAGCCAATAACAAATAACATATCACAGTGCTTCAGCCAATAACAAATAACATGTCACAGTGCTTCAGCCAATAACAAATAATGTGTCACAGTGCTTCAGCCAATAACAAATAAAGTGTCACAGTGCTTCAGCCAATAACAAATAACATATCACAGTGCTTCAGCCAATAACAAATAACGTGTCACAGTGCTTCAGCCAATAACAAATAACGTGTCACAGTGCTTCAGCCAATAACAAATAACGTGTCACAGTGCTTCAGCCAATAACAAATAACATATCACAGTGCTTCAGCCAATAACAAATAACATATCACAGTGCTTCAGCCAATAACAAATAACGTGTCACAGTGCTTCAGCCAATAACAAATAACATGTCACAGTGCTTCAGCCAATAACAAATAACGTGTCACAGTGCTTCAGCCAATAACAAATAACGTGTCACAGTGCTTCAGCCAATAACAAATAACATATCACAGTGCTTCAGCCAATAACAAATAACGTGTCACAGTGCTTCAGCCAATAACAAATAACATATCACAGTGCTTCAGCCAATAACAAATAACGTGTCACAGTGCTTCAGCCAATAACAAATAACGTGTCACAGTGCTTCAGCCAATAACAAATAACGTGTCACAGTGCTTCAGCCAATAACAAATAACGTGTCACAGTGCTTCAGCCAATAACAAATAACATATCACAGTGCTTCAGCCAATAACAAATAACATATCACAGTGCTTCAGCCAATAACAAATAACGTGTCACAGTGCTTCAGCCAATAACAAATAAAGTGTCACAGTGCTTCAGCCAATAACAAATAAAGTGTCACAGTGCTTCAGCCAATAACAAATAAAGTGTCACAGTGCTTCAGCCAATAACAAATAACATATCACAGTGCTTCAGCCAATACCAAATAACGTGTCACAGTGCTTCAGCCAATAACAAATAACGTGTCACAGTGCTTCAGCCAATAACAAATAACGTGTCACAGTGCTTCAGCCAATAACAAATAACGTGTCACAGTGCTTCAGCCAATAACAAATAACATATCACAGTGCTTCAGCCAATAACAAATAACATATCACAGTGCTTCAGCCAATAACAAATAACGTGTCACAGTGCTTCAGCCAATAACAAATAAAGTGTCACAGTGCTTCAGCCAATAACAAATAACATATCACAGTGCTTCAGCCAATAACAAATAACGTGTCACAGTGCTTCAGCCAATAACAAATAACGTGTCACAGTGCTTCAGCCAATAACAAATAACGTGTCACAGTGCTTCAGCCAATAACAAATAACGTGTCACAGTGCTTCAGCCAATAACAAATAACGTGTCACAGTGCTTCAGCCAATAACAAATAACGTGTCACAGTGCTTCAGCCAATAACAAATAAAGTGTCACAGTGCTTCAGCCAATAACAAATAACATATCACAGTGCTTCAGCCAATAACAAATAACGTGTCACAGTGCTTCAGCCAATAACAAATAAAGTGTCACAGTGCTTCAGCCAATACCAAATAACATGTCACAGTGCTTCAGCCAATACCAAATAACGTGTCACAGTGCTTCAGCCAATAACAAATAACATATCACAGTGCTTCAGCCAATAACAAATAACGTGTCACAGTGCTTCAGCCAATAACAAATAAAGTGTCACAGTGCTTCAGCCAATACCAAATAACATGTCACAGTGCTTCAGCCAATACCAAATAACGTGTCACAGTGCTTCAGCCAATAACAAATAACATATCACAGTGCTTCAGCCAATAACAAATAACATATCACAGTGCTTCAGCCAATAACAAATAACGTGTCACAGTGCTTCAGCCAATAACAAATAACATATCACAGTGCTTCAGCCAATAACAAATAACATGTCACAGTGCTTCAGCCAATAACAAATAATGTGTCACAGTGCTTCAGCCAATAACAAATAACGTGTCACAGTGCTTCAGCCAATAACAAATAATGTGTCACAGTGCTTCAGCCAATAACAAATAACGTGTCACAGTGCTTCAGCCAATAACAAATAACATGTCACAGTGCTTCAGCCAATAACAAATAACATGTCACAGTGCTTCAGCCAATAACAAATAAAGTGTCACAGTGCTTCAGCCAATACCAAATAACGTGTCACAGTGCTTCAGCCAATAACAAATAACGTGTCACAGTGCTTCAGCCAATAACAAATAAAGTGTCACAGTGCTTCAGCCAATAACAAATAAAGTGTCACAGTGCTTCAGCCAATACCAAATAACGTGTCACAGTGCTTCAGCCAATAACAAATAACGTGTCACAGTGCTTCAGCCAATAACAAATAACATATCACAGTGCTTCAGCCAATAACAAATAACATGTCACAGTGCTTCAGCCAATAACAAATAATGTGTCACAGTGCTTCAGCCAATAACAAATAAAGTGTCACAGTGCTTCAGCCAATAACAAATAACATATCACAGTGCTTCAGCCAATAACAAATAACGTGTCACAGTGCTTCAGCCAATAACAAATAACGTGTCACAGTGCTTCAGCCAATAACAAATAACGTGTCACAGTGCTTCAGCCAATAACAAATAACATATCACAGTGCTTCAGCCAATAACAAATAAAGTGTCACAGTGCTTCAGCCAATAACAAATAACGTATCACAGTGCTTCAGCCAATAACAAATAAAGTGTCACAGTGCTTCAGCCAATAACAAATAACATATCACAGTGCTTCAGCCAATAACAAATAACATGTCACAGTGCTTCAGCCAATACCAAATAACGTGTCACAGTGCTTCAGCCAATAACAAATAACATATCACAGTGCTTCAGCCAATAACAAATAACGTGTCACAGTGCTTCAGCCAATAACAAATAACGTGTCACAGTGCTTCAGCCAATAACAAATAACATATCACAGTGCTTCAGCCAATAACAAATAACATGTCACAGTGCTTCAGCCAATAACAAATAACATATCACAGTGCTTCAGCCAATAACAAATAACATGTCACAGTGCTTCAGCCAATAACAAATAACGTGTCACAGTGCTTCAGCCAATAACAAATAACATGTCACAGTGCTTCAGCCAATAACAAATAACGTGTCACAGTGCTTCAGCCAATAACAAATAACGTGTCACAGTGCTTCAGCCAATAACAAATAACATATCACAGTGCTTCAGCCAATAACAAATAAAGTGTCACAGTGCTTCAGCCAATAACAAATAAAGTGTCACAGTGCTTCAGCCAATAACAAATAAAGTGTCACAGTGCTTCAGCCAATAACAAATAACGTGTCACAGTGCTTCAGCCAATAACAAATAACATATCACAGTGCTTCAGCCAATAACAAATAAAGTGTCACAGTGCTTCAGCCAATACCAAATAACGTGTCACAGTGCTTCAGCCAATAACAAATAACGTGTCACAGTGCTTCAGCCAATAACAAATAACATGTCACAGTGCTTCAGCCAATACCAAATAACGTGTCACAGTGCTTCAGCCAATAACAAATAACATGTCACAGTGCTTCAGCCAATACCAAATAAGGTGTCACAGTGCTTCAGCCAATAACAAATAACGTGTCACAGTGCTTCAGCCAATACCAAATAACGTGTCACAGTGCTTCAGCCAATAACAAATAACGTGTCACAGTGCTTCAGCCAATAACAAATAACATATCACAGTGCTTCAGCCAATAACAAATAACGTGTCACAGTGCTTCAGCCAATAACAAATAACATATCACAGTGCTTCAGCCAATAACAAATAACGTGTCACAGTGCTTCAGCCAATAACAAATAACGTGTCACAGTGCTTCAGCCAATAACAAATAAAGTGTCACAGTGCTTCAGCCAATAACAAATAAAGTGTCACAGTGCTTCAGCCAATACCAAATAACGTGTCACAGTGCTTCAGCCAATACCAAATAACGTGTCACAGTGCTCAGCCAATAACAAATAACATATCACAGTGCTTCAGCCAATACCAAATAACATATCACAGTGCTTCAGCCAATAACAAATAACGTGTCACAGTGCTTCAGCCAATAACAAATGACGTGTCACAGTGCTTCAGCCAATAACAAATAACATGTCACAGTGCTTCAGCCAATAACAAATAACGTGTCACAGTGCTTCAGCCAATAACAAATAACGTGTCACAGTGCTTCAGCCAATAACAAATAAAGTGTCACAGTGCTTCAGCCAATACCAAATAACGTGTCACAGTGCTTCAGCCAATAACAAATAACGTGTCACAGTGCTTCAG
Organism: Lithobates septentrionalis; assembly: GCA_037952835.1. NCBI lineage: Eukaryota > Metazoa > Chordata > Amphibia > Anura > Ranidae > Lithobates > Lithobates septentrionalis. The sequence goes on along the minus strand of JBBDGP010004502.1, from coordinate 98,018 downwards.
CCAATAACAAATAACGTGTCACAGTGCTTCAGCCAATACCAAATAACGTGTCACAGTGCTTCAGCCAATACCAAATAAAGTGTCACAGTGCTTCAGCCAATAACAAATAACATGTCACAGTGCTTCAGCCAATAACAAATAACATGTCACAGTGCTTCAGCCAATAACAAATAACGTGTCACAGTGCTTCAGCCAATACCAAATAAAGTGTCACAGTGCTTCAGCCAATAACAAATAACGTGTCACAGTGCTTCAGCCAATACCAAATAAAGTGTCACAGTGCTTCAGCCAATAACAAATAACATATCACAGTGCTTCAGCCAATAACAAATAACATATCACAGTGCTTCAGCCAATAACAAATAACATATCACAGTGCTTCAGCCAATAACAAATAACATGTCACAGTGCTTCAGCCAATAACAAATAACATATCACAGTGCTTCAGCCAATAACAAATAACATATCACAGTGCTTCAGCCAATAACAAATAACATATCACAGTGCTTCAGCCAATAACAAATAACGTGTCACAGTGCTTCAGCCAATAACAAATAACATATCACAGTGCTTCAGCCAATAACAAATAACATATCACAGTGCTTCAGCCAATAACAAATCAAGTGTCACAGTGCTTCAGCCAATAACAAATAACGTGTCACAGTGCTTCAGCCAATAACAAATAACATATCACAGTGCTTCAGCCAATAACAAATAACATATCACAGTGCTTCAGCCAATAACAAATAACATATCACAGTGCTTCAGCCAATAACAAATAACGTGTCACAGTGCTTCAGCCAATAACAAATAACATATCACAGTGCTTCAGCCAATAACAAATAACATATCACAGTGCTTCAGCCAATACCAAATAACGTGTCACAGTGCTTCAGCCAATAACAAATAACGTGTCACAGTGCTTCAGCCAATAACAAATAACGTGTCACAGTGCTTCAGCCAATAACAAATAACGTGTCACAGTGCTTCAGCCAATAACAAATAACATATCACAGTGCTTCAGCCAATAACAAATAACGTGTCACAGTGCTTCAGCCAATAACAAATAACATATCACAGTGCTTCAGCCAATAACAAATAACGTGTCACAGTGCTTCAGCCAATAACAAATAACGTGTCACAGTGCTTCAGCCAATAACAAATAACATGTCACAGTGCTTCAGCCAATAACAAATAACGTGTCACAGTGCTTCAGCCAATAACAAATAACATATCACAGTGCTTCAGCCAATAACAAATAACATGTCACAGTGCTTCAGCCAATAACAAATAACGTGTCACAGTGCTACAGCCAATAACAAATAACGTGTCACAGTGCTTCAGCCAATACCAAATAACGTGTCACAGTGCTTCAGCCAATAACAAATAACATATCACAGTGCTTCAGCCAATAACAAATAACATGTCACAGTGCTTCAGCCAATAACAAATAACGTGTCACAGTGCTACAGCCAATAACAAATAACGTGTCACAGTGCTTCAGCCAATACCAAATAACGTGTCACAGTGCTTCAGCCAATAACAAATAACATATCACAGTGCTTCAGCCAATAACAAATAACGTGTCACAGTGCTTCAGCCAATACCAAATAACGTGTCACAGTGCTTCAGCCAATAACAAATAACATATCACAGTGCTTCAGCCAATACCAAATAAAGTGTCACAGTGCTTCAGCCAATAACAAATAAAGTGTCACAGTGCTTCAGCCAATAACAAATAAAGTGTCACAGTGCTTCAGCCAATAACAAATAACATGTCACAGTGCTTCAGCCAATAACAAATAACATATCACAGTGCTTCAGCCAATAACAAATAAAGTGTCACAGTGCTTCAGCCAATACCAAATAACGTGTCACAGTGCTTCAGCCAATAACAAATAACATATCACAGTGCTTCAGCCAATAACAAATAACATATCACAGTGCTTCAGCCAATAACAAATAAAGTGTCACAGTGCTTCAGCCAATACCAAATAACATGTCACAGTGCTTCAGCCAATAACAAATAAAGTGTCACAGTGCTTCAGCCAATAACAAATAAAGTGTCACAGTGCTTCAGCCAATAACAAATAAAGTGTCACAGTGCTTCAGCCAATAACAAATAACATATCACAGTGCTTCAGCCAATAACAAATAACATATCACAGTGCTTCAGCCAATAACAAATAACATGTCACAGTGCTTCAGCCAATAACAAATAACGTGTCACAGTGCTTCAGCCAATAACAAATAACATATCACAGTGCTTCAGCCAATAACAAATAACGTGTCACAGTGCTTCAGCCAATAACAAATAACATGTCACAGTGCTACAGCCAATAACAAATAACGTGTCACAGTGCTTCAGCCAATACCAAATAACGTGTCACAGTGCTTCAGCCAATAACAAATAACGTGTCACAGTGCTTCAGCCAATGACAAATAACGCGTCACAGTGCTTCAGCCAATAACAAATAACATATCACAGTGCTTCAGCCAATAACAAATAACATATCACAGTGCTTCAGCCAATACCAAATAACGTGTCACAGTGCTTCAGCCAATAACAAATAAAGTGTCACAGTGCTTCAGCCAATAACAAATAACATATCACAGTGCTTCAGCCAATAACAAATAACGTGTCACAGTGCTTCAGCCAATAACAAATAACGTGTCACAGTGCTTCAGCCAATAACAAATAACATATCACAGTGCTTCAGCCAATAACAAATAACATATCACAGTGCTTCAGCCAATAACAAATAACGTGTCACAGTGCTTCAGCCAATAACAAATAACGTGTCACAGTGCTTCAGCCAATAACAAATAACGTGTCACAGTGCTTCAGCCAATAACAAATAACGTGTCACAGTGCTTCAGCCAATAACAAATAACGTGTCACAGTGCTTCAGCCAATAACAAATAACGTGTCACAGTGCTTCAGCCAATAACAAATAACATGTCACAGTGCTTCAGCCAATAACAAATAACGTGTCACAGTGCTTCAGCCAATAACAAATAACATATCACAGTGCTTCAGCCAATAACAAATAACGTGTCACAGTGCTTCAGCCAATAACAAATAACATATCACAGTGCTTCAGCCAATACCAAATAACATATCACAGTGCTTCAGCCAATAACAAATAACGTGTCACAGTGCTTCAGCCAATAACAAATAACGTGTCACAGTGCTTCAGCCAATAACAAATAACGTGTCACAGTGCTTCAGCCAATAACAAATAACATATCACAGTGCTTCAGCCAATAACAAATAACGTGTCACAGTGCTTCAGCCAATAACAAATAACATATCACAGTGCTTCAGCCAATAACAAATAACGTGTCACAGTGCTTCAGCCAATAACAAATAACGTGTCACAGTGCTTCAGCCAATAACAAATAACATATCACAGTGCTTCAGCCAATAACAAATAACATATCACAGTGCTTCAGCCAATACCAAATAACATATCACAGTGCTTCAGCCAATAACAAATAACGTGTCACAGTGTTTCAGCCAATGACAAATAACGCGTCACAGTGCTTCAGCCAATACCAAATAACATATCACAGTGCTTCAGCCAATAACAAATAACATATCACAGTGCTTCAGCCAATAACAAATAACATATCACAGTGCTTCAGCCAATAACAAATAACGTGTCACAGTGCTTCAGCCAATAACAAATAACGTGTCACAGTGCTTCAGCCAATAACAAATAACGTGTCACAGTGCTTCAGCCAATAACAAATAACATATCACAGTGCTTCAGCCAATAACAAATAACATATCACAGTGCTTCAGCCAATAACAAATAACATGTCACAGTGCTTCAGCCAATAACAAATAACATATCACAGTGCTTCAGCCAATAACAAATAACGTGTCACAGTGCTTCAGCCAATAACAAATAACATGTCACAGTGCTTCAGCCAATAACAAATAACGTGTCACAGTGCTTCAGCCAATAACAAATAACATATCACAGTGCTTCAGCCAATACCAAATAACGTGTCACAGTGCTTCAGCCAATAACAAATAACGTGTCACAGTGCTTCAGCCAATAACAAATAACATATCACAGTGCTTCAGCCAATAACAAATAACGTGTCACAGTGCTTCAGCCAATAACAAATAAAGTGTCACAGTGCTTCAGCCAATACCAAATAACATGTCACAGTGCTTCAGCCAATAACAAATAACATATCACAGTGCTTCAGCCAATAACAAATAACGTGTCACAGTGCTTCAGCCAATAACAAATAACATATCACAGTGCTTCAGCCAATAACAAATAACGTGTCACAGTGCTTCAGCCAATAACAAATAACGTGTCACAGTGCTTCAGCCAATAACAAATAACATATCACAGTGCTTCAGCCAATAACAAATAACATATCACAGTGCTTCAGCCAATAACAAATAACATATCACAGTGCTTCAGCCAATAACAAATAACATATCACAGTGCTTCAGCCAATAACAAATAACGTGTCACAGTGCTTCAGCCAATAACAAATAACATATCACAGTGCTTCAGCCAATAACAAATAACGTGTCACAGTGCTTCAGCCAATAACAAATAAAGTGTCACAGTGCTTCAGCCAATACCAAATAACATGTCACAGTGCTTCAGCCAATAACAAATAACATATCACAGTGCTTCAGCCAATAACAAATAACATATCACAGTGCTTCAGCCAATAACAAATAACGTGTCACAGTGCTTCAGCCAATAACAAATAACATATCACAGTGCTTCAGCCAATAACAAATAACATGTCACAGTGCTTCAGCCAATAACAAATAACGTGTCACAGTGCTTCAGCCAATACCAAATAACGTGTCACAGTGCTTCAGCCAATAACAAATAACGTGTCACAGTGCTTCAGCCAATAACAAATAACGTGTCACAGTGCTTCAGCCAATAACAAATAACGTGTCACAGTGCTTCAGCCAATAACAAATAACGTGTCACAGTGCTTCAGCCAATAAATAAATGAAGTGCTCCTGTCCTCACTCCTTAGTGGTTTGGAGGAGTCACCAGAAGTAAATGAAAGGTCCACCTACTTAGGTGAGTATTTTCCCTCCAGCAGAGAAACCCTGACATCCCATCACTTCCATTGATTCCTCCCATAAATGTCAGGACCATGTCAGGATATACAAATCACAAAGAAGGGGCCTCATTGCCTGAAACCATAAAGCATATAAACATGTAAAAGGCACATAATCCAGTACAACATATTGCAGGCACTATGAGATAAAAGCTTATTCTTATAGCGGGAGCGCCCCCACACTGCTACCCTTGAGGTCGGCGTGCGTTCCACAAACCCAGACGCAGAAACTGTAAGTGGCACTCATTTTTTGTGCATACACCCTTTGTGTGTCTCTGCGTAGAGACCCCTGGGGGGTTCCTTTTTTATTTTGGCCATATTATGTGACGGCCAATCTTGGAGTTTGTCACGCTTTTTTTACCCTGAAAATCTTTAATAAATAGAATTTAAAGAAAGCTCATTTCTGCACTTGAAGTGTTCAGAGCCGACATGCTCCCCTTTTTCATACCCTTTGGCCACACTTGGGATCCAGGGCACCCAGAATGCTCACCTAGGGGTCTACATTCCAGTTCTGCAGCCTTAGTTGTACCTCGATGGTAAAAACAAGTTTAATTGAAGGCAGCTGTGAAGTCAGCGCTAACCCCAGAGCACGCAATGTACCCGGCTACTAATAAAACAACAGAAAATTGGATTACTCTTACTATTTTATTGGGATTAGTGATTATTTAGATACAAAATGTTACCGAAGTTGTACATTGGCATAATGGATATTGATTTACAGCATCTCTCAGGACCATAAATAGAAATCATGTACATTTGGAAAACACATTTTAGGGTTAGAATTAGGCTAATATTTTCCTAGCACTTGGCTATAGACTGGGGTATAGACACAAGAAAAGTCTTCTCCATCATCAGTTCATAGAACAAAGAAGGAACAAAGGTTATTATCTGAAGAAATCTTTAGTTAGATTCAATTCCCGGTAAATGTCCTGGAAAATGGTGCGTAGGCGGGATGTGGTCCAGAGAAGCAATCTCATTCTCCACCCTCCATGACCGGTGCAAGGCTACATGTGGTCTATACAATAGATGACCTGATCAATGATGGTAGGCAGTGGTGTCCTCATTTCTCAACAAGGACCTCACTCAGCCAGGCTCATAAAAGATGCAAGTTTATGCAATTTCCATATTTAAATGTTGATAACCCTTTAGATTAGAAAGCAACCAAAACAGCAAACAACACATTTACAGTTTCTTAGACTAATGAAAATACTTGGACTATCTTACATACAAAGGGCACCTGACAACAGATGGGGGCTGGACCAGGGGCCTTCAAATAAGAGGGATCAAAGGGGACTATGCTGGGACCTGGATGAGGGAAGAGAAAACCATGTGACTCCAGGGATTGTAGGGTGAGCTGACAGGACAGAACATAGAAAGTTGGAATTACTGGTCTGGATCCTTCAGGAAGTTTTCAACCTTCTTCCATTATCAATCTTCTCTTTGACGTGTTGTGATTGAGCAGAGTCCTTTATAAAGAGACACAGGATATAGACCTGTTACTAATGTCTGGCCATGGATGGTGTGCACTAAGGCTCAGTCCACACTGCTGCGACCCCAAAGTCTTGCAAATTCCTTGCTACTTTTGTGATTTCACATTGCAGTCTATGGAACTCAAGTTGCACCAAAGTTGCAAAAAAGTAGTACAGGATCCTTTTTTTTGGTTACTAACTCAAGGCATATTGATTAAGACAGTACCCTTTAAAGAGAATGTGTTTTGTCTTGTCATGCTGCTTTATGTGTTGCAAGTCGCATGATATGTCACAGCTGTGTGAAGCATGGCAAAGAGATGAAGATCATCTGGTTGGAGGAAAGTCAGCATATTCTAAGAAGTTGTCACGCACCAGACTGGAGGCTGAGGTGACGAGAGGGCTTGCCTTGTGGCTGCCTGAAGGTGAAGCTGCCCGATGATTCCAGATGTGAGGACACCAAGGAGCAGAGAAGGTGGTCACAGCCAATGATTCTCTGGACAGATGGGTAAAGCAGGAGCAAGGTCAGAAGCCAGGCCGGGGAGTCAAACATAGGGAGTCAAACATAGGGAGTCAGTCAGGAGCAGAGGCAGGAAGCGTAGTCGAGATTAAGCCGGGGGTCAAACACAGGATGTCAATTTGGAATAGTCAGGAGCAGGTCCGTGAAGCAAGCCGGGTTCAGAGCCAGGAGTGAAGCCAGAGCAGGTTAGGGGTAATCCGGGTTGGAAACGGGTAATCAAGCAGAAGCACAGGAACACAGGATACAAGTCTGATGATAATCCAGCAATTTGTGAGAGCCACTGGGGTCCTTATATAGGCCAGTGAACATTGGTAATTAGAATGTTTTGCGTACGCACGTTCGCCATTGCGTGTCGTTCGCTACTAATGGATGGTGCAGAGTTACAGAGACTGAAAGAAACTTTGTTGCCGAACTGTCACTAAATTCAGAACTTTTAGGAGTAAACCAGCAGTTTGCAACTAAAATCAATGGGAATGAGACGTTCCCGGCGTTCTAGTACACGTTTATTTTATAGGTACCAACGAATAACACACCACATTTCACCAATCTGGATAATGTTCAATGGAGCCTCAAAATACCCCAATAAATGAAGGAGCGGCAGATTTCATCCGAAAAACAAAAGGAAAAAAATGAGGAATTTAATAAAACAACATGGTCTCGGCAATGAAATGAGACAAGGTGATTTATAGTACAATGTAATGCTAAAACCATTCTTCTAGGACCTTGAGAAAAACTTTGCACTTCAGCTATTATGAGAACGAACTGCACTGCACTGTCCTATGCCAAAAACAATATAACATCACCAAGCAGACTTCAAAGAGCGCTCGTTCAACCCTCGCTCCTGTGCATCTGACGACTGCCAAAGCATACAGTGTGGGGAGGGCTCAGCTCAGCAGCTGTTTGTAATGTTTGAGCGGCATACAATCGATGTATACGTTCGCTAGAGGCAGCCATGTCTCCTGAGATCCCTCAACTCAGCTGGAAAGTCACTTTCTAACAATCACAGGCTTCGGGTGTGTATGGGGTGTGCAATTTGGGGTCAGATCTGCCATTACTATTATAGTCCAGGTAACACTGGAAGTTGGTCTTCCCAGCTGGCTTGTTGGGTTAATGAAATGATGTCGATTGTTATTACCCTCATCGCTAATAACCTCATAGACAGTATTTGTTGGCTTGTCCCTGGAGCCATCCATACAATTGTAGATTTCTCTACAAACGTTCATCCTAACATTCGTACAAAAATTCTCGTCACTACATTCCATGACGAATGATGAATTTTGTTCAAAAGTCATTCTAAAAAGTTTGCTTTTAACATTTAATTTTTCAGTGAATGGACCTTCCCGTTTATAAACCACATTCACTGCTAGAGATTCATCTGTTCTAGAAAAAAAATTCCATTCTTCTCCTTCATTTTCTCAGCACTGCAGTAAAAAAAGAACATCATTTTGACTCCAATAATAATTACAAAATTGATCGAAAATTCTTAAAACCAATTTTATTTTTAACGAAATTCTACCAGTGTCTATCCAGAACTACATTGAGTGCAACAAAAGATGGCCGCCTTACCCAGGAGTCCCCAGGGAGAGAAGTACTATAGAAATACATGATATATATGTATGCAATATGTAGTCTAGGGAAGGGATCTCCAAACAGCCCTTGGGCCAAATTCAGCAAGATTTTATCCACGATTAACGTTGATTTCCACCTTGCCCCATCTATGTAGGTGGAAGAATCCTTCTATGTCTTTATGAGCCATGATGCAAAGGACAATCGATCAGCTTTTTTCTTCTATTTGTAAGTAGCTTTTCTTAATAAATCACTAGATCATTTGTTCTTTCTCATCATGGCTCAACATTAAAACTAGAGCTTAATGAAGCCAACCAATCATGGCTCCCTTCTAATGGTCGCCACAAGGACTGGGGATTAGAGACGTGTAATGATAGGAGAGTTAGGGGTTAGGATTAGGGATATGGTTGGGGTTAGGTTTAGGGTTAGGTTTAGGTTATAGGGTTAGGCATAGGGGTTAGGGTTAAGGTTAGGTTTAGGTTAAGATTAGGTTAGGGTTAGGTTAAAGTTAGATTTAGGGTTAGAGTTTGGGTTGGGTTTAGGGTTAGGTTAAGGTTAGGTTAGGGTTAGGTTTAGGTTATAGTGTTAGGGGTTAGGTTTAGGGTTAGGTTAAGATTAGGGTTAGGTTTAGGTTAGGGTAAGGTTAAGGTTAGGTTTAGGCTAGGGTTAGGGTTAGGTTAGGATAGGGTTAGGTTAAGGTTAGTTTTAGGGTTAGAGTTTGGGTTAGGTTTATGGTTAGGTTAAGGTTAGGTTAAGGTCAGGTTAGGGTTAGGGTTAAGGTTAGGCTAGGGTTAACGTTAAGATTAGGTTAAGGTTAGATTAAGGTTAGGTTATGGCTAGGTTTAGACTAGGGTTAGGGTTAGATTAAGATTAGGTTAGGGTTAGGTTAAGGTTATGGTTAGGTTTAAGCTAGGGTTAGGGTTAGGTTTAGGGTTAGGGTTGAGGCTATCAGCTAAGGCTGAAAAGGTGGGCTAGACAAGCGGCTGAGTGGGATAACACTTCCAGAAGAGATGGGGTTTACTAAAATACCAGGAGCTGCATATAAGCTCTATTAAATAAACAATTTCACCTACTAATATACAGGAAGATGATCTGGCACTGTTCATGTGAAATAATACCAATAGGACGGAGATAATCTGTCACAAGGATATAGATACATACTCAAGAAGCTACGGGCAGCTGCAGTTAAACTATTAGAACATAGCAATACTTGCATAATGGTCCCTGCTGGTCTGGGTGAAATACGTCAGCTCCTGTGACCCAGTTCTTTTCTCTTCACTTCCTCCTTACAGAGTTTTTTGACCCAGATATACAGAGACAGGATGAGATGTGAATACATAATCTCTGTGAACATTCAGAAACATGACCACTTACAGACAGTAGAGGGCAGCATATCCCTACATGGTGATTGGTCACTGCTTATTATGTAGTGTGATTGTTCACATATGTCTGAAGTTCCCCCTTGAATACACGTTTATTGTTACCGTGTTTTCTTGCTGTTCTTGTATTTTTCTTTAGTCTCATAACTACAACTCTTTTATATATGTTGCACCCTCTTAGGTATGTGCTAGAAGAGAGTATCGTTTTTGGTCTTTCTGCTTACCAGGAAGATGGTCAAGTAAAACTAATGCCGCGTACACACGGTCGTACTTTTCGTCTACAAAAGTCAGACAGCCTGTCCGACAGACTTCCGGCAGACTTCCGGCAGACTTCCGGCAGACTTTCGACAGACTTGCGGCAGACTTTCTAACGAACGGACTTGCCTACACACGACCACACAAAAGTCTGACGGATTCGTACGTGATGACGTACACCGGACTAAAATAAGGAAGTTCATAGCCAGTAGCCAATAGGTGCCCTAGCGTGGCTTTTTGTCCGTCGGACTAGCACACAGACGAGCGGATTTCGGGGTCCGTCGTAGTTACGAAGTAAAGTTTTAAAGCATGTTTCAAATCTAAAGTACGTCGGATTTGAGGCTAAAAAAGTACGTTGAAAGTCCGGAGAAGCCCACACACGATCGGATTACCAGCCAGCTTTAGTCCGTCAGCGTCCGTTGGACTTTTGTAGACGAAAAGTACGACCGTGTGTACGCGGCATTAGAGTGCTCTTGTTGTCTGGTTGGGTCTGCTCATTGTGCTCAGGTGCAGCTCAGCTTGTTCTGACTGTCCCCCATTGGTCCAATAGGGAGGCATATTGGACAGTGGGAGGGGACTGAGAAGTGAGTGAACAGACTTTGTTACAGCCCTGGCAATTGGCAGAAGGAAAGTGCTGCATTGCATGTTGGGATACTGTATATAAAGCCAGAGTACATGTGCTCAGAGTTAGCCGGGGAATAGAGTCCAGGAGGGAGGGGGCAGCTGCACTCTCCCCCGTGGAAGAGGCCATGTGGCCCTGGGTAATCGACCCAGGGGCCTAGAGAGAGAGAGAGAAAGAAGCTGAACCCAGAGGTCCTGCAGAGGTGACTAGAAGGGAGACACCAGGAAGGATCTGATTCTGCCTACTGTGAGAACAGATCTGTGTCTTTGGGGCCTGTTGAATGAAGGCTGCCCCCTTCAGCTAGAAGAGTCAGTGGATGGGTGTCAGTAAAGGGGATGCTAGAAAGTGTCCTGAAGATAATGTAGTGCATCAAGTCTGCTACTAGTGAGAGCAAGAAGACCTCTTCATACACGTGGCTGTATGGTTAAAGCAATGTGACTGCTTCTACTACCAATCCAGTGAGGCCAAGTGAGAGTTGTCCTTATCTATGAATGAATAGTTCCAGTTGGAGTATTCCACTCATCCCTTCTCCCATCCAAGTTCCAAAATAAAATCCAAAACACAAATACCCTGGACTGGTCATTGAGTAACGAGCTAGGGAACCTCTAGCAACCAAGCAGGAACCCTCAGCAACCAAGTGGGAACCCTCAGCAACCAAGTGGGAACCCTCAGCAACCAAGCAGGAACCCTCAGCAACCAAGTGGGAACCCTCAGCAACCAAGTGGGAACCCTCAGCAACCAAGCAGGAACCCTCAGCAACCAAGCAGGAACCCTCAGCAACCAAGCAGGAACCTCTAACAACCAAGCAGGAACCCTCAGCAACCAAGCAGGAACCTCTAGCAACCAAATGGAAACCCTCAGCAACCAAGTGGGAACCCTCAGCAACCAAGCAGGAACCCTCAGCAACCAAGCAGGAACCTCTAGCAACCAAATGGAAACCCTCAGCAACCAAGTGGGAACCCTCAGCAACCAAGCAGGAACCCTCAGCAACCAAGCAGGAACCTCTAGCAACCAAGTGGGAACCCTCAGCAACCAAGCAGGAACCCTCAGCAGCTAAGTGGAAACTGTTGGTAACCAGCTGCAGGTAATCAGAAAGGGGCCTAGGAAGTCAACACTCAGCAAGCCCTACGGGGACAATGCAACATATATGTTTCATTTAGGTATGGCGTTATGTCAATGATATGCCTCCTGCAGCACCACGCGAAATGAATTCCCTGCCCTAAACCTAACCATGACCCTGACTATAACCCTAACCCATGAAACAGAGTCCAACCCTAACCCTGACCCTAACCCTAACCAATAATTTAGAGTCCAACCCTAACCCTGACCCTAACCCCAACCCATGAAACAGAGTCCAGCCCTAACCCTGACCTTTACCCTAACCCATGAATCAGAGTCCAGCCCTAATCCTGACCCTGCCCCCAACCCTAAACCTAACCCATGAATCAGAGTCCAGCCCTAACCCTGATCCTGACCCCAACCCTAACCCATGAAACAGAGTCCAGCCCTAACCCTAACCCTGACCCTAACCCTAACCAATAATTTAGAGTCCAACCCTAAACCTGACCCTAACCTCAACACATGAAACAGAGTCCAGCCCTAACCCTGAACTTAACCCTAACCCATGAATCAGAGTCCAGCCCTAACCCATAAAACAGAGTCCAGCCCTAACCCTGACCTTTACCCTAACCCATAAATCAGAGTCCAGCCCTAATCCTGACCCTGCCCCCAACCCTAACCCTAACCCATGAATCAGAGTCCAGCCCTAACCCTGATCCTGACCCCAACCCTAACCTTAACCCATGAATCAGAGTCCAACCCTAACCCTAACCCATGAATCAGAGTCCAGCCTTAACCCTGACCCTGACCCATGAAACAAAGTCCAGCCCTAACCCTGACCCTGACCCATGAAACAAAGTCCAGCCCTAACCCTGATCCTGACCCCAACCCTAACCCTAACCCATGAATCAGAGTCCAGCCCTAACCCTGACCCTGACCCATGAAACAAAGTCCAGCCCTAACCCTGACCCTGACCCATGAAACAAAGTCCAGCCCTAACCCTGATCCTGACCCCAACCCTAACCTTAACCCATGAATCAGAGTCCAACCCTAACCCTAACCCATGAATCAGAGTCCAGCCCTAACCCTGACCCTGACCCATGAAACAAAGTCCAGCCCTAACCCTGACCCTGACCCATGAAACAAAGTCCAGCCATAACCCTTCCTAATGCTGGCTGCCCAGACTCAGCAAAGTCCACGAATGGGAGGTTCCTAGTCCAGGGAGACCCCAGCAGGGGAGCCACATGCTCCAGCAGGACTACATGTTGCAGCAGATTGTCCACTGTAGATTTCATGTGGAAGAGAGCCCCCCCCCCCCCCCCATATTTATGTGGCTCACTGCAGGGGGCAAAACCCGGGAAAGAGTCTAGACACAGTCCCTTCCTATTCCAAGCAGCCTGAACCTTCTACATACCTACACAGTGCAATAATATAACAGAAATACATTCACAAGCACCTGCTTACATGTGTGTGCTTGCCTAGCAAACCAGGGAGCTGACAATCTACAGGTGATGGGAAGTTCCCCATGTTGCCTTTTTGAAGTGTATGAGGGTGTGTGGGAAGAGTGATTCATGCAAGAATCCTATAGGTGTGTCAATGACCGGGCTGCTTCCCAACCCTTTCAGTGCATCGGAGACCCCTTTCACACAAACGTCTTCCGTTCGGTCATATTTCTCTAGGAGTAAACAGATTCAGTTTATATTTTATACTTCAGTTCAGTCCGGTTTCCATCAGTCTACATCTGTTTTTTCTTAATCAGAAGTGACAACATTATAAATAAAATATGTTTCTTTCCTAAAAACAGCCAAAAACGGAACAGATGTAAACAAATGGCATCTTCTTACATCCGTTTACATCCATTCAGATACGTCTAAAAGGAAAAAGATGCAGCCTTGTTCTGTTTAAAAAAACTGGCCTGAACAAATGTAGGCGCATGTAAATGGATGATCACCCACCCATAGACATACATTGGGGTTCATTCTGCATCCAGACTGAACGCCCATGTGGAAGGGGTCTAAGATTTGTATCTGTATGTTAGATTTGGGTGAAGTCTCCCTCTAGTTGTACCCAGAAGTATTGCAGGCTGTGACAACTGATTCACAGATGGTTTTACATTCCCACTCGTTCTTCTTCCACCAAACAAGGTCCTCTCACCAGTTAGCTATTTGATCCTTAGGGTTATGACTTGCTGGGAATGCAGCAAAAATGGTGCCCCTGGAAATTTTGGGGGGTTTGACCTGAACCCAAACTTTTCGCAGTTTGCAGAATGGGCAAACTAAATGGGCAGATTTGCTCAGTCCGGCCACCCACCACTAAATGATGACAGCTTCCCGCCGCCTTCTTTCAAATGGTAAACAAGCAATCGGGCATGTGGGGCGATGTTATTGACCATAAATGGTGGTGACCATATTTATTCAATGACGTCAAGGTTCTCCAACTTGTGTCTGGAGGGCGAGGATCATGTCTGCAGGCTGTTGGGGCAATCTTCACTTTCCTTGGTGATGGGTTTGTATCCTTGGAGAACATGATTAATGTTTTTTTTTTATTAAAATACTTTTTTAATGGTGTGTGTTCTGTTTATTACTTCCATTTATTGTTAATGATCAATACTAAAGATAAGATGAAGATGAATACTTTATTGTCATTGCAATGCAAATTATGCCGTGTACACACGATCTGACTTTACGGCAAACTTTGTACGGCATACTTTTCAACGGACTTACGACGGACTTTCCAAATGAATGGACTTGCCTACACACAATCCACCAAAGTCCGACGGATTGGTACGTGATGACGTACACCGGACTAAAACAAGGAAGTTCATAGCCAGTAGCCAATAGCTGCCCTAGCGCCGGTTTTTGTCCGTCGGACCGGCATACAAACGGCGGACTTTTCGACCGGACTCGAGTCCGTCGGACAGATTTGAAACATGTTTCAAATCTAAGTCCGTCAAACTTTTGAGAAAACAAAGTCCGCTGGAGCCCACACACGATCGAATTGTCCAACGAAATCCAGTACGCCGGACCAAGTATGCCGTAAAGTCCGACCGCGTGTACGCGGCATTACAATGAAATTCTATAAAAGCTCCACACATATGTAGACATATAACAACCCCAACATACACACATGTAGACAATTATGCCCTCATATAAAAAAAAACTAAAAAGGAACCCCCACTACAGCAGCAAGCCAAGTCACCTACAGTTAAATACAAATTTTAAAAATGACCATTTAGGGCTTTGATAGCTCTTGGAAAGACATTTTCTTGAGTCTGTTTGTCCTCACCTTTATATTTCTGAACCTCCTGCCACCAGATGGCAGTAGTTCAAAAAGATAGTTTCCAGGGTGGGACGGGTCACTCACTATTTTGCCCGCCCTGCTGACACAACGGGACTTGTACATTTAATTTAGGGAGCTAATTTTCATCCCACAACCTTCTCAGCACATTTATTATTTTCAGAAGGGAAACTTTTTCTGCCAGTGTTGGGATACCAGGCTAGAATGCAATATGTCAGCAGGCTCTCAATGGACGAGCGATAGAGGTACTCCAAGATGTCTTTCCCTAGGCCATTTCTCCTGAGAAGTCTCCGGAAATATAAACGTTGCTGACACTTCTTGGTGAACGCGATCACGTTCAATGACCTTGATACATTTTCTGAAATATTAATACCTAAAAACTTAAAAACAGGAACCCGCTCCACCAATTCTCCTCTGATGTGGAGTGGAACCATGTCAGTCTTATGCCCCGTACACACGGTCGGATTTTCCGATGGACAATGTCCGATCGGAGCGTGTTGTCGGAAATTCCGACCGTGTGTGGGCGCCATCGGACATTTTCCATCGGATTTTCCGACACACAAAGTTGGACAGCAGGAGATAAAATTTTCCGACAACAAAATCCGATCGCGTCAATTCCGACCGTGTGTGGCCTGTTCCGACGCACAAAGTGCCACGCATGCTCAGAAGAAATTCCGACACGGGACAGCTCGTTCTGGTAAACTTGGCGTTCGCAATGGATACAGCACTTTTGTCACGCTGCAATGTAAAAAATGGTTTAATACAGCGCACTCTCTTCTTCTTTATAATGTGACAAGAATGAAGTAGTTTTGCTGCTCATATTCACACACACTTCTCACAAAGTTTTATTTGTGTTTTTTTAGTGGTATTCCCTCAATATATTGTTATTAGTTGTCACATCTGACAGTTTTATATTTTTTATGTTTTTTGTTTTTTTTGTTTTTAAGCCTTTTTTTTTTCTTTAATGTTTGGATTTTTTCCAAGGCTGATCTTTGTTCAATGTTATTTTTATTTTTACTCCAGAATATTTTTGTGTGTGTTTTGTGTGTCAAGTTACCCCAACACCATTGATATCTTTTATTATTTAATCTCCATGAGATTGTTTGTTGTTGGTGTCCCTTGTTCATTTCACATTGTATGTTAGAAATGTACCTGAATCCTCACAAACTGTCATTTTTGAAGTAAAACACATAGGAGAGTATAATTCAAAACAAAAATCCTTTATTAAGGGCTCAGAACCAAACAAAGAGGAAGGCAACACTGGATCAACATGAGAAATTAGTGAAGCCTGGGACCCCCACGGCAGACAACAATTCTTCAACCTCAAAATTGGTGGCCTGAGGAGTCCATATATAAGGGAGGGCAGTCTGGTCCGGGATTCACAGAGATCCGGATAGCAGCAGATGACATCAGTGTCCCCAGGCTGTGGTACCACAAGAGGCTGCATTTTTTGGCCGACCAGACTGAACCCAGGGTCCTCACTGTCTGGTCTTCCTTTCACACTTCCTTCTGGGCTGTGGCTGTGCAGTTGGAGATGTGGCAGGAGGAGGAGTAGGACCTGGAGGAGGAGTAGGACCTGCAGGAGGACCTGGAGGAGAGGGAGGACGAGGAGGAGGACCTGCAGGAGGAGGAGGAGGACCATCGCAAAGGTGTGTTTGAGGTGTAATTTGGCCCCTCATACCTTTCGCCAGAACCTCTGATATGAGGGCCTCACACATGGCTTTTTGGCCCTCCTCCATCCTCTGCATTTTAGATGCTATGAAGGCAGCAATGTTCTCCTCCATGGTGTGGGGTGCTCCCAGGACCTCTGTAGCCCTACAAAAGAATCTGATAGCCGCCTCCTCTAGGGTACTCCTCCTACTGCCACTTTCTGTTTTCAGGTGTGGTGGAGGGACCTGGATATCAGCCAGCCGGCTCTGCCCAGCCACCTCCTGGCTGAGACTTCCCTGTGTATGAAAAAGGGACATGGTTTTAGTTTTTGCATCATCAATCACAATCATAAATTAGTACTCCCAACTAACATCTAGTTAACATCATTGATTGGACAAGCAGAAATATTTAGAGGAATGCTATACCTGGCTCAATCTGGGCTCCTCCACATGTGGCCTGGAAGGCCCAGGTTGGGCGTCAGAAGCCTCAGCCAGGGGAGAAGGAAGCGTGGAAGGAAGACTGGAGAGGGATGGCCTGGGTTCAGTCTGGCCTGCCAGAAAATGCAGCCTGTCGTAGTACAACATCCTGGGGACATAGATGTCATCTGCTGCTCCGGATCTCTGTGAATCCAGGACTTTCTTGCGCTCCCTCAGATATGTGCTCCTCAGGCCACCAATGAAAATCTTTAAATAAGTGATGTCTGCCGTGGGGATCACCTGCTTCACAATTTCACACAATTGCTCCAGTGCTGCCTTCCTCTTTGCTTGGTTCTTGTAATGGGGGTGGTTAATCTCCCACAGACATGGCAGCTCCCTTAGCATATCTATGAAGACTGAAATGAAGTCCTGATCTTTCAGTAGCATATCCATGTTCACTGCAAGACACAACACAAGACAAAGCCTAATGTCACACCAAACTCTCCTAATCTTGTTACAATATAGGCCTCAATCTATAGAAGCAGTATAGGCCCAAGTTTGTCTCTTACCTTCGTTCTTACGATCGCCGCGTTCAATGCTCCTTCCTCTGCTCACAGATCAAACGTAATACGCACACATGTTATGCTTTATATACACTGCGCATGCGTGTAACTCCGCCCGCCCCTGACGTTCTTTCTAGTGTATTCCCCGCCCCTTTTCGTTCAGCGCAGTGGGGGAAGAGCATGATGGCGGACATACAGCAGGTGCGGGCTAATTGTAGCAACGAGGAGGATGAGGAGGAGGAGGAAAGGGCGGATCCAGGCACGTCCCGATCCAGAAGGAGACGTTTTAAGGCCACAAATATGTCGGGAGATCAATGGACGCGTTTTGGGGGGGCAACCCCTTCCTCAATTATAAAGTAGCGTTGAGGAAGAGCTTGCTCCCCCCAAACACGTCCCTTGATCCCCCATGATGGCAGATAGCACATGTGGACATTTGTAAATTGGTGTGCATCTTCCAAATTTGGCTTTTCCAGGGGTGATTTCCCCCCATCTGAACGCTATATCAAACCCAGTTCCTAAATACTGATGACTGATATAGCCTTCAGGTTTTACCTAAAGTGAACTTTGTAAGTTCAAGTTTTTTGGCTTTCTTGTTGGTTTTACACAGGCCTGTTTTATCTGAAATGGATATTTTGATTTTTCATAATGCTACTGCAAACATTGTTATACAACAAACATGTTGGTTTGTTTTAAAAACCTTTGGTAAATGCGCATGTGATTGTGCAGGTATAAAAAAGTGCCTTACTCAAGAATGTGTGGATTATTGTCTCAACACTACAACACTTTTGGGGTGATGTAATTGTTGTTTTATGCACAAATGGGGGTTATTTCCTAAGGGCAAATCCTCTTTGCACTACAAGTGCAGGTTCAGTGCAGTTGCAAGTGCACTTGTAGTGAAATGTGTTTTTGCATTTAGGAAGTACCAGCCAACAGTGTTTTTTATAAGGTTACCCAATCACGACATTTTCTGCACTCAACACATTTCTGTCAGGGTCAGCTAAAACAAACACAAGCAGTAAATGTCCACCAAGAATTTCTTTTGGTTGTTTTTTATTTGAAAAAGGTGTCACATATTGTCTGGCATATTGATAGCCCCCCTACCCGCAAAGAACTCCAGGTATCGTAACCGGACATCACGGGCATTCAGGGAGGGCAAGCCAGGACGGCCGCTTTCAAGTGCCGTCATTGTTGATGTATTTGGGATTCCGGCCTCAGGCCCAACTGAGCCAGCATAGTTGGCTGAATGTTTTCGTAGAAAATTATGGAGAACACAGCAGGCAAGTATTATATGGTTCAGTTTATACTTCGCCATATGGATGGGTGTCATAAATAATCGGAACCGGCTGGCCAGGATTCCAAATGTGTTCTCCACCACTCTTCGGGCTCTGGCCAGCCGGTAATTAAAAACCCTCTGTTCCGGGGTGAGGGTCCTCATCGGGAATGGCCGCATCAGGTGGTCCCCCAGCGCAAATGCTTCATCAGCAACGAACACAAATGGGAGACCTTCAACATTGTCCTCTGGAGGTGGCAAGTCCAAGCTGCCATTCTGGAGACGCCTGTAGAACTCCGTCTGGGCGATCACTCCACCATCGGACATCCGGCCATTCTTCCCCACGTCCACATACAAGAAGTCGTAATTAGCCGACACCACCGCCAACATCACTATACTATTAAACCCCTTGTAATTATAATAGTACGACCCCGAGTTGGGTGGTGGGACGATGTGGACGTGTTTCCCATCAATTGCCCCTCCGCAGTTAGGAAAGTCCCACCGCTGGGCAAAGTGGGAGGCCACAGTCTGCCATTCCTGTGGCGTGGAAGGAAACTGTTGAGGAAAAAACAATAAACATTACTATTTTTTCACAGAAACCTGGCAAGCAGATTAGACACAAACATTATGGGTCAACCTCCAGATAGCATTTATTAAGGGGAATTTAACAACAACAAAGTATAAGGTACACCTATCATATCCCCCCCCCTCTCATGGGCCATTTCTAACATTATAGGGGGGGGGGACTCTTGGACAGGTAACCCTCTTCACTTCATTGAGAGATGAATGCCTAAATACAGGGTATTACTTGGAACAGCCCCTCCTTAGTTACACTATTGGCAGCCCACTGGACAGGTAAGAAGTGTCATAATACAAAGATATAAATACACATTGTACACATTTGAGCACATTTGGAAATTCTACTATGACGTATCAAGATAAAAACTTTAAACAGTACCATTGGAAAGTATACAGGCAGGCCCTTGCACTACATGCTTTGGGGAATTCATCCATAAATATGACCAGTAAAGAGGTGGGTATAGTGTGTATGGGTTTGGCAAAGTCAGCAGATAGATGATTGAGGATAGAGAATTGGGATCAGCTGACTTAGCAGTTGGGGGAGGGAGGGTTACAAAAAATTTGGGGACACCACAAAAAAAAGCCTCTGGCACTCTGCCTGAATTTAAAGAAAAAATAACATTACCAAACATTTTAGGGGGTGTTTGGGGTAAAGCACTACTATGGAGCTGATAAAATACATTGTTAAGTGACTACATGAGGTGAATATAGGGCAGGAGACACCATGCTGGGGAGGTTATTGAAGGGCAAATATGTATGAAGGACCTAAAATAATAATTACATAAAAATCCAGCATGCATGAGGACAAAGGGGACATTCACAGCATATTACAATCATGGTAATTAGGGAATGAGGAAAGAAATACAATATATTAGCAAACATTCAATACAATAAAATGTGATATTAAAGGATAAAAATCTTACTTTCATATAGTCCTTCTGCAGGACCTGGATGATGGCAGAACAGGTTTCTGGGATAATGATCCCCAGAGCCTGGGGGGAGATGCCTGTCGAGAACTTGAGGTCCTGCAGGCTTCTCCCTGTCGCCAAATACCGCAGGATAGCGACCAACCTCTGCTCCGGAGTGATGGCTTGCCTCATGCAGGTATCCTGCCTGCTAATATAGGGGGTCAGCGAAGCCAACAAACGGTGAAATACGGGGTCCGTGGTTAGCACTCTCGCCTAGCAGTAAAAAAGGGTCGCTGGTTCGAATCCCAACCACGACACTACCTGCCTGGAGTTTGCATGTTCTCCCTGTGCCTGCGTGGGTTTCCTCCGGGTACTCCGGTTTCCTCCCACACTCCAAAGACATGCTGGTAGGTTAATTGGCTTCTGTCCAAAATTGACCCTAGTATATGAATGGGGACCTTGGATTGAGGGTAGGGACTGATGTGAGTGTGCGATGTACAGGGTTAGGGACAAGGGTCAGGGTTGTAGACACACACTCACTCAGGTTGAACTGGATGGACTGGTGTCTTTATTCAACCTTACTAACTATGTAACTATGTAACTATGTAACACCAAGCCCCCGCACAGCACGAACTCTACGATGAGTACGTATACGCAACATGGCTAGAAAACGGGCGGCTGCTCAGAACGAAGTAACAGAACGCACTGAAGAACAGCAAGGCCTGTGAAGAGCGACCTGAAAAACAGCAACGAGCGGACAAGATCGCACTGAAAACTCCAATACGAACTGACTGCACGCACTGAAGAGCAGATACAAACCCACAAGCACAAACTGAACGGCAGAAAACGATCTGAAAGCCACGAGTCTGAAAAAGCGCGAATCGTCTCTCACCAAACTTTTACTAACACGAGATTAGCAAAAGGAGCCCAAAGGATGCCTCGCTTGGTTCTGAACCGGCCTTTTCTAGTCTCGTCGTACGTGCTTGACGTCACCGCGTTCTTGGCGATCGGAAATTCCGACAACTTTGTGCGACCGTGTGTAGGCAAAACAAGTTTGAGCCAACATCCGTCAGAAAAAATCTGAGGATTTTGTTGTCGGAATGTCCGAACAAAGTCCGACCGTGTGTACGGGGCATTACTCTTCTGAAAATCAATGAATTCCTTGGTCTTTCCAGTGTTTAGGGGACAAATTGTTTGCCTCACACCACTCTACTAGATAAGCCATCTCTTCCCTATAATTCTTCTCACCCCCTTCCCCATCATCATGAGGAGAGGGGTGTGATATCTAGGGGTCCTCTTATTTTAAGGGTGGGTTTCCAGATTCTGATAAGTCCACAGACCCCCATATCCACCAGGCCAGGGATCGCCCAGCAACCTGAGCTTTGCTCAGTTCACTCATCTCTACTCCCTGAGCCGAACATTTGTACTTCTGATGACATCACCAGGTCCAGCTTGTGGTCTGTGGTCTGTGGGTATCTCCAGATTCTCTAGTGCCTGTCCAGTCCACTGATTTGCCTTAGGGCTGTTGTATGCAATCAGTAACACCCATACATTCTAATGAACCATCAACAACCCAGGTTACCAGTACGTCAGGTAGTTGTGTTATTGCTTTGGATAGGAACATTGATCAGTCATTATGGTCACACTAAAGTGTCAGAGCAGATGGCACTTCACATACTGCAATCTGTATGGACAACATTCTAAAGTAGCTAATCAATGTAGATTTCCTAATCAGTTCAACTTAAAGGCCTTGATTGTTAGCAGCAGCCTTGTACATCTGGGACATATGCGCCTCGTTTCGTTTTCCGAATGAGCAGCGTCTCGTTAACAGACCCCCAGCTAGACAATGGATGGAAAATGCTGCACTTTACAGAAGGAAGATACTTGTGACATCTTCATCCAACAGTTACTCATCACCACTTCATGAAACAATCCAAGTCAAAGAACAATGAATGTACCTTTTGGAAAAAATGATTGCATCTAATTGCTCTGGATAAGAATGCACGCTTTTTTTCCAATGGGTTGCGGTTTTTATGCACTATTAAAAAATTGCAAAACAGCCCACCTATGTTTTCCAAGCTTGTCTTATTAGTCTTCTCTTTATTCAGCCCAAGGTCTCCACCTAACATTACAGACACGTGGAGCTGCTATTCCTGGGAGAAATGGGTGACTAGGAGGTTTGGCATGTGGAATCTTCCAGCTCCTCTTCTAATTGTACTGATGGTTTATGGAGGGATATTATCTGGCGGCAAAACAAAGAGATTTTACATTAAAATACAGCTTTATAAAGTGTCTCTTCTGACTTCTTCTTGCCAGAAGGGCCTGTGGAACAAAGAAGGGTGTGATGCTTTGTGTTCGACTTCGTGGAGAATTGGAGTCAGTGTGTAGAACCAGTAGGAAAGCCATGATGCCTCTTTTTCTTCCATGAATACAAGGTCAATTATCCCAAACGCTTAACCCTTTATTGACTGCGATGGAACACATAACATGACTTGGTTAGACTACCTGCAAACACTGTATTGTAGACATTGTCATGTCTGTCTATGAAAACTGGAGAAACGGAAATGTAGACAAACCATTGGGAAGAATAGAGCTAAATCTTTGATTCCATCTCCTAAGTGTCTGCATATCATTTATCTTAATTCTGCAATTCTTATTCTTTACAATATCTATTATCATGTTCCTGACCAATGAGCGTCATTCTTTATAATATCTATTATCATGTTCCTGACCAATGAGCGCCATTCTTTATAATATCTATTATCATGTTCCTGACCAATGAGCGGCCATGTTTGGCACAGGAAAAAGAAAAGATCATTGGAAGGAACTTCTGTACCTTCAGTTACACAAAAAACTACCTAAATGTTGTCTTCTCTATAAACTCCAGGTGTCATGATTTACTGTGAAAATCTGGTGAAAACTCTAAATTTCATCCATTCCTAATTGGCATTTTATATTCCCATTGTAACCCCTCCCCCCCCCCCCATCTATCCTTCAAGCCTTTCTAGGTAAGACCCTTCTGCACATTTCTTGACATCCAAGCTGGTTAAATAACATATTCAGAGCCTTTGACACCGAGTTCTACTCTGTGCAACTCTAGAATCAAAGGACAAGTGTTCCCCCCACCCCACTAAGTGCAGCCCACCTGGAGAAATATTTACCTTCATCTTCCATCCCGTACATCTTCATTGTGTGATCATGTCTGGAGCTGCACAGCCTTCCTTCATGAAGCACCCCCCTCCTCCACTCATGGAAGTGAGTGCTATACCTGTGACAGCCCAGTATGCCTGCTCTTTCTGCCCCCCTCCTCCACTCATGGAAGTGAGTACTATACCTGTGACAGCCCAGTATGCCTGCTCTTTCTGCTCCCCTCCTCCATTCATAGAAGCCAGGACCTGTGACAGCCCAGTATGCCTGCTCTTTCTGCTCCCCTCCTCCATTCATGGAAGTGAGTACTATACCTGTGACAGCCCAGTATGCCTGCTCTTTCTGCCCCCTCCTCCACTCATGGAAGTGAGTACTATACCTGTGACAGCCCAGTATGCCTGCTCTTTCTGCCCCCTCCTCCACTCATGGAAGTGAGTACTATACCTGTGACAGCCCAGTATGCCTGCTCTTTCTGCTCCCCTCCTCCATTCATGGAAGTGAGTACTATACCCGTGACAGCCCAGTATGCCTGCTCTTTCTGCCCCCTCCTCCACTCATGGAAGTGAGTACTATACCTGTGACAGCCCAGTATGCCTGCTCTTTCTGCCCCCTCCTCCACTCATGGAAGTGAGTACTATACCTGTGACAGCCCAGTATGCCTGCTCTTTCTGCTCCCCTCCTCCATTCATGGAAGTGAGTACTATACCTGTGACAGCCCAGTATGCTTGCTCTTTCTGCTCCCCTCCTCCACTCATAGAAGCCAGGACCTGTGACAGCCCAGTATGCCTGCTCTTTCTGCTCCCCTCCTCCATTCATAGAAGCCAGGACCTGTGACAGCCAGACTTTGCTTGCCCTTTCTGTCTCCTCCTCCATTCATAGAAGAATAGGGTAGATTTATGCTCACTAAGCACATTTATGATTTTTTTTTGCACAATTGTTCTTTGTTTGGAGAGTGGCCTTTTACTAGTATTTATCTTATTTGTGGCATATTTAAGATGAAGGATGTGGAACTCTTATTGTATTTATAATATTTGGTTCACTATTTATCTGCACGGGTGTAAATTGAGAGTTCACATTTTTATAATACTTTAGTGGATGGGGATGAGTCTACTCTCTCTCTATATCCCATAGTTGGGACCTCAGACAGTTCAGTTTTGGGGTTCGCACTTATCAGAGATGCCTTGACATAGCAGTGCGACTTCCACATGGATTTTTGCAAATCGATGCAACTAAATCTTCTGTTTTTAACCCGAGAAACTGAAACAGATCTTGGCTGGCTATCTGGATAGATGTTCTTTTATATGGTTTTGTACATTGCCCTGTCCATGTGCACCTTTCCCTCTTTAGTAGTTTCAAACAGATCCGAGTGGCTGCCATATTTGCTTGCCTGTCATCTAGGACATATTAGACTTAAGTGAACTCAGCTTATTAAATATCAACTAATAAAGAGAAGAGTTCTTATTGAGCGATAATTACATGTATTGATGTATGTTGTCACCTTTCACCCCCCTAACAAGTCTGACTTAACCATTCACTTCCAGAGGATCCAGGCTAAAGGTGTAGACCCGGCCATTACACCAGATGGAAGATCCACCCCTGAATATCACCCTCTACTATATACTTTACTTGTCTGACCCACCCAGACTTACCGCTTTCTGGAGTTTTCACACCTAAATCCAGCAGTTTCGGATTCTGTATTCAGTATAATGGAATCAGCTATCATCAGAGAATAGATCAATGCACAAATCCATCTTCTCTATTATGATAGTTATGGATCAATGACTATCATTTCATAACAATATGAGGTGATCTTACGTAATACTGAAGAGTGTCAGATTTATGGAAATAAATGATCAGATGATTGACACTGAGGGCAATCGATACTTTTTTCATGTATCTCCAGTATTGAGTATCTTAAATCTGAAGTAGCACTTTTAATGAGTTTCTTTAAAACGAAGATTTTGTGTAAATAGTGGACAGAAGATAATTTTAAGAACTTATAACCCTCAAAAATAATTTATCTTGACCCCAAAGCATTGCAGTTTCCCCTGAAAACACTTTGCCCCTCTTGTAGACCAGAACTGAATCCACTAGAACAGGGGTCTCCAAACTACAAGCCTCCAGTTGTTCAGGAACTACAATTCCCATCATACTTAGTCATGTCTGTGAATGTCAGAGTTTTACAATGCCTCATGGGACGTGTAGTTTGGAGATCTCTGCTAGAAGATACTTTGGTCTTCCCTGCAATCAATCTAATATTTAAGTGGGAGTATTCACTCCCTCCAAATATCCTGGTGTCCCCGAGACTGAAAGTTAGGGAAATACCAGATTTTGAGTTGTCATTAAAACAAGAAAAGAGGGTTAATTTTCCTTGTTCAGGTGAGAATTTTCTAGGAGGGGGTTTCCCTCACTGAAGTTTCTTCATGCATTACAAAGGTGAAGAGGATTCCCTTCCATGGGATATACAGGGCAACCGAACACGGCTGAGGTCCTGACTTCGCACCCCATCCAAAATGAATGAAAAAAGGTTTTAGCTTTAGATACACTCTGTGCCTTTCTTCCATACTTCCTTATCTACTTCATTCCTTTCTCTTCTTTTCTTCTTTTAATACAATCAAAACAATATCATTTATTATGGAATTGAATTAAATGGTAATGTGGCTTCAACAAAACATTGATGTCATTTCTATTCTGCCTCCATCTTTCCTTAATGAAATGATATGCTTCCTAGGAGGTTTGCTAGGATGATTGGTACATTTCATTCTTGTTGTCTACTCTGTAATCATTGAAGCAGTTATTGATTTCTCTGGGATGTTCTGGATCTCACAGGCTGCAAGTTTGATTGCTTCCATCTGCATTCTGTAGGCTTCCAGAATAGTGGACTGGGAGAGTCAGATAGGCAGCTTGAATATTCATTGAGCTGCAACCAATCCCTGGGGAGGTGGGCCCAGTAGGTGGCTGGGGGAACATAAACAGCATGGGGTCTGGAGCAGCCCTGTTCTTGTCCTGCTGGAGAAGTTTGCAATCTCAGGGGCTGCTGCCTCGTAGAAGCAGTTCGGGTGGAGTCTGCTAATGTTCCTCAAGGTCCCATCTATAGCAGAGCTGGGGGAGGGGGGGGGGCTATTTCTAATTACTCTTGGAGCTAAGGATTTTTTTGCGGGACTACTGAAGAGTGCCTGCGTGCTCTATAAGTTCTTTAAGAGTACTCTGTGGGTGCTCTGGGTTCTCGATTCTGATGATGCTCACATTGCAGTTGACCTTTGATTATGGCTATCCTCTCCATCTTGTAGCCTGAGGCTAGTCACATCTAACAACTTACAATACTGCTGTTTCTCTTTTAGCTTAGGAATGCTTAAAAAGCACCATTGGAAAAGGTACTCCACTAAGTGACAGCATAGACAGCATGAAGACCTTTGTCCGGTCATACATGGCGCTTCACCTTTTAATTATCATGAGGGTCTTGAGTGGATAGAAATTTTCCAGCATGTGCTGATTTTTGGCTTGCAGTGCATGTTGGGAATTGTAATTCACCACAAGCTAAATAGCCATACGTTTCCCAGAAAAAAAACTTTCCAGTACTAAATTCCTTTATTGACTCTGCAAGGGAATTTTTCTTTTTGTTCTGAGCGTAAGACTTGACATTTTTAGTGGTACGGCGGTGTAACGGTCCGCCTTGTGTGATCGTCTTCCCGTGTTGTGCAGCTGTAACATTCTTCCTTTCTGGAAATGTCAGAAAAGATTTTGTATGTTTCCAGCACATGGTCATCACGCTAATTAGGTTTGAACTGGATAGCAAATTCTACTCACAAATGTCTCTTCGGGGACTCCATTATTTTCTGAAGCTTTTAAACGTAAATAACATTTTATTCAACAATTACCATTTCCCTGTAGATTTCAGACTTATTCGGTTTCACTTCGTTTCTTACTATTTGGCAGATCCAGTAAATTCGCACTATTATGGATGACACCGAACTAGGAAAAAAATAAGCCAGGCTACCTGAAAATGAACTTTTATTTCACTCCTTTCACTTTACATTGTGATTGGAGGAACTTGAAGAAGATCTCAATTTCTTTCTCGGACATCACGGGACACAGAGCCACAGTAATTACTGATGGGTTATAGGGTATCACTAGGTATTGGACACTGGTCACACCCTATCAGGAAGTTCAACCCCCTATATAATCCCTCCCCCTTCCAGGGATACCTCAGTTTTTACGCCAGTGTCTTAGGTGATGGACGTGTAAAGATGTCCTGTGCTGAGCTCCAAAGGGAATATCCTGATATCCTATACTGGCGCAAGCCAGGCGACCGGATCCATTCAAAGTGTCTTTCATGGCCGAATTGGATGGTACCCGGGCCTCGTGTCCGAAGAAACGAGGTTTTACCTGTAACGCTTCTCTTTTTAGAGAGCTGGACCCTGCAGATCAGTAAATGGCTTTAAACTTCCTAATTTCTGGCTGGGTGCTTTACAGGGCCAGAACTGAAGGATCCCCCTACTGATGGGGGCCCCAGTCTCTGACGGTTTTTCACAAACGGAGCCCACCGTGAGAGGTGAAGATTGGGTCTGTATAACAGAACCCTGGGGCTGGATAAGGTAAGAGGAGATTCCACAGAATTTTAATTCTAGTGGCTTTTCTCCTTTAAGGTAAATGCATGCTATGCCTATTGTGACCACCAGGGGCAGCCAAGAGCACTAACCTTCTCATGCTTGATTCTGTCTCAGCGTTCGCTGCACAGGCTCTCCCACTGGCTCCAAGGTAAGATGGTGGGGGGTTTTCTCTGCTGGGATGGTCCCCCCAGGCTAGGGAGAGGCTCAGGTATGCTGTAAGGCAGGTGAGACCGCACTGTCACAGCCACTGCCGCCGCCGAAGCCGCCATTGCAATGCAGGGCCCATCACTGCCGGCCTCCTCCTGATTCCCTCACCCCCAGCCTTCCTTCAGGCTTGTCAGGAAGGGTCGGCTCGCGCGGGAAGCGCTCGTTTTTCGAAAAACAAGGGGGGGCGGGGAGGGGGTGGGGGCGGGGCATCAGCACAGCATCAGCGTGCTCAGACGCCCACAGTGCCAGAAAGCATGGCTATTTAAAGCACACTGTACAGGTGCTCTGAGCCTTAGAGGGACACAGAGCTGACAGTCGCATGTAAGGTGGGACACAGGCATTCTCCTAGGCTGCATTTACTAAAGAACACCGGACTGGGCATTTGGTAGCAAGGCTTTTAGCCAGACTACATCGCTCAGCAGTCAGTGTTCGTTTATTGATACCTCACACCTTGTTGCTTTGCACTATGGGTAGAAGAGGTTCAAGCACCCCAAGAACCAGAGACACTAGGGGGTCTCGTTCAGGTTCTGAGGACCCCCTGTCTGCTACACCATCCCCTCCTGAGGGACCAGGGGCGGCTGGACAGGGAGAGCCATTGGGGTTAGGGGCTACACCTGCTTCCGGCACTTCAGCCCCTGTATATATTACACAAGAAGTTTTTTCCTCAACCATTTCTGGATTAGAGAAAAAACTAATGGCCGTGATTACATCTTCACTTAGTGGAAGAAAATGCACTAGGCCTTCCTCTGTTCCCCAAGACCCTCAGACAGAGGAGCTCTGGGATAAAGGAGATGAATCCCTTTCAGAGGATCGGGATGGGACAGATGATTCCTCTTCGGGGGAATCAGGTGGAGAGGGACTCTCTGCGACTTCCCAAGAGGAGAAAGTCTTAGTGCAGATCCTCACTGGTTTGGTCCGCTCCACATTTAAGTTGCCCCTACCTGAAACTACTACAGAATCCTCTTCTGCTTTGGGGTCACTGAAACCTTTCCAAGCAGCACATGCTTTTCCTGTTCATAATTTACTTGAAAAGCTGCTTTACTCTGAGTGGGATCACCCAGATAAGCGATTTCTTCCGCCGAAAAAGTTTTCTACACTTTATCCGATGGAAGAAAAGTTTATTAAGAGGTGGGGAATACCGGCCATTGATGCGGCCATTTCCTCTGTAAATAGTAATCTGACTTGTCCTGTAGACAACGCTCAGATGCTCAGGGATCCTGTAGATAAAAGGATGGAATCCCTATTGAAGGATGTTTTTTCCTTAGCAGGATCAGTGGCCCAACCTGCAGTAGCAGCGATTGGAGTCTGTCAATACTTAAGAGACCATGTTAAGCAGGTCATCAAAGTATTGCCTGAACAGCAGGCCCAGGGGTTTGCTAACCTTCCTGCGGCTTTATGTTATGTGGTTGACGCCATCAGAGATTCTATCGTGCAGACCTCTCGCCTCTCGCTTGGGTTGGTGCATATACGTAGAATCTTATGGTTAAAGAACTGGTCAGCCGAAGCACCATGTAAGAAGCTCCTGGCTGGGTTTCCCTTCCGTGGTGAAAGGTTGTTTGGAGAGGACTTGGATAATTATATCAAGAGGATCTCCTGTGGGAAAAGCACTCTCTTACCTGATAAGAAGAAGAGTAAGCGTCCCTCTTTTAAGCGGACTCTTTCCCCAGCGCCAGGGGCTTCAGCCTCCAGGCAGCCACGACGGTCTCCTCCGTCTGGGGCAAGAAACAAGAGTCAACCCCAGGGACACAAGAAATCCTGGGGGAAGAAGTCTTCTAGACAAGACACTAAGGCCTCTTCATGAAGGGGCGCCCCGCTCGCTCGAGTGGGGGGAAAGACTGCTGCAGCTCTCAGGGCCCTGGCAGAAGGACTTCCAGGACAGATGGGTAATCTCCACGGTAACCTTAGGGTACAGACTGAAGTTCCAAGAATTTCCCTCTCCTCGTGTCCTCAGATCCGGTGTTCCCAGAGAACCAGAAGAGAAGCAGTCGCTCCTTCTAGCGATAGAGCGACTTTTGTCGCAAGAGGTCATTGTGGGGGTTCCCACAAAGGATCAAGGATTTAGACTCTATTCCAATCTTGTTATGGCCCAAAAACCAAATGGGGACGTCAGACCCATTTTGGATTTAAGAGATCTGAATCGATTCCCAAGGATGCAGTCCTTCCGTTTGGAATCAATTCAACAGTAGTCTCCATCCTGCAGGGAGGAGAATTTCTGACATCAATAGGCATCAGAGATACAGGCCTACCTGTGCCCAGTTTTCCTGCTTAACTGAAGTGTCTGCAGGCAGAGATCACTGCTCTAAGGGAGCTGATTCTGACAGTCAGGACCAAGAAGGGTCCTTCTGTCCGCCTTTGTATGAGGCTGCTGGGGAAGATGGTGGCTTCATTTGAAGCAGTTCCCTACGCTCAGTCCCAGTCAGGACTGCTGCAACACAGTATTCTGTTGGCCTGGAACAAGAAGGTTCAGGCATTAGACTTTCCTATGCACCTGTCGCATGCGATGCGTCAGAGCCTCAGTTGGTGGCTCATACCCGAAAACCTGCAGAAGGGGAAATCCTTCCTACCGGTTGCCTGGGATCCTCTTGCAGGCAGGACGGATGCGTGGGTGATTCCGTGGCATCGGTTCTCACCGATTTATGCATTCCCTCCCATTCTGCTACTGCCACGGCTCCTTCGCAGACTCAGGCAAGAAGGGAAGTCGGCACTTCTGGTGGCCCCCGTTTGGCCCAGAAGAACCTGATAAGCAGAAATAACAGGGATGATGGTGGGTTCCCGGTGGACCCTACCGGTACACCCAGACCTGTTAGCTCAAGGTCCGGTGTTCCAGCCTGCCTCACAAATGCTAGATTTGACGGGTGGGATATTGAGACCCACATTCTGAAGAGTCGTGGGCTCTCAGGTCCTGTCATATCTATCTTGATCAATGCAAGGACGCCAGCTTCCAGGATGATTTATCATAGAGTCTGGAAGGCTTATATAACCTGGTGTGAATCCAGAGGTTGGCATCCCAGGAAATATGTCATAGGTAGAATTCTTGATTTTCTACAATTAGGATTAGAGATGAAGCTGGCCTTGAGTACCATCAAGGGCCAGGTCTCGGCCTTATCAGTGTTGTTTCCACGGCTGCTTGCTTCGCATTCTCTGGTCCGAAGCTTTATGCAGGGGGTGATGCGTCTTAATCCTCCATTTAAGTCACCCCTAAACCCCTGGGACTTGAATTTAGTCCTGGCTGTGTTACAGAAACAGCCTTTTGAACCAATACGTCAGATTCCTTTGGTCTTACTGACGAGGAAACTAATTTTTCTGGTACCCATCTCTTCTGCTAGAAGAGTATCAGAATTAGCAGCTCTTTCCTGTAAGGAGCCTTATTTGATTATACACAAGGATAGAGTGGTACTACGCCCTCATCCTAGTTTTTTACCGAAGGTGGTTTCAGATTTTCATCTAAACCAAGACATTGTTCTGCCTTCCTTTTTTCCAGATCCCTGTTCTCCGGAAGAGAGATCTCTACATTCGTTGGATGTAGTAAGAGCAGTCAAGGCCTATCTCGGGGCAACTACTCAGATCCGCAAGACGGATGTTTTGTTTGTGCTGCCAGAGGGTCCCAATAGAGGACAGGCAGCGTCAAAAGCGACCATTTCTAAATGGATTCGACAATTGATCATTCAAGCTTACGGTTTGAAACAGAAGATTCCTCCGTTTCAGATCAGGGCACATTCCACAAGGGCTATTGGTGCTTCTTGGGCAGTGCATCACCGGGCCTCTATGGCTCAAATCTGCAAGCCGCAACCTGGTCTTCAGTCCATACATTCACCAGATTCTATCAGGTGGATGTGAGAAGGCATGAGGATATCGCCTTTGGGCGTAGTGTGCTGCAGGCAGCGGTACAGGGTCCTCAGGTCTGATTGCACCCTACTTGGTCGTGGTTCCCCCCCCCCCTCAGGTCTGATTGCACCCTACTTGGTCGTGGTTCCCCCCCCTCAGGTAGCATTGCTCTGGGACATCCCATCAGTAATTACTGTGGCTCTGTGTCCCGTGATGTTCGAGAAAGAAAATAGGATTTTTAAAACAGCTTACCTGTAAAATCCTTTTCTTTCGATGGACATCACGGGACACAGAGGTCCCGCCCCTCTTCTAATACACTTATATTGCTTGGCTACAAAACTGAGGTATCCCTGGAAGGGGGAGGGATTATATAGGGGGTTGAACTTCCTGATTAGGGTGTGACCAGTGTCCAATACCTAGTGATACCCTATAACCCATCAGTAATTACTGTGGCTCTGTGTCCCGTGATGTCCATCAAAAGAAAAGGATTTTACAGGTAAGCTGTAATAAAAAATCCTATTTTTCCCAAGAATTGTCTGGAGAAGGGGCTAACAGTTATTGTGGTTTGTATATTGGGGCAAAATATTGTCTGTAAAGAAAAGCCAACGGAAAATTCTTTTTTTGAAAGCCCATGGTGTGTGAACACACTCCAAAAACTTTGCTCGGTGACAAAAAAGTGCACACACTTAAAGAGTGCAACGGGTGTACACAAGTCCTCCGAAATCAAAGGACCTTGCCCTGATCCCCCGGGGCGTGAGGCTCCAGACAGGGGCTGGGGTACTTACACTTGGTCCATCTGGCCGAAAGCAGACGGACCCCATTCTTTGGAGGGTCTGCCGAAACAGACCCACTCAAGTACTAGGTGGGGCTCCCCCAAAGGGAGACCCCATGAGAGAGAGCAAACTAAGCCAGAAGGCCATGTCCACCCCCACCCAAGACTATCATGGCAGGCCCAGGGACCTACACCCTACCAGTCACACATGCAAAAACTGTGTACAAACATAAAATACAAAAAAGTGACAAACAATAGGGCTTAAATTAAAGAAAGTGGGGGAGAAGGAAGAGGAGAGTGAAAAGTGATCACTGTGCGGTACAAAGGCCAGCCCTCCGGCCAGGAATAAAAAATTCCTCCGGTCACAGCCAAAAGGCCCAGCCCAGGAGGCAGGTGAGAAAAAAGTGGGAGAAGTGCAGTGACCTTGGTGCCGACAACACAGAGTGACCCTGTCAGGAAAAGCCCTCTTGCAGTTTTAAACGAATGCCTGTGCATAGAAGCGCCATCCGGCGCTCGCGGGCGCGCAATAGCGCCAATGGCGCTAATAGTGCTAACAAACGTACGCACATGCGCAATAGTACCAATATCTCTATTTGTGCTAACATACGTACGCGCATGCGCAGTAGCGCCACTTGGCGCCAAAGATAGGCTATTTAAAGAAGACTGTTTCAATGCTGCCTTGCTGTCCGGTCTACAGCGTTTCCTGAGACCCCTGCTACCTTGTTACCAGTTTTCCTGTATCCAGTATTTACTTGGCTTGTTCCTGACTTACCTGCTTGCTGCCCGCCCCGATCTTGGCTTGGACTCTGACTATTCTCTTGGTTTGCCCTTCTGTACCTGATCTGCCCGCCAGTACCTTGACCCGGCTTGTCTGCACCTCCCTGCTGTCTGCAACCTGCTACGGGACTACAGTGCACCTCCCTGCTGTCTGCAACCTGCTACGGGACTACAGTGCACCTCCCTGCTGTCTGCAACCTGCTACGGGACTACAGTGCACCTCCCTGCTGTCTGCATCCTGCTACGGGACTACAGTGCACCTCCCTGCTGTCTGCAACCTGCTACGGGACTACAGTGCACCTCCCTGCTGTCTGCAACCTGCTACGGGACTACAGTGCACCTCCCTGCTGACTACAGGATCCAGCCTTCTGCTTCAGTGTTCCAGTCAGGCACTTGTGCCCCTCTGTACTTTCGAGTCCCTGTTCACACCTTCAGGGGTTCTTAAGTCAGAGGTATACGAGAGGCCGTTCTCTGCATTCCGGGCTCCACCTACCAGGTACGTGACAGACCCTCACCCACTGTGCATTTACAGCACCCCTCTACTGCCACCCCAGGGGCACATACACCATGGGCTCCTTATCGGGCCCGACCCTCAGCCAGACTAGTGAAGCCCTCCATCCCTGCCAGATAGTGAGCCCTTCAAGGTTTTATCGGGGACAGCCATGGACGTCAAACGCAGCCTCTACCGATACTAGCCCTTCCAGGCTCTCAACATACCAGTGGATTTGCATGACAATACAGAAGCTGACAGGAACAGCGAACACACCAATCCTAACCAGAAGGCCAGGATGACGCAGCCCTTCAGCTAGACCAGTGCAGTACCCATCTCCACCATGAGTACCCTTCTGGCCCTCTCAGACTCGACCTAGCCTCCCAATCCAGGGAGCACTCAGGTTTGGCCCCTGCTGTAATGGACCATCCAGAAAACCGTTACGCCAAAGGATTTGCTTAGCCCTCCCCGTTGGGAGCAGCACAGCGCCTCCTATGGCAACTGATAAGAACAGATACTACGCTTGATCTTAGCCAAAAGGAGAGAGATGCCCTATGAAGATAATGTTATTGATGTCCAGAGGAAGACTTCCCATGTAACCCTTTAGCAAGATTTTCCAAGTTCCATAACCCATACTTCTGGTGAGTGCACCTGTGACTGCATCTGGATTGCCATATGCCCTATAAAGAAGAAGGCATTTATTCAATTTGCCTTTCCTTTGTCCCCAATCACTCGATCCAGGTTATTGTGTAACGGGCCTACATGCTCAGACCTGACCTTTTTACTACTCATATATTGGAAAAAAGGGATTGAGAGAGTAAACTAGACTCTCTCAAAAAAATTGCGGATTTTGTGGGCACAACACGAGGCAGTGCGTATAAAAAAATACTCTTTATTACAAAACTTGTTAAAACCACACACATAATAAAATCATAGCAACACCCTCTACTAAACAGTAGGTCAACAGGTACCCAATTACAGACATGGAGGCATGGATCCACTAATATGAGATATATAAAGTAAATCAGTATGCAGAAAAAGTATAGGTGGGTACCAAAGGGTCAGATCCATAACTCCTCCAAGCGTGCTTGTCAACATGTTTTGCAAAAATTTGCTTCTTCAGGACAGATTGGGTAGGTGCTGATTGACCTCGAAGCAGAAATACTGGGTGGAATCAAATCCAGGGGGTGGACAAAAAGGGACCCTCCCTGAATATACCAGAAAGACCAGATGACAAATGGTGTCCAACTCCCAAACACCGGATCAGCGGGGACCCACCTCCCATGATAGCTAGGAATTCTGGCCACTCTATCAGAACAAAGAAAGGGGGTAAGTGTTAATCCATGAGGGGCTAATGAGTTGACCAGAAAAGGATAGGTGAATGAACCTTTAAAGCTCAGATTTTGAATATCTTCTACAATCCCAACACCCCTCCAACAAGGATTATCTATTTGGAGAATCTCAGATAAAGTTTGCTGATCACCAGATACAATTCTTATGATAGTATAGTAAGTATCCCCCGGTTTGGGAGCTCACAAGTGGAGCTTAACCAATCACCCAATAGGGTGGGGGAACCTTGCTTGGGAAGTTCGCATATCAAGGGTGTCCCCGCCGGCTCACCAAATTCATATATTGGAAGAACTTCTTTGGGTTTGTCCTACTATCTTTCGCAATCTGTCACTTGTTTTGCATTTTTGACATTTATGCTATTTTTGAGTTGAAGTGTGCTGTGACGAGTATCATTAAAGGGGCTGTACAGTTTTTATTATCTACTGTAACACCGTGACAGGCTATTTACTCCAATTCCGAACCCTGGGAGTTTGATTCACCAGTAATAAGTGGTAACGGGTGAATCTGCTTGGGTTGAATCTGCTGGCATGTTTGCCAAACACATCCAAAAATCTGCAAAGTGCCAATTTAAAAGTGAATTCCTTTGAAGACAATAGGAGGCAAACCTTGAAAATCTATTTCAAGGTTAATGGGCATGAAATTGCGCCATGTGCCAATGCAAAAAAAAGTATAATTTGGCAGGGAGCAGCTTTTTCAATATGGCTTAAAGTGAAACATTCCAACACACAATTCCTTGAAATAACATTCTTGGGGGAGGGGCTTCCTTCTGTTTTTGCACAAAGCCATTTTTAGGGCTAATAGTCAAAAGATTTTCAAGCAAAGGGCATGGGGAGGCAGGAACGGCCACGGAGGACCGGATGGACCAATGAGAAAAAAGAGAAAGGAAACCGTTCAGGGGAAGCAGCTCTTTCACTAAGGTTTAAAGGGCAACATAAAAAAAAAAATGTAAAGATTGTAACACACTTGGGGGGGGGGGGGGGGGGGGGGGTCTTAAAACAGTGAAGTTGCTGCTAAATGGCTGCTTTATTCTGTTTGTAAACAAAGTGGCCAGGAACCCGATCCCTGGACCCTGCGTTCCATCCCGTGGCTTTGGCCTTCCAATGACAGCAATTCCATGCTTCCAATCCACTTCCACTTCCTTGCTGGTGGCCAAGGTGACCTCCTAGTTGTGTGTCTGATCTCTGTCCCAGAGGCCACCTGTCTATCATGCTGATCTCTATTTTATCTTTGTGAGCGCTATTTTATATCATCTATTAAGATGACACTTTACATGTCACACTATGGTCCTTGCTCATCTCTCCCCCTCCCCACTTTTTGTCTCCTCGAGCCACGCAGCCCCCCCATACTGGAAGGAAGCCGCACTCCCAGATTAGTAGAGTGTTGTATCGCCCTCCGGGCTGCCCGCAGCCTCTAGCTTACATAATCTTCATCTGTCATGAGGTTTTGTATTGTATCGTACAGTTTATATTTTATTTTATTGCTTCACACTGTAAACTCACATGTAGCTCCTGAGTTCACCGAATTCTGACGGCATATCTGTGTCTGGGGGTGGTTTCAGCTCAAGGGGTTGGTGCACTGTGATTATTCTGGGTGTTCCCACCTTTCATCCTCTTTTGCATGGGGCAGTTTGCCTTTCGTATTCCCCAACATGCATCCCGGTACTGACCCGTTACTGACCTGGTACTGACCCAGTATTGACCCGGTACTGACCTGGTACTGACCCGTTACTGACCTGGTACTGACCCGGTACTGACCCGGTACTGACCCGGTACTGACCTAGTACTGACCCGTTACTGACCTGGTACTGACCTGGTACTGACCCGGTACTGACCTGGTACTGACCCAGTGTTGACCCGGTACTGACCTGGTACTGACCCGTTACTGACCTGGTACTGACCCGGTACTGACCCGGTACTGACCCGGTACTGACCTAGTACTGACCCGTTACTGACCTGGTACTGACCTGGTACTGACCCGTTACTGACCTGGTACTGACCCAGTATTGACCCGGTACTGACCTGGTACTGACCCGTTACTGACCTGGTACTGACCCAGTACTGACCCGGTACTGACCCGGGCTGTGTGTAGGTGAATGAAAGTTCTTTGCACCTGCTGATGGTATTTAAGGCACTACAGATGAGTCAGGACACATGGGTGTCTGTTCTGATCAATTCTTCATAAAAAATGTTGTTACCTTTTATAACTAAACCCTAAAACCAGGGGCACCCCCCAACATCCATGCGACCAACCCCTTTCAGGACACCGGCGCATGGGTTCCAATGTGGCGGGGGTGTTTTTTTTTTTTTTGAAGCACCGATTAGAGCCCCTGGCTCTAATAGGCTTCAATATAGGGTGGGCTTGGGTCGCAGAGAGTGCCCTATCCCACCCAGGTGTGTTACAACAGCGAATGAATATTCGCTGTTGTAAGACTGATCCTCCTACCGGCTAATCAGGAAGCAGGTTTTGAAACCAGATTGGCTGAAAGGACAGGCGATCCTATTGGAAGCCTGGGAGGAGGAGGGGAGGAGCTAGAAGCCGCCATGGAGGAGAGGACACAAAGCTGCTGCACCACGTTGCCTGCCACCCACCATTATGGGGTAAGTGCTGGACCGACCGGCAAACAGCGGGGGTGGGTGCTGCAAAAAAAAAAAACACAGACCAGCCACCACTGCCTAAAACAAGGGGAGATTCTTTCTAAGCGGTGTTTTACTTTAAGTTTCTCCAGCTTGCCCTCTCCAGCTGCAGGAACACGACCTCCTGACAGAAACATGGCAGCTCAGCTGATCCAAAGAAAATACATTTCTTCTACACGCCATTTCTTCTTCTCTTGTTTCATATTTCACCGATCAATCCCCCGGCGTGGAGTCCTAATTGGAGCAGCGAGGACAAGAAATAGACTTCTCTACCAGTCTGCATGATATTTTACGATGTACGTTTCATTTCAACAATGTTTTATTTTACACCATTTATATGTCAGAATAAAATATATGGACATGGATGTCCACGCGTTCAGAGGAATATGAGCGGCAGCAATGCATTATTAAAACAAATTCAACTTCTACATTCTCTTACATTTGGTTTGGCTGTGCAAAGGTTGTATTTCATCTGTAACCTCCATTAAAGTGACATTAAAGGTTGTTTTTTTTTTTTTTTAATAAACATGTCAGACTTACCTCCACTGTGCAGCTTGTTTTGCCCCCCCCCGATCCTCGACTCCTGGGGTCCCTCGGCGGATCTCACAGCTCCTCCCCACAGTTGATAACCACCTAGGAGAAGCGCTCTCCCGGGGGGTTGCCTTGCGGGCGCGCTCTCGTGTCCAGCATTTGCGTCCATTGAGGCAGGACTTGGCCCCGCCCCCCAGCGCTCGCGTCATTGGATTTGATTGACAGTAGCGGGAGCCAATGACTGCGCTGCTATCAATCTATCCAATCAACAGCCGAGAATCCTGGGCAGAGAGGCAGTGCATCCCCGTGGGACAAGTTTGAGGGTCAGGTAAGTAAAACAGGGGGGGCTGGGGGCCGGTCACTGACAGGTGTTTTTTCACCTTAATGCATAGGACCTTTACAACCCCTTTAAAGTCATAATCATCCAGGAGGGTCCTAAGAAGGGCTTCCTTTCTCAGAGAATAGGTGCAGGAACTCCTACCTACTGAGTCACCCCTTGACTCCGCCCCTACCCACCTCCGAGCACCATTCATAGTTACATAGTAGGTGAGGTTGATAAAAGACACAAGTCCATCAAGTCCAACCTCTGTGTGTGATTATATGTCAGTATTACATTGTATATCCCTGTATGTTGTGGTCATTCAGGTGATTATCTAATAGTTTCTTGAAGCTATCAATGCTCCCCGCTGAGACCACCGCCTGTGAAAGGGAATTCCACATCCTTGCCGCTCTTACAGTAAAGAACTCTCTATATAGTTTAAGGTTAAACCTCTTTTCTTCTAATTTTAATGAGTGGCCAAGAGTCTTATTAAACTCCCTTTCGCGGAAAAGTTTTCTCCCTATTGTGGGGTCACCAGTCCGGTATTTATATATTGTGGGGTCACCAGTCCGGTATTTGTATATTGTGGGGTCACCAGTCCGGTATTTATATATTGTGGGGTCACCAGTCCGGTATTTATATAATGAAATCATATCCCCTCTCAAGCTTCTCTTCTCCAGAGAGAATAAGTTCAGAGCTCACAACCTTTCCTCATAACTAAGATCCTCCAGACCCTTTATTAGCTTTGTTGCCCTTCTTTGTAGTCGCTCCATTTCCAGTACATCCTTCCTGAGGACTGGTGCCCAGAACTGGACAGCATACTCCAGGTGCGGCCGGACCAGAGTCTTGTAGAGCGGGAGAATTATTGTTTTATCTCTGGAGTTGATCCCCTTTTTAATGCCAATATTCTGTTTGCTTTGTTAGCAGCAGCTTGGCATTGCATGCCATTGCTGAGCCTATCATCTACTAGGACCCCCAGGTCCTTTTCCATCCTAGACCCCCCCAGAGGTTCTCCCCCCAGTCTATAGATTGCATTCAGATTTTTGCCACCCAAATGCATTACTTTACAATTTTCTACATTGAACCTCATTTGCCATGTAGTTGCCCCTCCCCCATTCATTTGTTCAGATCTTCTTGCAAGGTTTCCACATCCTGCGGAGAAGTTATTGCCCTGCTTAGCTTAGTATCGTCTGCAAATACAGAGATTGAACTGTTTACCCCATCCTCCAGATCGTTTATGAACAAATTAAATAGGATTGTTCCCAGCACAGAACCCTGGGGGTCCACCCCTTACCCACCTCTGAGTACTATTCCTTGGGTCCACCCCCTACTCACCTCTGAGCACCATTCCTTGGGTCAACTCCCTACCCACCTCTGAGCACCATTTCTTGGGTCCACTCCTTACCTTACTCCGAGCGCCATTCCTTGGGTCCACCCCTTACCCACCTCTGAGCATCATTCCTTGGGTTCATCCCTTACCCACCTCTGAGCATCATTCCTTGGGTTCATCCCTTACCCACCTCTGAGCATCATTCCTTGGGTCCACCCCCTACCCACCTCCAAGCACCATTCCTTGGGTCCATCCCCTACCCACCTCTGAGCACCATTTCTTGTGTCCAGCCCCTACCCACCTCCGAGCACCATTCCTTGGGTCCACCCCTTACCCACCTCCAAGCACCATTCCTTGGCCCACCCCCTACCCACCTCTGAGCACCATTCCTTGGCCCACCCCCTACCCACCTCTGAGCACCATTCCTTGGGTCCACCCCTTAGCCACCGCAGAGCACCATTCATTGGGTCCACCCCCTACCCACCTCTGAGCACCATTCCTTGGCCCACCCCCTACCCACCTGCGAGCACCATTCCTTGAGTCTGCCCCTTACCCACCTCCGAGCACATTCCTTGGGTCCACCCCCTACCCAATGCATCAAAACAAAAACTCTTGCGCATAAATGTGTAAGCCCGACAGTTCAAAGTTCAGGATGGATGGTAGCTTTCAGCCTTGCTGCCCTCAAAGATAGGGATATCCTAGCGATCAAACAAAAAACAAAAGAGAGAGGGCGCACCGGCCTTGTGCATTATCCTTAAACACGTTTATTTAAAAAAACACGTAAAAACTACTACTCACAAAGGTAGATGAAAATCACGCTAAAGATGATCTTTAACTTGTGACAATCTGTCCACTGGTGGCAGTCTCCAGATCCTATGAAGAGGATGTGCAAACTGCTGCTGGTTGACGCGTTTCGAAGGTAGCACCTTCTTCTTCAGAGCCTAACAGTGTTCA
Source organism: Lithobates septentrionalis (assembly GCA_037952835.1). NCBI lineage: Eukaryota > Metazoa > Chordata > Amphibia > Anura > Ranidae > Lithobates > Lithobates septentrionalis. Next base: position 56,405 of record JBBDGP010004502.1, on the reverse strand, counting down.
TCTCTTACAGCTACTTAAATATATGAAAGTTGACAGAGACGCTCCATCATGGCTGGTTGGAGAAGGTAACAGGGTTCCCTTTAACCCAAGTCAGGAGCTCAGATGAGTATCTAAACCTGGTCCAGGCATGACATTTTTTTTTATTTTTTTCCTAGTTCTTGTGTCAACAGCTATTCCAGGCCTTTAATGGAATCTAGTTCAGTAGCCCATTCCCTAAGAGAGGGTACGGAAGTTGATTTCCAATATCGGGGAATGACTTCTCTAGCTGCAGTGAGAAAATGTCTAAGCACATCTTTTTTGCTGACTGAGGAGGTCCAGGAATTATAGACAGGAGGACCACCCTGGGTGATGCCTGGATAAAAGTGTCCATGAGTTTACAGTATAAATCAAAAATGTGTTTCCAAAACGTCTGCATAGGGGGGCAGTTACCTTCATCTGGATTGGAAAGTAATGTCAAAGGCCTTTCACCACTCGCCCAAGCAGTTTCCACATAGAAAGGGCCATAAAAACCTCATCAACATTACAAAACAAGTCCAGATGGATGTAACTATGACTAGCTTCCATATGTACCCCAGAGACGCAGGACATATATTGAAGGACCATGTGTGGTTCAGGTAATGTTCTTAATTTTACCACGTTGGGGGGAATGCTTGGGGTCCAATCCTTGTTTTCTCAATGATCAGCTAACCCATGCATGACAAGTGTTTGCACATGAGTCAGCCAATCAAAATAAGGACTGGGGACTCAGTTGTGCCCTTCATATATCTAGGAAACAGGAACTCTGAAGGGGAGATAGCCTTGCTGGTGTAGTCATCCATTTAGGGACACGGTCATCCATTTTCCAAGCAAAGTTTAAATGGTAGCTTGAGTAATAATGAGTATACGCCAGAGGACAACATTACTTCTACTTTTAATTTCCTTGTCTGGTATTTAGAGCTTACTAGATTTTGCTAGTTAATATGCATTACTATTGTCCAACAAGAACATAAAAGCTAAAAAGCAGAATCAGCACCTAAGTGCACAGATTTAATAGATTGCAGTTTCATAAAACAGAAAAATGTTCTGCACTTTTTTCAAACACATTAGTAAATCCGGATGATGTGCTGTAAGCTTGTTCCAGCATGCCTCACCATAATTTATTAACAATGAGTCTTGCTGAACATTGGTTTTGTTGATGCATCAAATGCTCTCATAGGTAGAATCAGCAATGAGAACATGAGAAGTTCACAGTAACACAAAACCTACCTGTAGGAACAATGAGTGTGAACATTTGTTGAACCATTCGCTGTGTGTTTTTGGGTGAGTGTACTTTGCTGGAATATGCCCTTAGAAATGTTTTCTTATAATTTGTTAAAACAAGCGAGGTCTACCCACCCTCTTGTGTCCTGTTCAGCTGGTGCCTATCCAAGTATGACATGATTCTGCTCATCTGGTTCCAATTAGGGCGAGGAGCTTTGCTGTGACAAAGAAAGTTGAAGTCATAACAATTCAGCAAAGAGTATTAGTACGTGTGCTGGGACCACGTGTGCCACACTTTGGGCAGTATTAGGGAAAGGGAACTCTGCTGTCTACAGGTAATCTATAATATTTTTGACTATAAAAATTCCTTGGATCAATATCATCCAGTTATTCATCACAAGTCTGCATCCAACATCCTAAAATTTCCTGATATGTCAGTATAATATTGCCAAGTGTGCCAAGTTTTCAAAAGAAGGAATATTCCTCTTAATTTTAGTTCCTTGATAATGTTTTGCCAAAAAATAGAGATCTGTACTCTGCTCTACTTTTGTGTAGTGTACTTATTAAGATATTTTTAAATCAGCCAATGGAGAAATTATTGGACAATGAACAGTAGGTTGGGATATAATTAAATATTCCAGGCACCAGGAACTCCCTCTGCTCCAGTCGTGTCTTCTTTTGGACTTGATCCACTAAAATCCTGCTTTTTTAGTAAAGTTTTGTGAATACTGATTGGTGCAGCCTATCAAAAAAAACAAAAAACTGCAGTTACAGGTGCAGCCCGACTGTTTATAGCCAACATGGTGAAGATCTTTTACTGATCCTTGCTTATGGCTCCTTCTCTTACTGGCTGCTTCTATATGTCAGAAAACTATCACTTTACACAGATTGTGCTCATTAATTGTACTGCAGCCTGTAATTACTATAAATGTTCCAGGGAGATATCTAGTTAGCTGATTCACCATCTACAACTTAAAGTCTCCTCATTATTGTACAGCAAGGTTGCACAGTGAAGGAACAGTGTGCCCACACAACAGAAACAATACCTATTGTCATAAAGGAGCCTATGTATAATTATAAATTACATGGACAATTGACTGCAATGTTGTGTGCAAAGAGAAAGGCCAAGCTGGGAGAGGGGTGGTGTTGGCTGTGGGGGTTTTGAGGATGATTTTGGTTGTAGGGGTGGTGTTGATAGCGATGGTGTTTATTGTGGGGGTGTTGACGATAGTTGTGGCTGTAGGAGTGGTGTTGATGGTGGTGGTGTTGCTCGTTGGGGTGTTGGAGATGGTGTTAGTTGTGGGGGTGGTGTTGGTTGTGGGGGTGGTGTTGATAGTGTTGGTAGTAGGGATGTTGGAGATGGTATTGGATGTAGGGGTGCTGTTGGTTGTGGGGATGTTGCAGATGGTGTTGGTTGTAGAGGTGGTGTTGATGGTGTTGGTGGTGGGAATGTTGGAAATGGTGTTGGTTGTAGGGGAGATGGTTGTGGGGGTGTTGGAGATGGTGTTGGTTGTGGAGGTGGTGTTGATGGTTTTGGTGGTGATGTTGGTGGTGGGGATGTTGGAGATGGTGTTGGTTGTAGGGGGGTGTTGGTTTTGGGGGTCATGGTGGTGGAGGTATGGAACCTACAGTGGGAGTGCTTTCCTATAGGCTCGAGTTATGCAAATGTAAATTTTACTGTGTCATGGTCCAGGGTCAGGCTCAGAGACTAGTAGCTATAATAGTAGAAAGACTTACACCGACCAGCTGGATAAATGCAGCACCCTGGCGGATGACATGAGCTCACACAAGGTGTGGAGTCTAAGCACTAACCAGCATTCACCAGAGCTTCAGATGTTGGGGAGGGGTTTTGCTGCTTGTTAGTACCAGGTCATGGTCCCCAAGATCGCCCCACCAGGAGGTGAGCAAGCCGGATTATAGCAGATATAGCTGTTGTAATATGTTCGCCGATTTATGTGAGATATTATATTATTATATATATGTACACATACAGTACAATATTGACCTAGCATAAACTCCCTCCCAGGGTACTAATATATCAGGGGGGATTTGTTGATGTTAATATGCAAAAATACAGATTAGGAATGTAGGTATTCCAAGGGCTCAAAAGGGTGTTCAGGTGGTATCTGTTAATCTAATCTAATTACACATATCTAAGGAGACTTGTTGATTTTGATATGCGGGAGTGCAAATTGTGGCAGTTTATAACGGCAGCTGTTCACGGCTGGGGGTTGTTGTCTGTCTGAAAGACTAAAGCATATCAAAGGCCTGAATGGAGACGGCCAATCAAATTGCTCAGCCATTCAGTGTCTAGTGAATATAACATGGCGTTCAGTCTATAGTTTAATATAGTCTTGTCTGTGTATGACTATGAAGGTGCAGACCTAGGAAAAATGGGACTCTGAATTATATACTCTGTCGGGTTTTTTGTCATCTGTGGACTTTGGACTTTGTTCTGTGTTGGAAGTCAATAAAGTGCATCTCTCTGCAAAATTTGGGTTGCTGCGGAAGAGTACTTGCATCATCATTATAATAACTACTACTTAATTATCTACCTGCACTATATATCATATCACTACAATAGCAGGTAAGGATCAAGCAGAAGCATAGTCAGTAAACAAGCCAAAGGTTGGTAACAAGTGGATGCAGGTTGGGATCAAGCAGAAGCGTAATCGAGGAACAAACCAAAGGTCGGTAACGACTTGTAGTAGAGATAAAGACAGCAGCAGGAGCGGCAAGAGCAAGAGAGCACAAAAATATAGCAAACAGGAAGTGTAGAGACATGGCTTATATCAGGAAGGTCATTGGAGGAGAGTGGTGATCAGTAGCTTCATTTGTAAGCAAATCCACGTGGTCTTGCTAATATGGTTGTAGCACTTCCCCCAGTAGGGGCTGCAAGTGACAGGGTTTCCAACTGCTCACAGCCAGGCACATAACATTTTCAGCTCACATCCAGAGTCAATGAACAGTCAGTCCTGGAGCTTTGGTTTGATGTTCTATTAGGAGAAAATAACTTGGATAGGTAGGGGAATTATGGGATGCCCAACTTGACAGTAACAAAAAAAAGAACCAGGGACAACTTCCTCCCTATTTACAGCTCCTCTGGTACAACTCCAGTTTCTTCTTCTGTGGTATCTAACAGTCTCTGTTAGTTCAGCAACAGCCAATTACAGGCTAGGAACTCTCCATCCCTTTTAGAAGGTAGCACAATGTGGTTTGAGCTGTATCCTGGAGTACCGCCACTCCCCTGAAGACACTGGTCCCAACACTACCACCCGCAGGAAATGCTAGCCCACCTGCCTGCTTTTTCACCAGCCTACCTGGCTGCTTCTCTACCCGACTTACTCTCTGGAGATATCTTTGGGTAAGGCTGAAGACTTAGGCACACTGCTGTCTTCAAGAGAGACCTGCTACCTGTGGCAGTCTCTCCCCCTTGTCTGTCCCTGCACCGAGCTGCCGTACTCACACTGTCCTTTCCTTTCTCTTTTCCTGCCTCTCAGAAAAGTCTCCTCCAACTTCTTCTGTGATAGGATCCTTCCAGGCCAGCTACCTGAGCCCTGGCCTGAGGTAGAACCCCTCCCCAACAGGGGTCCCTCAAGAGCAACTGACAGTCACCCTCAGCACTGCATCTCCGACTTCCACCCCAGCTTGACTCCCCTCCCAGTATGACTCATGTCTATTTAAGGGCTCACTTAGTCCCCTGCCAGGCCCCTAAATATGCAGTACAACCCTCTTAGCCTCCGCCCTCTAGCTTCCAGAATATTCTCCAATATTCCAGAACTGGGTGTGGGGTCCCCTCCAAAATCCATACCAGACCGTTACTCGAGCATGCAGCCCGGCAGGTCAGAAAAGGGGGTGGCGACACGTGAGCACCCCCTCCTGAACCATACCAGGCCACTTGCCCTCAATATGGGGAGGGATGCTTTGGGGCAGGATTATATATAAGATAAAATTAATAATTAAAAATTAGACATTCAAAATAAAAATTAATTAATACATCTAAAAAATCTGAGAGGATCTTAAAAAACGTCAAAAATTTGGAAATTCACATGAGTGTAATAAATTCATAGAGATACAAAAAAAAATTATATCTTCAAAGGAAAATTATATATGATGATATACACATATAAATCATAAGGCAACAATAATAATATCAATAATATATACACATCTAAAACCCTTGATCCTAAAGAAGACCTACAACACAAGAATTAAATAAGGGGGGCACTAGTTACTACATATGTACACATACACACACACAAACACACACATATGTGTATATGTATGCACGCGTGTAGATGCAGGCTCACACACATAAGCATACTGGCATGCACATGTGGATGTCCACACATGCATGCACATATGGCCACACATGCACATATGTACACGTAGGGACATGTAAACATCTTTAAAAGACTATATGTTATATGTGAATATTTTGGTTACTTACCACCCTGCAGAGGGAGGTGGTATGATCCCCCAAGGAAAATGATGGTGGTGAGGGAGACAATGATGGAGGAGAAATAAAAAAGCAGAGATGAAAAAGGTTGTGTTGTGTACTGTCTGTCCTGTCCGTGCGGATTGCTAGAGTGACGTTTTCATCGCTCCGTCCCGGGGAGCCTATATGAGACTGACAGTCCCTACAACCAATTAGATCTGAGGAAAAAGTGGAAGCTTTGAAACGCGTCATCTAACTCGCCCCAACGCCCCTTCCGGTTCTGGATCGCTCCGATTGCGTTCCACGCTGACACGCACGCCGTCGCCGAGCAGGAAACAGGCGAGCCGGGTCCATCTTCCTGATTCTTCTGCCTATGGTTGGCTGCAGCCTACTGGGACTACACCCTGGATGGATTCCTGGACCACACAGTGACCGTATATTCCACATAGAGATACACATGCTTGTTTTCTCACAGCTGTCATGTGAGTAGCTATTTGGCTGATTAAATCAATAAATTGTTATTTATTTTAACATACTGCACTTAGTAGGCCCACCTTGTTGTTTCTTATGTTTCTGACAAATACTGCATGTGATACCGCCAGCAAAACCCTGGTGATGAATATCGCATGTTTTTTTACTCTCTGTTCTGTTTGTGAACTGGACTTAAAGCGGAAGTAAACCCATCCATAAAACAGTTTCATGTTCGGCATGTGGCGGAAATGTAACACTCCCATTGGTTGTGCTCTCAACCAAACTGTCAAACCATCCAATGGCTGGTGTCATAACTGATCACATGTGCAGCATCATGGTAATTGTAGATTAAACAGAGGCCAAGATGGCAGCTTCCTTGGCTGAAAACGATAGGGGGGTTTACTTCCACTTTATGAGCTTCCTGCATGTTTTTTTTTTGCCAATATTTATCGGCACATTTTTCATTTTGCAGTAAACACCGCATAATCGTTTTTTTCTTTTTGTGAATTGGACTTTATTTACCGAATGTGATGATGTAAGCAAACTAGTCCCGTGACCATGTTATCGTATGCAGTAAAAGTTAGTGAATTGACCGCAATGTAAGTAATCTTGGTGTGTAAAGAGGAACCTACCTTTGAGACAATTGGTGGTGGCCGTGGTCTGTGGGCTTTCATCCGCATTCATCTACAAACATGAACCTAAAATGTAACAGATGTGAAATCCGTCATTTGTAGTGATTTTATAAGAAAACTCATTAATAAAGATTGCTGTGAAGGCCTTGGTGTTCATTATGTGAGATAAAGAGACAGGAATGTTTTGGCCCGGGAAGTTTACAAGTGAAGAGGACCGGTCATTTAGGAGGTGTTGGTTCCATAACACTTTCCATTCTCCCAAAATGCAAAGTGCCAATCAAATTGAATAACGCATGTCACAAGATATTTTCCTGGCGATGAGATTTTAGAGAAATGATTGTTAATTTCGGCATGCTAGCACTGGGCACACATTCCTGCTCTATAAAAAGCCGTCTTTGTATCTTGATGAACCCAAATCACGCAATGCCATCATTTCAGAACTTTCCTCTTTTTCTGCTTTCAATGTATGTTTCCAGGAATCTGCAATGGAAGAAGACTGACCCGTACACGATTCCCGGTATATACTGTGTATACATATGTATGACACCAAAAACGTGGCTGGTTCGAGACTTCCAACCTCATCACTTGTCATGTGATTTGTGCAACACAACTGAGCGATTGGGAATACTGAGTGGTGGAACCAAAAGTCCCAACACTGTAGAAGGCCAGAACATCACTCGATCCATCAGACTGACTGGTCACAGGGATGCTTTGTACTTCGTATTGACCAGCTGAGGGGAATGTCAGCGATGGAGCATGACCCTCTAACTCCGCCCATTTATGACATCACTCAGAAAACTGAACTGAGTTGCAGAGAAAGGAAGACGTGAGAAAATACTGGCAATAATATATTGGGGAGGTGGGTGAAGAGGCTGCGTTGTTGCCGAGATAGTCGAGGATTTACCATGTAAAAATATCTTTTTCATATCACTGCTACAGAAATGTGTGTTTCACCTTAAAGAAAGAAGTACTAAGAGAAATATGTAGGTTGCAATTTCTGCTCCCATTTTTGGTCACCATGTAAGGGGGCATGTGATTCGCTGACTGTTAGTGCCAAATTACCAAACTCCCGCCCTACTTCTTCTAGGATAGAACAGGAACCCGCCTGCTAGTAGTTGTTAACCTTCGCCATATTGTGCTCCTTGCCAGAGACCTTCCAGAGACCTTCCCATGACAAGACATGCACATTGACCTTTCCATTCAAAGGAAAGGAATGTCCACACAAAGCTATAGTTTACTAAAGCTTTTACTACCAGGGCCGTCTGAATAGCATCATGGGCCCCTGGGCAAAGTAATGCACTGAGGCCCCTACTAGCCTGCCCCAATTTGTGCATCTACTCTCAAATTAGTATAAATAGTCGATAGAATTAAACATTTATTAGTACTTTCAATAAAATAGATTTTTAACAATAAGGAAACATGCCATAAATCAAAGACTAATCAACACAAAGTGCACAGTGCCGAGGGGGTCAGTAGGGCACAGTATGGGGGTGGTCAGTAGGGCACAGTACAAATTTTGGGACACTGCCTGGGACACGACCATGCCGGGACAACCTAGTAAAATGTGTGACTGTTCCGGCAAATCCAGGACAATTGGCAAGTAAAATGTAATGCAAGATTCAGTGCCCAGAGGTGCCCATGCATTACTACCCATCCTATAGACATACTACCCATCACATAGACATACTATCCATCACATAGACATACTACCCAACACATAGACATACTACCCAACACATAGACATACTACCCATCACATAGACATACTACCCATCACATAGACATACTACCCATCACATAGACATACTATCCATCACATAGACATACTACCCAACACATAGACATACTACCCAACACATAGACATACTACCCAACACATAGACATACTACCCATCACATAGACATACTACCCATCACATAGACATACTACCCATCACATAGACATACTACCCATCACATAGACATACTACCCATCACATAGACATACTACCCAACACATAGACATACTACCCAACACGTAGACATACTTTCCATCGCATAGTCATACTACCCATGATATAGACATACTATCCATCACATAGACATACTTTCCATCACATAGACATACTACCCAACACATAGACATACTACCCATTACATAGTCATACTACCCATGATATAGACATACTACCCATCACATAGACATACTACCCATCACATAGACATACTACCCAACACGTAGACATACTTTCCATCGCATAGTCATACTACCCATGATATAGACATACTATCCATCACATAGACATACTTTCCATCACATAGACATACTACCCAACACATAGACATACTACCCATTACATAGTCATACTACCCATGATATAGACATACTTTCCATCGCATAGACATACTACCCAACACATAGACATACTACCCAACATATAGACATACTACCCATCACATAGTCATACTACCCAACATATAGACATACTACCCATCCTATAGACATACTACCCATCACATAGACATACTACCCAACACATAGACATACTTTCCATCGCATAGACATACTACTCAACACATAGACATACTACCCAACACATAGACATACTACCCATCACATAGTCATACTACCCATCACATAGACATACTACCCATCACATAGACATACTACCCAACACATAGACATACTTTCCATCGCATAGACATACTACTCAACACATAGACATACTACCCAACACATAGACATACTATCCATCACATAGTCATACTACCCATCACATAAACATACTACCCAACACATAGACATACTACCCAACACATAGACATACTACCCAACACATAGACATACTACCCATCACATAGACATACAACCCATCACATAGACATACTACCCAACACATAGACATACTATCCATCACATAGACATACTATCCATCACATAGACATACTACCCAACACATAGACATACTACCCAACACATAGACATACTACCCAACACATAGACATACTACCCAACACATAGACATACTACCCAACACATAGACATACTACCCATCACATAGTCATACTACCCATCACATAGACATACTACCCATCACATAGACATACTACCCAACACATAGACAGACATACTACCCATCACATAGTCATACTACCCATCACATAGACATACTACCCATCACACAGACATACTACCCAACACATAGACATACTACCCATCACATAGTCATACTACCCATCACATAGACATACTACCCATCACATAGACATACTACCCATCACATAGACATACTACCCAACACATAGACATACTACCCATCACATAGACATACTACCCATCACATAGACATACTACCCATCACATAGACATACTACCCATCACATAGGCATACTACCCATCACATAGACATACTTTCCATCACATAGACATACTTTCCATCACATAGACATACTACCCAACACATAGACATACTACCCATCACATAGTCATACTACCCATCACATAGACATACTTTCCATCACATAGACATACTACCCAACACATAGACATACTACCCATCACATAGACATACTTTCCATCACATAGACATACTACCCAACACATAGACATACTTTCCATCACATAGACATACTACCCAACACATAGACATACTTTCCATCACATAGACATACTACCCATCACATAGACATACTACCCATCACATAGACATACTACCCATCACATAGACATACTACCCATCACATAGACATACTACCCAACACATAGACATACTACCCATCACATAGACATACTACCCAACACATAGACATACTTTCCATCACATAGACATACTACCCATCACATAGACATACTACCCAACACATAGACATACTACCCAACACATAGACATACTACCCATCGCATAGACATACTACCCAACACATAGTCATACTACCCATCACATAGTCATACTACCCATCACATAGTCATAATACCCATCACATAGTCATACTACCCATCACATAGTCATAATACCCATCACATAGTCATACTACCCAACACATAGGCATACTTTCCATCGCATAGACATACTACCCATCACATAGACATACTTTCCATCGCATAGACATACTACCCAACACATAGAAATACTACCCAACACATAGACATACTACCCATCACATAGACATACTACCCAACACATAGACATACTACCCAACACATAGACATACTACCCATCCTATAGACATACTACCCATCACATAGTCATACTACCCATCACATAGTCATACTACCGATCACATAGTCATACTACCCATCACATAGACATACTACCCATCACATAGGCATACTACCCATCACATAGACATACTATCCATCACATAGACATACTACCCATCGCATAGACATACTACCCAACACATAGACATACTACCCAACACATAGACATACTACCCATCACATAGGCATACTACCCATCACATAGACATACTATCCATCACATAGACATATTACCCATCACATAGACATACTACCCAACAGATAGACATACTACCGATCACATAGACATACTACCCATCACATAGTCATACTACCCATCACATAGTCATACTACCCATCACATAGACATACTACCCATCACATAGACATACTATCCAACACATAGACATACTACCTATCATATAGACATACTTTCCATTGCATAGACATACTACCCATCACATAGACATACTTTCCATCACATAGACATACTATCCATCACATAGACATACTATCCATCACATAGACATACTACCCAACACATAGACATACTTTCCATCGCATAGACATACTACCCATCACATAGTCATACTACCCAACACATAGACATACTACCCATCCTATAGACATACTACCCATCACATAGACATACTACCCATCACATAGACATACTTTCCCTCGCATAGACATACTACCCAACACATAGACATACTACCCAACACATAGACATACTACCCATCACATAGTCATACTACCCATCACATAGTCATACTACCCATCACATAAACATACTATCCATCACATAGACATACTACCCAACACATAGACATACTACCCAACACATAGACATACTACCCATCACATAGGCATAATACCCATCACATAGACATACTACCCATCACATAGACATACTACCCATCACATAGTCATACTACCCATCACATAGACATACTCCCCTTTACATAGACATACTACCCAACACATAGACATACTACCCATCACATAGACATACTCCCCTTTACATAGACATACTACCCAACACATAGACATACTACCCATCACATAGACATACTACCCAACACATAGACATACTACCTATCATATAGACATACTAGCCATCACATAGACATACTTTCCATTGCATAGACATACTACCCATCACATAGACATACTATCCATCATATAGACATACTACCCATCACATAGTCATACTACCCAACACATAGACATACTATCCATCACATAGACATACTACCCATCACATAGACATACTACCCAACACATAGACATACTTTCCATCTCACAGACATACTACCCATCACATAGACATACTTTCCATCGCATAGACATACTTTCCATCACATAGTCATACTACCCATCACATAGACATACTACCCATCACATAGACATACTACCCAACACATAGACATACTTTCCATCGCATAGACATACTACTCAACACATAGACATACTACCCAACACATAGACATACTATCCATCACATAGTCATACTACCCATCACATAGACATACTACCCAACACATAGACATACTACCCAACACATAGACATACTACCCAACACATAGACATACTACCCATCACATAGACATACAACCCATCACATAGACATACTACCCATCACATAGACATACTATCCATCACATAGACATACTACCCAACACATAGACATACTACCCAACACATAGACATACTACCCAACACATAGACATACTACCCAACACATAGACATACTACCCAACACATAGACATACTACCCATCACATAGTCATACTACCCATCACATAGACATACTACCCATCACATAGACATACTACCCAACACATAGACAGACATACTACCCATCACATAGTCATACTACCCATCACATAGACATACTACCCATCACATAGACATACTACCCATCACACAGACATACTACCCAACACATAGACATACTACCCATCACATAGTCATACTACCCATCACATAGACATACTACCCATCACATAGACATACTACCCATCACATAGACATACTACCCAACACATAGACATACTACCCATCACATAGACATACTACCCATCACATAGACATACTACCCATCACATAGACATACTACCCATCACATAGGCATACTACCCATCACATAGTCATACTACCCATCACATAGACATACTTTCCATCACATAGACATACTACCCAACACATAGACATACTACCCATCACATAGACATACTTTCCATCACATAGACATACTACCCAACACATAGACATACTTTCCATCACATAGACATACTACCCAACACATAGACATACTTTCCATCACATAGACATACTACCCATCACATAGACATACTACCCATCACATAGACATACTACCCATCACATAGACATACTACCCAACACATAGACATACTACCCATCACATAGACATACTACCCAACACATAGACATACTTTCCATCACATAGACATACTACCCATCACATAGACATACTACCCAACACATAGACATACTACCCAACACATAGACATACTACCCATCGCATAGACATACTACCCAACACATAGTCATACTACCCATCACATAGTCATACTACCCATCACATAGTCATAATACCCATCACATAGTCATACTACCCATCACATAGTCATAATACCCATCACATAGTCATACTACCCAACACATAGGCATACTTTCCATCGCATAGACATACTACCCATCACATAGACATACTTTCCATCGCATAGACATACTACCCAACACATAGAAATACTACCCAACACATAGACATACTACCCATCACATAGACATACTACCCAACACATAGACATACTACCCAACACATAGACATACTACCCATCCTATAGACATACTACCCATCACATAGTCATACTACCCATCACATAGTCATACTACCGATCACATAGTCATACTACCCATCACATAGACATACTACCCATCACATAGGCATACTACCCATCACATAGACATACTATCCATCACATAGACATACTACCCATCGCATAGACATACTACCCAACACATAGACATACTACCCAACACATAGACATACTACCCATCACATAGGCATACTACCCATCACATAGACATACTATCCATCACATAGACATATTACCCATCACATAGACATACTACCCAACAGATAGACATACTACCGATCACATAGACATACTACCCATCACATAGTCATACTACCCATCACATAGTCATACTACCCATCACATAGACATACTACCCATCACATAGACATACTATCCAACACATAGACATACTACCTATCATATAGACATACTTTCCATTGCATAGACATACTACCCATCACATAGACATACTTTCCATCACATAGACATACTATCCATCACATAGACATACTATCCATCACATAGACATACTACCCAACACATAGACATACTTTCCATCGCATAGACATACTACCCATCACATAGTCATACTACCCAACACATAGACATACTACCCATCCTATAGACATACTACCCATCACATAGACATACTACCCATCACATAGACATACTTTCCCTCGCATAGACATACTACCCAACACATAGACATACTACCCAACACATAGACATACTACCCATCACATAGTCATACTACCCATCACATAGTCATACTACCCATCACATAAACATACTATCCATCACATAGACATACTACCCAACACATAGACATACTACCCAACACATAGACATACTACCCATCACATAGGCATAATACCCATCACATAGACATACTACCCATCACATAGACATACTACCCATCACATAGTCATACTACCCATCACATAGACATACTCCCCTTTACATAGACATACTACCCAACACATAGACATACTACCCATCACATAGACATACTCCCCTTTACATAGACATACTACCCAACACATAGACATACTACCCATCACATAGACATACTACCCAACACATAGACATACTACCTATCATATAGACATACTAGCCATCACATAGACATACTTTCCATTGCATAGACATACTACCCATCACATAGACATACTATCCATCATATAGACATACTACCCATCACATAGTCATACTACCCAACACATAGACATACTACCCATCACATAGTCATACTACCCATGATATAGACATACTATCCATCACATAGACATACTACCCATCACATAGACATACTACCCAACACATAGACATACTTTCCATCTCACAGACATACTACCCATCACATAGACATACTTTCCATCGCATAGACATACTTTCCATCACATAGTCATACTACCCATCACATAGTCATACTACCCAACACATAGACATACTACCCATCACATAGTCATACTACCCATGATATAGACATACTATCCATCACATAGTCATACTACCCAACACATAGACATACTACCCATCACATAGACATACTTTCCATCACATAGACATACTACCCATCACATAGACATACTACCCAACACATAGACATACTACCCATCACATAGACATACTACCCATGATATAGACATACTGCCCATCACATAGTCATACTACCCATCACATAGACATACTTTCAATCACATAGACATACTACCCATCACATAGACATACTTTCCATCACATAGACATTCTACCCATCACATAGACATACTACCCAACACATAGACATACTACCCATCACATAGTCATACTGCCCATCACATAGTCATACTACCCATCACATAGACATACTACCCATCACATAGACATACTACCCATCACATAGACATACTTTCCATCACATAGACATTCTACACATCACATAGACATACTACCCATCACATAGACATACTACCCATCACATAGTCATACTACCCATCGCATAGACATACTTTCCATCACATAGACATACTACCCATTACATAGACATACTACCCATCACATAGAAATACTTTCCATCACATAGACATTCTACCCATCACATAGACATACTACCCATCACATACACATACTATCCATCACGTAGACATACTACCCATCACATAGACATACTATCCATCACGTAGACATACTACCCATCACATAGACATTCTACCCATCACATAGACATACTTTCCATCACATAGACATACTACCCATTACATAGACATACTACCCATCACATAGACATACTTTCCATCACATAGACATACCTTCCATCACATAGACATTCTACCCATCACATAGACATACTTTCCATCACATAGACATAC
This sequence comes from Lithobates septentrionalis, assembly GCA_037952835.1. Classification (NCBI taxonomy): domain Eukaryota; kingdom Metazoa; phylum Chordata; class Amphibia; order Anura; family Ranidae; genus Lithobates; species Lithobates septentrionalis. Next base: position 40,170 of record JBBDGP010004502.1, on the reverse strand, counting down.
TACCCATTACATAGACATACTACCCATCACATAGACATACTTTCCATCACATAGACATACTACCCATTACATAGACATACTACCCATCACATAGAAATACTTTCCATCACATAGACATTCTACCCATCACATAGACATACTACCCATCACATACACATACTATCCATCACGTAGACATACTACCCATCACATAGACATACTATCCATCACGTAGACATACTACCCATCACATAGACATACTACCTATCATATAGACATACTATCCATCACATAGACATACTATCCATGGAAGATCTGCTAAAGCAGACCAGAAAAGTCTGTAGCCATTTCAGGCGGTCATACATAGCCGGTGCTTGGTTGGCTGAAATTCAGTGGGAATTACACCTTCCCACAAACCGCCTAATTTGTGACTTGCCCACCAGGTAGAAATCAACTTTGGCAATGCTGCAGTGGCTGCACATGCAGCAGAGGGCCATCAATGAGTACCTGTGTGAGACTGGCAAAACACAAAAAAGTTAAGGTTTATTTCCCCCACGACAATGGCTGCTGATAAAGGATGCATGCACTGTACTGTCACTATTTGAGGAGGCCACAAGGATGGTGAGCTGTGACAATTTATGCATCAGTGACACAAACCCTGTTGTGTTCCTGCTAGAGCAGACTCTGCGTGGCATTATGGACAGGGCACTCGAGGCAGAGGATCGGGAGGAAGAGAAGGACTTCCTTTCCTCTCAAGGCCCCCTTTATTGCAGACACTATTCTTCCTACACCACAGAACACACAAGAGGAAAGGGAGGAGTAGGAGGATTTTGGCAGTTATGGAGGCATTGAAGCAGAGGAAGACATACTTTAAACCTTAAGAGATCATTTTCCATCCCAAGAACACTTGGGAGTACTACGTGGCTGGGAGGAGGCAGTTCAAGATACTTTAATCCTCAGTGACCCCAAAGAGTCTGCTTCTCATGCCTTCGAAAACTTGCATTGCATGGGCTCCCTCATGCTTCAAAGCCTGCAAAAGGACCCAAGGAGAAGGATCACTATTGGTTGGCAATCCTTCTTGACCACCATTACAAGGGGTAAGTCTCAGAACTCATCCCGTCCCCACAGAGGAAGCAGAAGATTAAATCTCTTGAGGAGAGATCACTTTAAAGAGGAGTTTATCTAAAGCTTTTCCCGACTCTGGTAGGTTACAGTGTCGTGTGAAAGCTTCGTTTTGAGGCTTCTGTTGGTCAAGAGAGGAGAGGTGGAGAAGAGGGCTGCCTAAGTGATGCATTTCACAATTTTTTGTAGTCCTCCGCGCCCAGGGCTGTCAGCTTCCACATCCCATCGGCAGGGTCTGCATCATATCGTGGATGATTATCTAGGGGCGAAAACAGAGATGGAGAGCTTTCCAGTTGACGATCCACTGGGTTACTGGGTCATGAGAATAGACCACTGACCAGAACTTGCCCAGTATGCAATTGAGCTGCTGGGCTGCCCTGCATCCAGCGTGCTTTCCGAATTTCATCCAGTGCTGCTGGAGGTTTTGTTACTGATAATAGAGCGCCTCTGTCCACAGACTCCATGGACCAGCTGACATTTATCGAAATGAATAAGTCCTGGATATGAAGCTATGCAGCTATGAAGCCCCTGATGCCGATGTTGCTGATTAAGTGTTTTTGGCATGTTGAATCTCTGCGGGACTTCTAGGCTGCCTAGTGTGGGTGTTGATTTTATCTGGGAGAAAATTTTTGGTGTAGGTTTCATGGGCACAATTAACACCCAACGACCAATTTTTCTGCACATGTGCAAATTGTGACAGCAAGGCCAATTCTTGCTTTCATCAAGATTACCTCTATAGGGTTACGGTGTGAAGGCGCCACCGACACCCAAAGAACAATTTTTCCGCACCTGTTACTTCTATCCAAAGTCTGCGGAAGAGACACCAGAATTTATCCAAAAAAGCTCTAATCTTGTTTCCCATTTTTTTGGCTTTATAAATGCAATTATTGCTGAAGCAGGTTCTATACACAGTACAGATATGCCACTTTACAAGCAGACTAAGGGGCCCCCCAAGCACTATATTTAAAGGGGTTGTAAAGGTATTTTTTTTTTTAAATAACAAAGATGTTATACTTCGAAGATGGGCTTCCCATAGTTGGCTCTGGGATAGACCTTACTAAGGATTTACGCTATGTGGAGCATTTTTATGTGTTTCATTCCTTGGTAAACTCATCACTCTGCTGTGAGTGACAGTGAGGATCCATAGGGACGTGAACTATCCTGGTGTTTGCTTGTGAGATCCCGGGCTGGGGTTGCAGCCATCTGCTTAGCGTGGTCCCCTGTAATAAGGGACCATTGCTCTCCGGTAAGCGGCAGTGTTTGTCTGAGGTGGAGGTTTCATCCATGCACTTGGCACTTTATGAAAATTTACATCACCCATCACCTTGGAATTCGTTTTTTCACTTTATGGACTCTTTTTATTTAAGTCTTTTTCTTTATTTTTCTGTTGTGCACTGTATGGACATTTAACCTAGGTTTGCACGTTTTTTTTTCAAGGTGTATAATTTTTGCACTTACCATTGAATTAATAATGTCATGTATTTTTATTTTCTAAACACTCAATTTTGCAGTTTTCATCACATATATGTTAGCGCGACTTTATTATTTTTCATTTTGATCTGTGTCGTATAACACTGGTTAGTTGCAGCTATTTTGTTATTTTTTGTGTGGTTAGCGCAGTATTTTTTATACACACATGTTATACTTACCTCCACTGTGCAGCTCCTTTTGCACAGAGTGACCCCGAACGCGGTCTTCTGGGGTCCCTCGGCAGCAGTCTCAGCTCCTCCTCGCAAGAACTAAACATTCTCTCTCGCATGGTGTTTAGTTCTTGCGGGCGCGCTCCTGTGATACAGCTGGCGGTTATAGCCGCCGACTGTATCACTCGACCCGCCCCTGGCGCGCCGCATCATTGGATGTGATTCACAGCAGCGTGAGCCAATGGCTGCGCTGCTTTCAATCTATCCATTCTAGCCAATCAATGGCCAGGCTGAGCGGCGAAGAGCGCGGGACTTTCGAGGGGTCAAGTAAGTAAAACGGGGGGCTGGGGGGGCCGGCATAGGATGCATTAAGGTGAAAAAACATGAACCTTTACAACCCCTTTAAAGGAATTTTTCATTTTTATTGTTATTTCTCATTTTTATGCTTTCACTTCAAGCATCAATAAATCACTGCTCATTTAAAAATGACATTTTTTACAAACTTTTTTTTTATTGATACATGTCTCCCAGGGCAGTATCCGGACCCTCCATAACCACTGTATGCCCAATTACTTGCATATAAGCCTTCAAAATGGGCACTTTTGATTTTTCGGGTCCCATAGACTTCAATGGGGTTCGTTATTCCGTTCCGAACTTTCGCAATGTTCGAAAGTTCTGCAGGGGTCACTCGGCCAATCCCTAATTGTTATGTCAGGGATTTATTCATGAAAACATGTAAAGTTAGGAGGTCCATATTCCATGGTGGGTGAGATAATGAGACTAGTTCAGTACAATGTATTAACAGTATATAGTAAAGCAAAAAGAATGATTTTTAAGCAGAGTTTATCCGAAATCTCTGACTTGGACGCATTGTTTTTCCTGACGGTTCTAAAAGGATATTTTTGTCTGTTTCCAATTTCCAAATTGACGATATCGTTAATATAAAAGTGAGAATGTTCCTTTACTCAGATCTTCAGTTCATAAAAGCTATTTTTCATCAGACTTCCTCATCTCTTATGACGCTTGCTTTCTCATCAGGGTTATCCCTTTTCATGTAATTTACCAATAAAACTTCCCACATGGGAGTTTTTTCTTTTTTTTTCCCTAGACAAAGTTCCAAACAGCTGGAAAATTCTTCTTTCTGCAATAAAAAGCTTATTAATTTTAGCAACGTTACTTTCATGTTATAATGCCGAGGTAGTGCTATTTTAGGGCCCCACAGGAACAGAGGAATACATCAGTTCTCCTGACAAAAAAGATTTCCATAGCAAATGTGGACATTCCTTCTATTGTAAGTCAAGCTTTATGAATCAGCGTCTTACACAATGGGATATGTATTGACGTTAATTCGAACATTTTTTCCTTTCTTTTAAAAAGAAACAATAAATAAACTGTTGAATCCATTGTTCAAATTGAGGTTCTTCATGTTAATTCGGGAACCTTCAGTGAGGCTCCAGCTGTTCTATACATGACTACATGACAGGTCCACTTTATGTGGGAATGTCCCAAAGCGTTTGAATATGTGACCAGGTAAAAGTCTCTGTCCAATCATTGCCATGTGTAACTGATCTTGTAGGTGGTTTATGGTCACATACCATGTTTAGCATATTTGTCCCCTTCAGCACCTCTAGGCAGTGACCTAAAGTCTGTTACACAGTGGAGACTATACACCCATTCCCATCTCAAAATGAGATACACGGCGCATACGAGGCCTAACAGCTGATCTTACTTTTTGAGGTCAATGCCCCTCAGATGGGAGTTGGGGCAGTCTTATCCCAAAGGACCATTCCAGGGAATCTTCCACATCTATTTGTATTTCTCAGAAAAATACATCTTCTTATGTTAAATTTGGCTATGACATTAGTAACAGAGAGCATGCCATGGGGGCACGCCACCCACATCTACCTCAAGTATATCAAAACTGCCAAAAGACTCAACTTCAGACAGGCCCAATGGTCTCTCTTCTTCACACACTTCAATTTTCAGATTATTTATCAGCCTGCAGCCAAGAACACCAAGGCAAATGCTCTCTAGCAGAGATTTGAACCCTTTTCTGAGGATTATCAGGGGATCAATAATATTCTAAAAGGAAGCAAAATTCAGACATGAGAAGGGCTGCAAAAAGTCTGCAGCTGAATACTAGATATTACATGGGGGAGGGGATTTAATAACACTTTAAATATCATCCATGGAATTACTGAAATATTTCTTTGAAATATACTGTACATACTTGTAGTTCCTATTGTTATACATATAGTGAAATGTACATGATAAATCTTATATTTCCTTCTTTATTGTGGAATCCTATTAGGAATAGTCCCGCCCAGGAGGATCACTGCCACTTATACTTGTTTATTTAGTGGTTTATAAAGGCGAGTGGGAGGAGCCCAGGGTTGAGTCGGCTGTTAGAAGGAGATTAAAGCACAATTCCATTTTACACACTGGCCTTGGACAGATGACAACATGTGAGTGCACATTGATCAGGGCTGTGAACCCCACTTCAGGGGGGTGCTCTTCTGCCTATCGGAGGGGTAGGGAAGCCACAGCACCTCTTAGTTTAGAAGTGTATGAATGAGGAGGTTTATTCAATGTGTAGATACAAATCTCTCATATTACAGTAAAACCTTGGATTGTGAGCATAATTTGTTCCGGAAACATGCTTGTAATCCAAAGCGCTGCATATAAAAAGATTATAGCAAGGTTGTGTAACCATAAAATGTCCATCCACAAATGGCAGCCTCCACAAGGGGATTAAAAGCAAAATCCAGCTGGAGATCCAGAGTATAAAAGAGAAGAGAGGCGCCTCTAAATGTAGCAATTTGGTTACATTTAATGAAGGTACAACATTTAGCAACGCACATGGTTGATGATTAAAAGAGGCACATCTAAGTATGGAGACATCCGGGGTAAAGCTGTCCACATAATCCATCCCCCGCACCACCAGCTCTGTCAGTCTGCATTTGTGACCGGGAAGACTACCCTGCAGTAGAGCGATCTGAAAGCACGGCTTGGACCGCTCTTGGAGCGCAGCGTGGAAGGGACGACGTCAATGGCAGTGCGGGGGATGGATTATGTGGACAGCTTTACCCCGGATGTCTCCATACTTAGATGTGCCTATTTTAATCATCAACCATGTGCGTTGCTAAATGTTGTACCTTCATTAAATGTAACCATATTGCTACACTTAGAGGCGCCCTCTCTTCTCTTTTATACTCAGTTGTGACATGACGCTACTTGTTTATTCAAGACATCGCTTGTATATCAAGTCAAACTTTATTTAAAAACTTTGCTTGTCCTGCAAAACGCTCTCAACCCAAGTTACACTCAATTTAAGGTTTTACTGTATTTATGAACTTTACAAGACTTTGTCCCGCAGAAGTAACTGAGAAGTAACCAATTTACCTGCAGATGTTACCTTAGTGGAAATGTATAGTAAAACATTTGTCTTATTAAATATGCAATTCTGACCTGGACCTTCTTTATACCTTCAGGTGGGATTTCCTTGTGTGCAATGACAAAGGGACATGTGGTGGTGAAGAGATTGTGGGTTTGATATCTTGTTAGGCCAGGCTGACCCCAAGAGGGTGATGTTGTCTCTGAATTTCCACCCTTGGTGTAGCATTGAAAGGATTATAGTGATGCCATGCTTGTCATCTAGAGCCAAAGATACAACAAAGGGGGTTATAGTATGAGGTTAGACGGCGTGTCTGGCTACGTTACACACTTCAATATGGATTTTTGGGATGCAAAACTGCATGCTGTCTATTATTTTCAAGATATGGCCTACAGGAGATTGTTGAAATAGTTTCTATAAAGTAAGTACAATATTCCTTCATTTTAACAGTGAAAAATAAACACTTTAATTTGTTTTTTGTCCTCAAAAACTGTCCAAGATACCGTAAGTGTTTTATGATTGAAGCTTGCCTGAAGAATATGAAAATTATTCCTAAATGACATATGGTTTAGACAATGAGGCCTACAAGAGACTGTAGAAATACAATGTAACCCGTGTCTACCATATTTATTAAATCGTAAAAATATAAACTTACATTTTTTTTTTAAACTGCAAAGCTAAATGGGGATGTGGTTTATGTAATAAGGTCGAAAGTAATACCTGTGTAGTGTTACATGAACACTGAGATTATATATGCAAATAATAGTACGCTTATTCAGCAGTATAAATGAATCATATAAATTATCTAAACAACTAAAACAGAAATATTATGACACAAAAGGGAATATCATCAAAAAACAATGTAAAATCATAATAAAGTGAATAAAAGTCCAACACTTGTGATGATTCTGAGATGAGTGAATGTCCCTCACTCTTGGAAGTACGCAATACAATCCATGCCACAAATCAATGGATGTGCAAGACCACCACCATCCACCTCGGAGTGAATTGGCCGCCCTTCATATGGGTCTTATTAAGACTTGCGTGTAAGTAAAGAGGTTCTTTAATCATCAGGAACACCAACTCCAGTTAATAAGGACACACACTTTCTTGAAAAACGGTTTCTCAGATGTTGCTCAAAATATATAAAAAGAGTTCATTGCGCAATACCATTTAAAAAAGATTTAGTAAACATAAGAATTGTGCACTCACAATTTCCACATCTTGTATAGAATGCAAATAAAATATCCAGGCTGTGAGCTCCTCGCCTCCTTACCGCTAATTCCGATGTACGAGAGACACCGGAAATGACATCACCAGCTTCATCCGACGCGTTGCGTCACTTGTCACGTGACTCCTTCAAAGAGATAGGACCGTCTATGGCATGCAAATTCATACTGTACACGTATAAGCATGCCATATTTGTATTGTAAACATAGAAATTGTAAAAAAACTGAATTTTTAGGGTACAACATTTGGTCAAGATTTTATTTCAATTCAATGTTTTACTCAGTTTCTTAAAAAAAATAAAAAGATTCTTCATCACAGAAAATTTTGTGCATATCTATGTCAACCTTACCATCCGTATTGCCTATATCAGTGTTGCAATATTTACATATATCTGCTGTTATAATAAATTACATAAAGGTCTTCACAATAGAATTTCCAATTTCCAACACATTTCATAGATATAATCTAGCTCCTCAGGAGGTTGTACAATGTAATGTGTGTGTCTATTAGATATTAGACATTTGCAATTTGATTTGTTCCAAATTAGTTTTTTAACGAATTTCAACAAATTTGTTAATTTCGGAAATATCTAAATTAACCTTAGGGTTAGGGTTAAACCCCTTTAACAAATTTTTCCGAATATTCCTAAATTCGAATATTCGAAAATTCAAAAATTCAAAAATTCAAAAATTTGTAAATTCATAAATTCTAAAATTTGGAAATTCGGAAATTCTAAAATTTGGAAATCCGGAAATTTGAAAATCTGAAATAATAACTAACTAATAATAATTTAACTATTACTAACTATTAAATTATAGGTATTGGAATTTCCTTTCAAATTTGACTTTTAGTGAACGTAATGAATATGAATTTATCCGAAGTTACAAATTATCCAAAATAGCGAATGCTGTATCTAAACGAATGGAACGTAACAAACAACTTGCTTAAAATGAAGGTCATCCCCAAATTCATATATTTATTCCGCCATTCCCCGCAGTGGATTCCTAAATCCTTCTTTATTAAACTAAACCAACGCTTTTCAGAGTTTCTCTGGGGCTCCTTACCACCGAGATATAAGTTAACTACATTAATGAGGCCACTATCGCAGGGTGGCATGGCCTTTCCGGATTGCTATAAGTACTTTTTGGCGACACAGCTGGTGACAGTGGTCTGGTGGCTAAATCCTGATAAAACCAATGTGGCCTCCGCTTTGGAGGCCACCGTGGCAGGCTCCTGGGAATCTCTTCAATACCTAATTTACAGAGGCCCATGTGCCCCACACTTATTAACTCCGTCTATGCTTACTACTTTACGGGCCTGGAAAATGGGCTTGGCTATTGAAAAACACAGCCAGATGGGAATTTCCCCTAATACACCCCTATGGCTAAACCCCAATTTACCACATTTTTACAAATCTATTGACCCCCAGATATGGACTAGATATGGTATAAAATTAATCTCACAAGTGGTGTCTTGCACCTCACTGCTTTCTTTTTGTCAGCTTTCCTCCCAGTATAATCTTCCGCAGCACTATCAGTTCCGTTATCTTCAACTTTTGCATGCTTTCGAAGCCCAATTCCCACGTTCGTCCTGTATATTAATACAGTCTAAACTGGAGACTACTCTTAGATCCGGTTGTACAAAAAAACCTACATCTCACATATATCAGCATTTAATCTATGAGTCCTTGCCTCCGTTGGACGGCCTTTTGTCCCGTTGGCAGCGTGACATTCCAGCTTTGAGTGGCGAAGATTGGGATGGTGTTTGGGACTTCCCTTTTAGTTCGCTAGTCTCTATACGTGACAAGTTAGTCCAATTTAAAATAGTCCACCGGGCGTATTTCACTCCCCACAGACTTCATTTGATAAATCCTGCCCACTCCCCTAAGTGTTGGAGATGTAGCTACACCCCCGGAGATTTTTCCCATATCTTTTGGCATTGTCCAAAGATACAACAATTCTGGGGGGAGGTACTAGGCCTAATCAATAAAATTGCATCCACTAATCTACCACTGTCTATGGAGATTTGTATGTTGGGCCTTATAAAAAAAATAGTTCCTGCTGTAGCTAAACGCACGATGATTGGTTTGCTTCTATTTTACGCTAGGAAAACCATAACATTTCAATGGAAGAAGCCCTATCCCCCCACAAATGTCCAGTGGAAACGTTTGGTTAACGATAATCTTCCACTATATAAAGATACCTATCTTAATAGAGGCTGCCAATTGAAATTTAATAAGGTTTTGAGTGGGTGGCTGGAGGAAATGAACATTGCTTACTAATGTTGGACTAGCTTCAGTTACGATACCAAGAATCGACGATTAAATGTAATTCTTAGTTAATAGGTATAGGCCTTTATGGGCAGTGGGGGGGCGGCCCAAAAATTCCAAAAATCCCCTTTTCACTTACATGCTAAAACTGTATTGCATGGATGTATTTCTCTCTTTTTCTTTCCCTTTCATTTTTTTTCTTTTACCTGATGTACTTGCGATATTACCTGTACAAGCTAGACAACCAATTTGTATATGTCTTTATGTCTTTGTGTCTTATAAGGAAAATTTGAATAAAAATAAATTAAAAAAAAAAAAAAAAAATAATAATTTAACTATTACTAACTATTAAATTATAGGTATTGGAATTTCCTTTCAAATTTGACTTTTAGTGAACGTAATGAATATGAATTTATCCGAAGTTACAAATTATCCAAAATAGCGAATGCTGTATCTAAACGAATGGAACGTAACAAATTAACAATAATAAATAACAATAATAATAATAATAAAACCTTTTTAATACTATTATTATTTATTATTAATTTATCCTGTTCCATTTGTTTTGATACGGCATTTGTTATTTTGGATAATTCATAACTTTGGAATGGAAATTCCAAAACCTATAAATTAATAGTTAATAATAGCTAAGTTACTATTAGTTATTATTAGTTAGTTATTCTTTCAAATTTTCTTTCTTATTTTTGGATTTTCGAATTTATGAAATTTTCAAATTTATGAATTTACAAATTTACCTATTTGCGATCATAACAAATGACCCGAAAAAATGAAAAAAAAAATGAATGAAACAAAAACAAACATATTTTTTGGCTGTGCACATGTCTATTAGATATGTGATTCAATAAAAATCAGTACCGCATGGAGACAGAACTCATGGCATTTATCATTATGGTTTGAAACATTGTCCAATACATCATTCTATCAAGCAGGTGCTGCATGTGGGGATAACAACTCTCATCCCATGATACCTCTCTCTGTGACATATATGTAGGTAGGTACTTTGGTTAGCCATGTTTGGACAGCGTTTTCCATGTTTAGAGGTTCAGCATATGGCCAAACTAAACGGGTGTTTTGCTGAGCTAAAGTGAAAACATTTATAAGCAGTTTTACTACCACCATTATATGTGACAGCTTCTTGCATAGAGATCCTGATTGTAAGGAAGCCGGTGGCCACCAGTATCCCTACAGCTAGTGATGTGTACCCTGCTGAGATGTGACTGTAAAGAATAGGGATAGTGTCTGCTCTGGTATGGATTCTAAGGAAAACCCCATAGGCATAGGGCCCCCCCTCCCCAAATTTCCAATCAGACTGTTTGACAAACCGCATGCAAACAAAGTGCAGGGTCCCTTCCAACATCCATACTGAGTTTTGCTTGTTTGGAGGTTTGGCAAAATGCCAACGGGTGTTCAGCGAAACCGAAAGCGAGCCCAAACTACCATTGCTAAATGTGACATCATCCTACAAAATATTGTAAATACTAAAAAAGGCACCCCATTTTGTGGACAAGTTCTTTGGTAAAAAAAAAATAAATAAAAAAGTAACAAAATTTAAATGTATCATCAATCAGATTGTCCAAAGATGTAATCACAGTATTTAAACAGGAACTTTCCTCAGCGTACTTTTTACTACTGGTTCTTTATTGTTACAGTGAGCTCCACAATTAAGGACTTTGTTCTATTTGTACCATCAGTTAGTGGGATGTGATCACTGACACTCACTGTTTTCACATAGTGGATAAGAGGTATACGGGATCGAACGGCTACCCTAATCTAACCCTAGTCTAATTTTACCACTTTGGTGCTATCTGCAGGATTATCATCTTGTCCCCTTAGATGACTCCCTATCTACCATCATATTTACAAGTCAATAATTGGGGGGTTTGTATGGATCTGTGTGTGGGGGCTATCTGTGTGTGTAGACAACGTTGTCTATTTTAATGAATTATTGGTGGTCCTTTTTTAATCATGTTTTTTGATTGGTGTTTAAGTGAATTATTTAATAAAATTTATATATATATTTTTTGCTAATTGCCTGTTCCTCCCTGATGAATTGCTTTTTGGGAAATATCTCTTTAATTCCACCCTTTTTTCTATATGCCAAATTAATTCAGAGGAACGCACCGACAGCAGTGTACTAGTATAATTGTGGTGTGAGCAATTAGCTTTTTATTGGCAGTTGCTGTTATTTGTAGCACCTTGGCTCTCATAATTATGTTGCCTAGTTGAAGTAGAATTGTTCCTCTTTTTCTCCTCTTTGTATAGATTGTCCAAAGATGCAGATCCTCATCAATCATGATTAATGATGCCCACTGGCCCAGCGAAAAAGAAAAAACTTGCCGAAAAATGAAAAAAACTCATGGCTCACTTATTGTGAATGACAACTCCTGGTCCCCACAGTGTAAACAAAGGGGAGGGGTCTCCCAGGTATGTCAATGACCAGATATGGACATGGATGGGTCTAGTATAAACATATTTTTTTGTGTGGTCCCCTTTGATATCCATACCTGTCGCTCATCAAGGATGTGTCCTCCAGTAGCATATATACCAGACCCTCACCTAGGATAAGGATCTGGTATAGATGAAAGGAATCCTGTTTAGAAATAGAATGAAGCAGCTGGGAGCTGTCATTTACCAGCCATTTAAATTACATTCTTTGTAAATGTAACTTTTTGTGTTTTTTTGTAAGTTTTTCTGCAGTTGGATGTCACTTCACAGTCAGGACACCCCCCACGTGCGTTTTTTTAAAGGAATTTTGCATGTTTTATCGTTGCCCTTTAGGCATTCATCAAATGGCCGCTCCCTCCCAGACGGAAGTTTTCATTTTTTATTTATTGGGTACATGTTCCTCAGGGAGGTGCTCACCCCCCAAGCCATTAGTTTGACAACCGCTTGCCTATTAGTCTAGCAAATGGCTATTATTTATTTATTTATTTTTTTAACATTCAGCTTCCATTGACTTCAATAGGGTTCAGATTTGGTACCTGAACTACTTGGGTACCGCTAATAAATGACAAATCCCCGACCCATTTGCTGTGTAAATTCAGGTGTGGTCCTAAGGCATCTCCAAAGCATATTATTCAAAGGATTTGTGTGTTGACCCTCATTCACCTTCATCCACATTAAAATCCCTCTAACTTCTGAATGAAATTTGTATTTTTTTTCCATGGGTACATGTCCCCCCATGGCAGTAACCAGCTCCACATGACCCTTTTAACAAAAACTTGCAGACTGACTTTGAAAAAAAAATGAAAACAAAAACAAAATCCATCTCTCTTAGACTTCAACCCATTTAAGGTTAGCAGATTGTTTTGTTTTCCAAACCTCCATCAAGTCAAATTTCGCCTGGTTCGCCCATCCCTACTTGCTGCTAGGGAAGGGGCGGAGCACCAGAACATGCCAACCGGCAAATAGTTCTAGCGAACATGTGAACCTTATTAAAGTCTATGGAACGCGGATATGAAAAATCAAAAATGCTCATTTTAAAGGCATATATGCAAGTTATTGCATAAAAAGTGTTTGGGGACCCGGGTCCTGCCCCAAGGGACGTGTATCAGAGGAAAATTTTTTTTTCAAAACAATCGTTTTTTCAGGAGCAGTGATTTTAATAATGCTTAAAACAATAAAAATGAAATATTCCTTTAAATATCGTGCCTGGGGGTCCCCTTATTCTGCCTGTAAAGTGGCACATCTGTGCGATGTGTATTACAGTGCTGCAGCAAAATGACATTTCTAAAGGAAAAAAAAGTAATTTAAACTTGCTCGTGGCTGTAATGTATTGCCAGCTCCCAGCAATATAGAAAAAAAAAATCAAGGAAAAAAATGCCCCCCCCCAGTCCATTACCAGGCCCTTCAGGTCTGGTATGGATATTAAGGCTAACTCCAAGGAAAATTTAAAATAAAATTGGCACGGGTTCCCCCCCAAAATCCATACCAGACCCTTATCTGAGCATGCAGCCTGTAGGACAGGATGGGGGGGGCAAGCGCGCCCTCCCTCCTGAACCATATGAGGCCACATGCCCTCAACATGGGGAGGGTGCTATGGGGTGTCCCCCAAAGCACCCTGTCCCCATATTGATGGGGACAAGAGCCTTTTCCCAACAACCCATCTCTACTTGCTACCTATCGCTGGCTTTCCTTGACATACAACTTGAAGCATCCAGCTGGAGGAACCCTGACTCACATTTGCCTGGTTGCGGTGTGACGAAACCGCTCGGGCACCCTGACTAGGTGCTTCCGTCTGCCTTTCAAATCGCCCTGAGCAGACCAAGAGCTAATACCAGCCCTCTTTACCCCAAGCATCGTACACAGATAAGATGTGAGTTAAAAACCAAAGGAATGATTGTTTATTGAACAGAAATACAGGCTTTTTATACACATGAAAAGTAGGTCAGTCACCACATGAATAATAACCCAAATATTACCCAAAACATCACACAATGGTTTAGATAACGAGGAGCTGACATGACGCTAATCCCATCATAGAGGATTGTCCAAGAGTTAGTCAAATTAGCCAACATATACTAGAAACATTAAGTTGACTAGCCACCTGGACAATGTTGTGATTAATCAGAGATCTCACTCTGGCCCCAAAGTCACTACAAAGTACATTACACATCCCATCCCATAATGCTGAGTTAATTAGCACATTTAACAACTTCGGAGGTACACTAGACCTACATACAATAAGCACATTATAGCAGGCAACCCCAGACAGGTGGCTTGCTGATGACATCAGCATCTGCTATGAGTCTCTCAGTGGTCATTATTGGTGATGGGGCAGCTAGGCCCTAAACAGGGACCCCGGGCCTAGAGTCTCAGAGTCTGTGTGTGTCTTGGAGAGACATAGACTTGAATCCAAAGTAACATTGTTCCAAGGGTCCCCCCAGCATACACCTCACAAAGAGAAGTGTTCCCTTAATTGTGACTAGAAAAAAGGAAGGCCCTGCTATTATGTCCTAGAGAGTAGACACCACATGGGGCTGAGAAACACAAACGTAACAGCTTGACATCTACTATGATGGGGATCTGATATCCATTTGATAATAAATCGGCTTCTCGTCTTGTATATAATCTTTGTATGTGATGTTACCGATCTCTAACGGAAAGCAGAATTAGAGTAGATGAACAAAACAGCCACACCAGAACACTTCAGCTAATATGTTTTATATGTAAGAAAACATAGCGACCTCCTGGAAAATCAGACATCTAAAAAGCCATTCTTATTCCAACCTTTTTCCGAGTAAGAAAAGCTCACCCCAAAACTCCTAGTCTGTCCAAGACGGTGAATTCAACTCTCTCATCCATCGCCATCATTTTTATTTTGCTATGTTTTTTATTATTAGTACAGATTAATCGAAGTGCTCTTGTAGCCTGCTCTTTCTTAATGTTAACGAGTTTTGATTTTACATAATATAGAAATGCATCCAACGCGGCTTTCAGAACTTAGAGAACAAAGGTCAGGGTACTTAAGCATAATCATTTGGAGTTTGGTCTAGTGTGTGACTCGTTGTTTCCAAATGTTACATTGTGTTAGAGGAGAAGAGGAAAATGAACCATTAAAGACATTAGGAGACTGTCCGTCAATATGTTGGGGTCCCAATTTCTACATTAACCTTGTCATTACTAGAAACTCCCAAATACTTTAGCTAATTCTTATTCTGAAGACCTTGGCTTTAAAGTGTGAAGTTTATGACATTTCCGGATTATCAAGAATACTGAAGTGAAACATTTTCTGGCCAAATGCCGTTCACAGTTGTCTGGCTCCCAATACTCTGATATCTCATAGAACTTCTCACTACAGTAGATGTGGTCACCTTTCCTGGGTAATAACTGCTCCTCACAGGCTGTCTGCTATACATCAGTAGATGTGGTCTCCTTTCCCGGGTAATAACTGCTCCTCACAAGCTGTCTGCTATACATCAGTAGATGTGGTCACCTTTCCTGGGTAATAACTGCTCCTCACAGGCTGTCTGCTATACATCAGTAGATGTGGTCTCCTTTCCTGGGTAATAACTGCTCCTCACAAGCTGTCTGCTATACATCAGTAGATGTGGTCACCTTTCCCGGGTAATAACTGCTCCTCACAAGCTGTCTGCTATACATCAGTAGATGTGGTCACCTTTCCCGGGTAATAACTGCTCCTCACAGGCTGTCTGCTATACATCAGTAGATGTGGTCTCCTTTCCTGGGTAATAACTGCTCCTCACAGGCTGTCTGCTATACATCAGTAGATGTGGTCACCTTTCCTGGGTAATAACTGCTCCTCACAAGCTGTCTGCTATACATCAGTAGATGTGGTCTCCTTTCCTGGGTAATAACTGCTCCTCACAAGCTGTCTGCTATACATCAGTAGATGTGGTCACCTTTCCCGGGTAATAACTGCTCCTCACAGGCTGTCTGCTATACATCAGTAGATGTGGTCACCTTTCCCGGGTAATAACTGCTCCTCACAGGCTGTCTGCTATACATCAGTAGATGTGGTCACCTTTCCCGGGTAATAACTGCTCCTCACAGGCTGTCTGCTATACATCAGTAGATGTGGTCACCTTTCCCGGGTAATAACTGCTCCTCACAGGCTGTCTGCTATACATCAGTAGATGTGGTCACCTTTCGTGGGTAATAACTGCTCCTCACAAGCTGTCTGCTATACATCAGTAGATGTGGTCACCTTTCCCGGGTAATAACTGCTCCTCACAAGCTGTCTGCTATACATCAGTAGATGTGGTCACCTTTCCTGGGTAATAACTGCTCCTCACAAGCTGTCTGCTATACATCAGTAGATGTGGTCACCTTTCCTGGGTAATAACTGCTCCTCACAGGCTGTCTGCTATACATCAGTAGATGTGGTCACCTTTCCTGGGTAATAACTGCTCCTCACAGGCTGTCTGCTATACATCAGTAGATGTGGTCACCTTTCCCGGGTAATAACTGCTCCTCACAGGCTGTCTGCTATACATCAGTAGATGTGGTCACCTTTCCCGGGTAATAACTGCTCCTCACAAGCTGTCTGCTATACATCAGTAGATGTGGTCACCTTTCCCGGGTAATAACTGCTCCTCACAAGCTGTCTGCTATACATCAGTAGATGTGGTCACCTTTCCTGGGTAATAACTGCTCCTCACAAGCTGTCTGCTATACATCAGTAGATGTGGTCACCTTTCCTGGGTAATAACTGCTCCTCACAGGCTGTCTGCTATACATCAGTAGATGTGGTCACCTTTCCCGGGTAATAACTGCTCCTCACAAGCTGTCTGCTATACATCAGTAGATGTGGTCACCTTTCCTGGGTAATAACTGCTCCTCACAAGCTGTCTGCTATACATCAGTAGATGTGGTCACCTTTCCTGGGTAATAACTGCTCCTCACAGGCTGTCTGCTATACATCAGTAGATGTGGTCTCCTTTCCTGGGTAATAACTGCTCCTCACAAGCTGTCTGCTATACATCAGTAGATGTGGTCACCTTTCCTGGGTAATAACTGCTCCTCACAGGCTGTCTGCTATACATCAGTAGATGTGGTCACCTTTCCTGGGTAATAACTGCTCCTCACAGGCTGTCTGCTATACATCAGTAGATGTGGTCACCTTTCCTGGGTAATAACTGCTCCTCACAAGCTGTCTGCTATACATCAGTAGATGTGGTCACCTTTCGTGGGTAATAACTGCTCCTCACAAGCTGTCTGCTATACATCAGTAGATGTGGTCACCTTTCCCGGGTAATAACTGCTCCTCACAGGCTGTCTGCTATACATCAGTAGATGTGGTCACCTTTCCCGGGTAATAACTGCTCCTCACAGGCTGTCTGCTATACATCAGTAGATGTGGTCACCTTTCCTGGGTAATAACTGCTCCTCACAAGCTGTCTGCTATACATCAGTAGATGTGGTCACCTTTCCTGGGTAATAACTGCTCCTCACAAGCTGTCTGCTATACATCAGTAGATGTGGTCTCCTTTCCTGGGTAATAACTGCTCCTCACAAGCTGTCTGCTATACATCAGTAGATGTGGTCACCTTTCCTGGGTAATAACTGCTCCTCACAAGCTGTCTGCTATACATCAGTAGATGTGGTCACCTTTCCTGGGTAATAACTGCTCCTCACAAGCTGTCTGCTATACATCAGTAGATGTGGTCACCTTTCGTGGGTAATAACTGCTCCTCACAAGCTGTCTGCTATACATCAGTAGATGTGGTCACCTTTCCCGGGTAATAACTGCTCCTCACAAGCTGTCTGCTATACATCAGTAGATGTGGTCACCTTTCCTGGGTAATAACTGCTCCTCACAGGCTGTCTGCTATACATCAGTAGATGTGGTCACCTTTCCCGGGTAATAACTGCTCCTCACAGGCTGTCTGCTATACATCAGTAGATGTGGTCACCTTTCCCGGGTAATAACTGCTCCTCACAGGCTGTCTGCTATACATCAGTAGATGTGGTCACCTTTCCTGGGTAATAACTGCTCCTCACAGGCTGTCTGCTATACATCAGTAGATGTGGTCACCTTTCCTGGGTAATAACTGCTCCTCACAAGCTGTCTGCTATACATCAGTAGATGTGGTCACCTTTCCCGGGTAATAACTGCTCCTCACAAGCTGTCTGCTATACATCAGTAGATGTGGTCACCTTTCCTGGGTAATAACTGCTCCTCACAAGCTGTCTGCTATACATCAGTAGATGTGGTCACCTTTCCTGGGTAATAACTGCTCCTCACAGGCTGTCTGCTATACATCAGGTGAACCCAATGTTTTTCCATCACTGATTATAAGAACATTTAGGATTTACAGTGACCCGTGTTTTTGGATTTGAGGTTTCTTTTTCCATAAATGACTGGAGGGGAGTCACGTCATGCTGCCAATTATCTAGATCAGGGATCTGCAAACTACGGCCCTCCAGCTGTGGCGGGACTACACGTCCCATGAGGCATTGTAACTGTGACATTCACAGACATGACTGGGCATGATGGGAATGGTAGTTCCTGAACAACTGGAGGGTCATAGTTTGGAGACACCTCAGTTTAAGCATTGTTCAGAAGTCTCAGATAGTCTATATTTACAATGTAGTGACTATAGCCAATCATATCCAGAAGCCTTGGATTTCCAAGCATCCCTTTCATCTGGACCACCAAAATTCTGCCACAGCTAGCTGCAGTGTGGAACATGCTTACCCATACTGGAATCTGCCCAACTATTTATATGACTTCTATTCTTCACCAATCATAACACTAAAGTGTATGTTACCCCAACATTTTATATTTCTGACATATGTTTGTGTTACCATGTACTTGTATGCAGTGGTGGCCTGTCCATAGAGGGTGCCCGGGCGCTGCCTCCCCTATCCACGCGTCCAAACTCACCCAGTTGTGTGACCATAGCAAGTGAATTTTCGCTATTAGCACACTAAAGTTCCTCCCTGCCACTCAGGAGGCAGGTCTGTGAGGCCTGTTTCCCAATTGGCCAAAGCGTCAGGTGATCCTATTGAATACCTAGTGCTTTGGCAGAGACAGCGGAGGAAGCTGGAGGAGCAGGCACTGGAGCCGCAGCGGGTGCTGCCCACACTCCAGGAGAGGACACCACAGCCCCGCCACACGAGCTTGTAAGTGCCGGGCCGGACCGCCTGTGGGGGGGGGGGGGCTGCTGTGCCACCAGGGGGGTGTTGTTTGTTTGCTCCCCCCCCAAAGAAGAACCCACCAGCCCCCACTGCTGGTATGAAAATGTATCCCGCTCTCTTTGTATTGCTTCCTTTGTGTAAAATACCTGGAGATCCTGTCAGTCTCTCTGCTTTCCTATTTCAAATTGACCACGCCAAGCATGAAAGCATGTCCATCTCAGTGTGCTCAGGTTTCTTCTTTGCATTCTACTTTAGAGCTACAAGATGCTGTGCTTACACACAACGTGCCTGTACTCCTGTGGTCAGACTTGTGCTGACCAGCACTTCACTGGGAAGATTACTGTATGGCTTAGGTCAGTCTCTCATCTCCACCTCCGCTAACACACAGACCAGGTGCTGGCTCCACCCATACTGGATTCCAATGAGCAAAAAAGAATTCTGGTTGGACGCACATCCAGTAAAATCTCCTTTATTTCAGAAAGTCCATAGAAACATGTCCAAAAACACAAATAGAGGGGGACAGCATCACCAGCTATCGCGTATGACGTTCCTTAGTGCTTAGTCATAGCTTACTGAGAGATCATTTATAGAAAAGATACAAGAGCTATTTATCATTTTATATATACAGTATCTGACAAAAGTAAGTACACCCCTCAGTGACATTTGTGTAAATCTTTTCTTTTATCTTTTCATGTGACAACACTGAAGAAATGACACTTGGCTACAATGTAAAGTAGTGAGTGTACAGCTTGTATAACAGTGTAAATTTGCTGTCCCCTCAAAATAACTCAACACACAGCCATTAATGTCTAAACCGCTGGCAACAAAAGTCAGTACACCCCTAAGTGAAAATCTCCAAATTGGGCCCCAAAGTGTCAATATTGTGTGGCCACCATTATTTTCCAGCACTGCCTTAACCCTCTTGGGCATGGAGGTCACCAGAGCTTCACAGGTTGTCACTGGAGTCCTCTTCCCCTCCCCCATGGTGACATCACAGAGCTGGTGGATGTTAGAGACCTTGCGCTCCTCCACCTTCCGTTTGAGGATGTCCCACAGATGATCAATAGGGTTTAGGTCTGGAGACATGCTTGGCCAGTCCATCACCTTTACCCTCAGCTTCTTTAGCAAGGCAGTGGTGGTCTTGGAGGTGTGTTTGGGGTGGTTATCATGTTGGAATACTGCCCTGCGGTCCAGTCTCTGAAGGGAGGGGATCATGCTCTGCTTCAGTATGTCACAGTACATGTTGGCATTCATGGTCCCCTCAATGATCTGTAGCCCCCCAGTGCCGGCAGCACTCATGCAGCCCCAGACCATGACACTCCCACCACCATGCTTGACTGTAGACAAGACACACTTGTCTTTGTCCTCCTCACCTGGTTGCCCCCACACACGCTTGTCACCATCTGAACCAAATACGTTTATCTTGGTCTCATCAGACCACAGGACATGGTTCCAGTAATCCATCTCCTTAGTCTGCTTGTCTTCAGCAAACTGTTTGTGGACTTTCTTGTGCATCATCTTTAGAAGAGGCTTCCTTCTGGGATGACAGCCATGCAGACCAATTTGATGCAGTGTGCGGCGTATGGTCTGATCACTGACAGGCTGACCCCCCACCCCTACAACCTCTGCAGCAATGCTGGCAGCACTCATACGTCTATTTCCCAAAGACAACCTCTGGATATGACGCTGATCACGTGACCTCAACTTCTTTGGTGGACCATGGCGAGGCCTGTTCTGAGTGGAACCTGTCCTGTTATACCGCTGTATGGTCTTGGCCACCTTGCTGCAGCTCAGTTTCAGGGTCTTGGCAATCTTCTTATAGCCTAGGCCATCTTTATGTAGAGCAACAATTCCTTTCTTCAGATCCTCAGAGAGTTCTTTGCCATGAGGTGCCATGTTGTACTTCCAGTGACCAGTATGAGAGAGTGAGAGCGATAACACCAAATTTAACACACCTGCTCCCCATTCACACCTGAGACCTTGTAACACTAACGAGTCACATGACACCGGGGAGGGAAAATGGCTAATTGGGCCCAATTTGGAGATTTTCACTTAGGGGTGTACTGACTTTTGTTGCCAGCGGTTTAGACATTAATGGCTGTGTGTTGAGTTATTTTGAGGGGACAGCAAATTTACACTGTTATACAAGCTGTACACTCACTACTTTACATTGTAGACAAGTGTCATTTCTTCAGTGTTGTCACATGAAAAGAGAGAAGAAAAGATTTACACAAATGTCACTGAGGGGTGTACTTACTTTTGTCAGATACTGTGCATATATATATATATATATATCATATACACAATGTTTTGCCTTCCATTTCTATTTTATAATGAATGGGGTGTTTTACAAGGGGAGAGGTCACCAACCCCCCCGGACAGGAGGACACGGAGGAGGACTCCAGAAATGAGTGCCAAGGATCCGGGAATATTTCATAACATACGACAGATGAATAACTTTGGTTTTCTTAAAGACACATCCCAGTAATACATACCCATCAAGAAATAGAAATAGATGTTCAGATCTTTAAATATTAAATATTACAAATTTGGCAAAACTTTCAGACCGCACCACAGGTGAATTAAAATGTTCATTCCAAATCAAACAAGCTTTATTGTTCACAAGTCCTACCAGGGTAAACCCCTCCTCCATCCGGGACTTAATTGTATGATAAGATTCATTCTACGACAACTACACTGACCGGCTTTTATTGAGCCAATAGGCACTCTAGAAGAATTCTGATTGGTTTGTTATCTTCATAAAGAAAGACTAGCGGTCCACCAGGCGCTAATGATGAGCTCATTTCCAACACGCTACAAACTTTCCATTCATTTACAGATTTGAGGCACATTCTAGGATCCTAAAATCTTACAAATCAAATTAAAGCCGAATAGTGGGACAATACCCAATAAAACAAAGAGAACAGATGTTCCTTCTTCCCAGCACAGCTCAAGTTCTTCTACAAGTGATTTGTCTCTCCATGGCTCTCAGAGGTATTCTCTAATATGGATGGTTGTGTGGAGCGGATTGTTGGGGTCTCTGCAGAAATGACATCTTCTTACCAAAGTACGATAAAACAGCCGTCAATTCTCAGAAGGGGAGCCTGAAGAAAACATCTCACAGACGTTTATTTGTAATTGTGTGAGCGCAGTGCAGAGGAGGTTACACGCGGCGGGTGACTCACTTCTCTCTATAGAAGATGATAGGGCTCAAACTTTCTTCATTACGTTTCTGTCACACCTTTACCAATCACAGAGGAGACATATACGTCATATTTATTATCCTAATCCTGGGGGGTGGGGGTTTGATATATTTGATCATTGATATGATATTTATTGACAATACAATTGCCTTTATGTTGTTCTTATGTATTCTTATGTATATACTTAGGGGCTGCCCATCCATTAAGGGCCCACAGGGGTTAAGGGCCCCCCGTCCATCACTGCCTCCCCTATCCATGCATCCGGCCCCTTTTAGGACACCGGCGCATGGATTCCAATGCAGGGGTGGGTGTTTTTTTGAAGCACCAATTAGAGCCAGAGGATCTAATAGGCTTCAATATAGGGTGGGCTCAAATCGCAGTGAGTGCGCTCCGAGCCCACCCAGGTGTGTTACAACAGCGAATCAATATTCACTGTTGTAACATTGATCCTCCTCCTCCTGGCCAATCAGGAAGCGGGTTTTGAAACCGGTCACCTGATTGGGTGAAAGGACAGGCGATCCTATTGGACGCCTAGGAGGAGGAGGGGAGGAGCTGGAAGCCGCCATGGAGGAGAGGACTCGGAGCCGAACCGCTGCACCATGCTGCCTGCCACCCACCATGATGAGGTAAGTGCCGAACCAGTAAACAGCAAAGGGGATGGGTGGTTGTTTGCCGCCCCCCCCCCCCCCAAAAACCACCAGCCATTGTATATACCAGTGAGGTATCAGTGCAAAGACAAATATTGATCTGAGTTCAGGGTTGGGGTTTTCTGATTACATGTACCATCTATCCAGATGGTGGCAGATATATCTTTGAAGTATGTGTGTCTGTTGCTAGCAAAAAGACTACAAGCCAAATCCAACCCAAAGTACTTATAAAGAAGTGCTTCTTCTGAGCCCTCTCATGTGGCTTGTGCCGAGGCAGCCTAGATCACATGGTCTCTGGTTACCTGGGGCTTCTGGTGTGTGGGCAAGGCCAGAAGTAGAGTACCCAAGTTGGGCGCGTCCAGGCAATGTTTCACAGTCATTGCATTTAGAGGAATACAGGTTTAAGGATAACAAGGATGCTTGCAGAACACAGACACTAGATAGTAACAAATGTAGAACACTTGTGAACAGACAAGGCCTACATTACCAGGGTGGCATCTGCTGGAGGTTGACTGGCTGACTGGTAGGGTGGCAGTACTAGTAGGTGTATCTGAGTCAGAGGGTGACTATAGTATCCCTACCCTTACCCTACATACATAGGAAGCTCTCCCTATCACTAGATCTCTGTCCCTGAGATGTCCACTCGCAAATGCACGTCAAAGCCCAGCAGGGCAATACTATTTATTAGCACTGCCCCAACCCAAGATGGCCGACGGAAGGTCACTGGAGGTTGCAGCGTTCACTCGGACAGCTGTTCCCTTGGTGACACCTATGGAGGCTGCAGAGCAACATCATTCCCCTGAGACTCCACACCATTCGCAAAGCGCCACCTACTGGGAAGAGTAAGAATTACACCTCCACAGGTGACCATTTCATGTACAATGCTCACCTATAGGATGTGTAATTCCTACTTCTAATAATGGAACAGAATGGAAAGGGATTTTTATCCTGCCAGACAGACTTTATTCGTAGCGTAGTTATTTGTGGGACTTCATGGTGGGTATTTATGTTATAAGGAGGGTGCCACATCCCTCTATAACCATACATACTGTATAAAGCAGCATTATCTATATTAGGATTATATACTTTTCTTTACCTTACCCTAGCTCATCTGTTTTATGTACGTTCCTAATCTGTCTTTATACCTTTTCTGTCTAACTCATCCTTTGTGTCTGTCTATATATAAGGCTGTTGTTTTCATGAGACTTTTACTATTTCATTGTTGTGAGATTTATGTCCTCATTCTATCTACCAATCCTTTATTTTCCTATATGGTTTTCCCCTTTGTGTACCTTTGTGGTAAAGTACTTGTTTAGTGTCTAACCCTAAATCTAACCCTAACCCTAAACCTACACTAATCCTACGTTAACCCTAACTCTAAACCTACACTAATCCTACGTTAACCCTAAACCTACACTAATCCTACGTTAACCCTAAACCTACACTAATCCTACGCAAACCCTAACCCTAAACCTACACTAATCCTACGTTAACCCTAACCCTAAACCTACACTAATCCTACGTTAACCCTAACTCTAGTCATAACCCTACCCTAATCCTACGCTAACCCTACACCTACACCTACACTAATCCTACCCTAAACCTACACTAATCCTAACCTAACCCTAACCCTAAACCTACACTAATCCTATGCAAACCCTAACCCTAAACCTACACTAATCCAATGCAAACCCTAACCCTAAACCTACACTAATCCTACCCTAACTCTAAACCTATACTAATCCTATGCTAACCCTAACCCTACACCTACACTAATCCTACGTTAACCCTAACTCTAGCCATAACCCTACCCTAATCCTACGCTAACCCTAACCCTACACCTACACTAATCCTACGCTAATACTAACCCTAATCCTACGCAAACCCTAACCCTAAACCTACACTAATCCTACGTTAACCCTAACCCTAAACCTACACTAATCCTACGTTAACCCTAACTCTAGTCATAACCCTACCCTAATCCTACGCTAACCCTACACCTACACCTACACTAATCCTACCCTAAACCTACACTAATCCTAACCTAACCCTAACCCTAAACCTACACTAATCCTATGCAAACCCTAACCCTAAACCTACACTAATCCAATGCAAACCCTAACCCTAAACCTACACTAATCCTACCCTAACTCTAAACCTATACTAATCCTATGCTAACCCTAACCCTACACCTACACTAATCCTACGTTAACCCTAACTCTAGCCATAACCCTACCCTAATCCTACGCTAACCCTAACCCTACACCTACACTAATCCTACGCTAATACTAACCCTAATCTTATGCTAACCCTAACCCTAAACCTACACTAATCCTACGTTAACCCTAAGTCTAACCATAACCCTACACTAATCTTATGCTAACCCCAACCCTACACCTACACTAATCCTACACTAACCCTAAACCTACACTAATCCTACGTTAACCCTAACTCTAACCCTAAACCTACACTAATCTTACGCTAACCCTAACCCTAAACCTACACTAATCCTACGCAAAACCGTAACCCTAAACCTACACTAATCCTATGCTAACCCTAACCCTACACTAATCTTATACAAACCCTAACCCTACACCTACACTAATCCTACCCTAACCCTAAACCTACACTAATCCTACGCAAAACCGTAACCCTAAACCTACACTAATCCTATGCTAAGCCTAAACCTACACTAATCCTATGCTAACCCTAACCCTAAACCTACACTAATCCTATGCTAACCCTAAACCTACACTAATCCTACGCTAACCCTAACCCTAATCCTATGCTAACCCTAACCCTACACCTACACTAATTCTACGCTAAACCTTCACTAATCCTACGTTAACCCTAAACCTACACTAATCCTACGTTAACCCTAAGTCTAACCATAACCCTACTCTAATCTTATGCTAACCCTAACCCTACACCTACACTAATCCTACCCTAACCCTAACCCTACACCTACACTAATCCTACCCTAACCCTAACCCTAAACCTACACTAATCCTACGTTAACCCTAAGTCTAACCATAACCCTACACTAATCTTATGCTAACCCTAACCCTAAACCTACACTAATCCTACCCTAACCCTAAACCTACACTAATCCTACGTTAACCCTAACTCTAACCCTAACCCTACACTAATCTTACGCTAACCCTAACCCTACACCTACACTAATCCTATGCTAACCCTAACCCTAAACCTGCACTAATCCTATGCTAACCCTAACCCTACACCTTCACTAACCCAAACTCTAACCCTACATCCAGCCCTAACCCTAAGCACTAACCCTAACCCTACACTAGCACTAACTCTAACCCTACTCAAATCTTAACCCTATATTAACCCTAACCCTAATCCTACACTAACCCAAACTCTTATGCCGTGTACACATGGTCGGACTTTTCAGCTACAAAAGTCCGACAGATTTTCGACAGACTTTTGGCGGACTTTCAACTGACTTTCTTTTTTTTTTTAATAACATTTTTATTTTATTCTGTTATCAAAGTTTACATTGCATAGAATACAACGGGAGAAGTAATAGAAAAGTGCGATACATGGTGTTAGACAAACAAGTACAAGTATATGTAGTATTTTCCTTAGTGTGTTGCGAGAGAGTTATGGCTTCTAAGCTAGCATGGTTATAACAGCTTCTCAGCATCGCAAATTAAGGGTAAACCTCTCATATCTGATAACAAGAATAACTTATGCAATAAGAACAAGAGAAGAGAGAAAATAAAATAATAAAAAAAAAAAAAAAGAAAAAAAAAAGAGAGAAAAGAATAGAGAAAGAAGAGAAGTAAAGTCACCTGAGTGAGTCAATGATCCGTTTATAAAGAGTCCTCCCGGAGGTGCCACAGCTCCCAGACCTTATCGTGGGCTTCTAATCTGTCCTGCATCCTGGCCGTCATCCTCTCCATCAATTCCACATCTTTAATCCTCGCATACAAAGCCTCAGGGGTAGGGGGGGGGGGTTTCTTTTTCCAATTCAATGCTATAAGGCATCGTGCGGCCGTTAAAATATGGCGTACTAGTTTTGTATTGGTTTTTGAAATCTTTAGTGGGGATAGGCCTAATAAGAAAAATTTAGGGGTCATAGGAAGTGATTTTCCAAAGAGATTGGTCAGTAACTGCTGAACTTTTCCCCAGAAGGTGACAATTTGGGGGCACTCCCAGTAAATGTGAAGAAGGGTGCCCCTGGCTCCCGAGCATCTCCAGCATCGATCTGAGCTAGTGGGGTAAATGGCATGAAGTACATCTGGGGTCATGTACCAGAAGAAAATTATTTTGTATGCGTTTTCTTTATATAATGTGCAAATTGAGCTTTTCGCTGCCTGAGACCATATCGCCCGCCATTGTTCCGTGGAGAGTTCCTCCTTAAGGGCTTTCTCCCACGTAGTCATGTAGAGGTGTTTGCCTTGCGCCTCTACTGAGTAAGAATTTAGGATTTTATAGATATCAGAGATCAGTCCCCTCTGTGTCAAACCTGTCATAACCAAGTTTTCAAATGGGGTTAAGGGGGAAAACCGCAGGTCAGGCGCTATGGTCAGGGCATAGTGGCGGATCTGTAAGTAGCTATAAAAAGCTTGGCGTGGTATATCATATTTAGTTTGGAGTTCGGAGAAGGATAATAGCCTACGTGTTCTAGGGTCTATTATGTTGCCGAAGTGGAACAGGTTCCGTGAGGACCATGGGTAGGACATCTGGTGTGTGAGGCTATCCGGCACTTTAGGATTGCAGATAAAGGAAGTTAAGAGCGATTTTT
Organism: Lithobates septentrionalis; assembly: GCA_037952835.1. Taxonomy (NCBI): domain Eukaryota; kingdom Metazoa; phylum Chordata; class Amphibia; order Anura; family Ranidae; genus Lithobates; species Lithobates septentrionalis. The sequence continues at coordinate 12,291 of JBBDGP010004502.1, read as the reverse complement.
CAGAGGAGAGGCCATGTGGGGAGCACAGTGCTTTCCACATCTTACGGAGTTGGGACATAGCTCCTAATAGACGTTCAGGGGGCACCTCCGCGTCCGCACACCAGAGCAAGCTATTTGGGTGGGTTGGGGCCAGCCAGATCTTCTCGATTTCTGTCCACTTATTGTAGGACCACTGGGTGGACCATGAGATTATAGCTCTGAGTTGAGTGGCTTGGTAATATTTAATTAGATTCGGTAATGCGAGGCCTCCATCAGACCGAGCAGCCATAAGGACTGATTGGGGAATTCTATGCCTTTTATGATTCCAGACAAATTTAAGTAGATCTGTCTGAAGTTTTCTGAGGTGTTTGTATGGAACTGAAATGGGTAATGTTTGAAATAAATAGAGTAGTTTCGGGAGGATCGTTATTTTAATGGACGCTATCCGCCCCAAGAGGGAGAGGTGGTGTTTTTTCCATCTGAGGAGCATGGCTCTGATAGAGTGAAATAGGGGGGGGAAGTTTTCCTGATAAAGAGTTGCGAATGTTGGAGTAATGCGGATTCCCAGATATTTTAAAGATATCGTTTTCCAGTGATATGGGAAGTTGGCCTGTAAGTGTTTGATTTCTGATTCAGGGATATTTATTGGGAGGGCTTCTGATTTGGACGCATTAATTTTATAGCCCGATAGGGCCCCATATTTATCCAGCTCGGCGTGGAGATTCGGGAGGGAAATTCTGGGTTGTGTCAGGGTCATAATGATATCATCAGCAAACAATGACATTTTAAACTCCATACCTCGGACTGATATCCCGTGGATATCCGGGTTACCTCGGATGTGAGCTGCTAAAGGTTCCACGCATAGCGCGAACAGTAGGGGAGAAAGGGGGCACCCCTGCCGTGTACCGTTGTGTATTGGGAACGGGGCCGAAAAGGCAAAAGGGGTTCTGACCTGTGCAGTGGGGTTAGAGTATAGGTGCTGCACCGCTCGCAAGAAGGGGCCCCTCAATCCTATATGCTGTAGGGTGGTGAACAGGAAGGGCCAACCTAAACGGTCAAAGGCTTTTTCGGCGTCCAGGCTTAAAAGCAGAGACGCCGAGTCCTCCCTATTCGCCACGTCCACTAGGTCGATCACTTTCCTCGTGTTATCCCCTGCCTGTCTCAGCGGCACGAAACCTACCTGGTCTTTATGTATGAGAGAGGGGAGAACTACATTCAGGAGGATTGAGAGTAGTTTTGTGAAAACTTTAAAATCGGAATTTAGAAGGGCAATGGGTCGATAATTAGCACATAATACGGGGTCTTTGTCTGGTTTGGGAATCAGGGTAATAAACGATCTCTGCATGTCAGCTGGGACCGGAGTGTCCCGGAGAAAGGTGTTGAAAAGTCTGCTCATATATGGGAGTAGGAGAGGGAGGAAGGTCTTATAGTATTCGTATGGTAGGCCGTCAGGACCTGGTGATTTACGAGATGGTAGTCATTTGATCGTAAGCTCTATTTCTTCCTCTGTAATAGGTGCGTTTAGGGCCTCTAAATCTGTAGTTTGTAGGCGGGGGACACCACTTTGTTCTAGATATTGATGTAATCTAAGTGAGATCTCTGGGGCGGGGGGATTTTTTGGGATGTCTGGATTGTTATATAGGTCGGTGTAGAAGTCTGCAAAAGCATGTGCAATATCTTTGGGGTGGGATAGCAAACAACCTTTTTTATTCTTAATTTGGTGAGGCGTTGAGTTAAGGGAGTCCTCCCGCAGCTTTTTTGCCAGCAAGGAATGTGCTTTGTTTCCCCTATCGTAGTACACCTGCTTTAACCGAAGCAGGGCTTTTTCCACTTGTTCCAGTGCAAAGTCCCTCAGAATCGTCCTAAGCTTAATAACCTTCCTGAGAAGGGGTACAGTAGGGGATGTTTGAAGCTGTGTGTCTAGAACCTGTAGTTCCTTCTCAGTTCGGTATTTTGTGGCTAGTGCGTCTTTTTTCATGACCGACGATAGGGCCATGCATTTACCCCTGATGACCGCCTTATGGGATTCCCATAGTGTAGCAGGAGAAATGTCAGGGGTGTTGTTTTCCTTAAAGTAAAATTTAAGGGAAGAGGTTAATTCCGTGGTTGACTGAGGATGTTGAAGGAGAAAAGTGTTTAGTCTCCAGTTGTAAGGTCTGGGGTTGGGGGATTCCACGTCTAATGTGAGTGTAATCGGGGCGTGGTCAGACCAGGAGATCGGAAGCACCCTGGCTTCCCTAACTATTCTAAGAGTAGAGTTATTAACAAAGAAGTAGTCGATCCTGGTGTGGGTTTTATGGGGAGCTGAGTAGAAGGTGTACCGCCGGTCCCCCGGGTGGAGGGCCCTCCAGGCATCAAAGAGAGCATGTTTCCTAAGTAGTTGGCGAAAGAGCTTCGAGTCTCTAATGGCTCGAGCTGATGGTGCCCAGGGGTCCACCACGAGGCGGTCGGCATTTGTGGAGTGAATTAGGTTGAAGTCTCCCCCCACCACCAAGATCCCGTGTTCCGAGCGAAAAAGACGTGTAAACATTTTAGATAGAAATCTATGTTGTTTGACATTAGGTGTGTACACAGCGCACAGGGTGATCTCCCAGGACTGCCATCGACCCCTAACAATAATATAGTGACCGTGTGGATCACCATAGTGACTCTCATATACAAATGGGGAACCTTGCTTAATGAGTATGGCCACCCCTGCTCGTTTATGTGGTCCTGAGGAAAGGTAGCTGTTTGGGAATTGCCTGGATGCGAAAGCAAAGGTGCCCCCCCTGTCAAAGTGTGTCTCTTGGACAAAAATAATGTCAGCGCCAGATTGTTTAAATTCCCTCAGTGCCAGATGCCTCTTTTTATTGGAATTTAATCCATGGACATTTAATGAAAATATCCTAGCCATGGTCTCTGGTTGGGAAGGGGCGGGAGCTCGTGTTACCTGGGTTGAAGACGACGGCCGTGGATCCTGGGATTGGAAGCGGGCAACCTCCGGTGAGGGATCTGGACCTAACCCACGGTCCATGTAGAGAGTCACTCAGGAGCAGGGAGAAGACAATGAGAGAAGAGGAGACTAGAAAGAAGAAACAAAGGTTAGTGTTAAACAAAACAAGACAGAGCCAAAAAAGTATTTTCAGCTGACCTCGAAAGGTCGATGGACCTAGGTCAGTACGGTTTCCCAAGGATCCACCCAACTCCGCTCTAGCAGAGTAGGTCAGGTGGATGCAAGGGAGCCCTAGGTTAGTCATATAACAAGATATTATCAAAACTATTGTGACAATCATCACTTAATTAGGGGAGGGGTTGGTGAGCAAAAAATCACCTACGCTCTCAAGCCTCGACTGAGACATGCCCATAAAGTAAAACAAAAGCAAACTTAGAAATGAAAAAACTGAGGCAAAAAATTGGGGACTGAGTGAACAAAATGTCCAGGACAGATCTATCAGCCTAGTAAAATGGCTGAGCATCTATAAATTTAAGGATCCAAGAAAAAATTATGAGCTCATTTCAGCCATTTCTGGATTTGGAACTCTTGTGAGGGGTACCATCCTTCCGGGTGCGATTAGAGGAGGGAACCTTCTGCCACATTGTAGGCGGTGGTGGTGGAATAGTTACTAAGTCCCAATCCGGGAGTTGAGGGGGGGTAATCCCCAAACCGTCACAGAAATTGGTTAGATCTTCTGGATATCGTAGAACGGCAGATCTGCCTTGATTCTTGGCTGTAAGGGTAAAGGGAAATCCCCACCGATAGGGGATATTTTCTTCCTGAAGGATACGTAGAAGAGGTTGCAAGAGTCTGCGCTTCTGTAGGGTTATCCAGGAGAGATCTGGAAATAGTTGCAGATGTGCATCCTGGAAGGTTACCTTACGTGTCAGACGGGATTGACGCATAATGTCCTCCTTTAAGGGGTATGAGCTTATTCTGCAAATAATGTCCCTTGGTTTGGAGGTGAGATTCCTGGGGCGGAGAGCCCGGTGGGCTCTATCCATGTCGATACGATTGGTTAGGGGGTCCCCAAGTAGGTTGTTAAATATGTGTTGTAATTTGTTGTGGGTGTCCTCCGGACCGTCCGTCTCTGGAACTCCTTGCACTCGAATATTATTTCTGCGCCCCCTATTATCCAAGTCCTCAAGGTGGCGCTGCATTTCCCTTAGTTGGATGCGGTGGTCTGCTCCTTGAAGTTGAGTCCTATGGACTGCTAATTTAGTCTCTTGAATTTCCTCCTCGGCCATTTCCACCCTGTCAGCTAGGTGTTTAAGGCCTGTTTGTAGTATCTGTATTTCTGAGCGACAGGTGGATTTCACATCTGCGATCAGCTGTTTAAAGTCATCTTTAGTGGGCATCGCCTGTAAATAGGAGTACCACTCATTAGGAAGTGGGTGATGGGGGACTGGTGGCGGGCTCTGCTGTAGTGATCGTTGATGAGATGCTTGCTGGTGTTGTAATTGCAGTGCAGCTTCATCTCGCATGGCAGGTATGGATTGTGGGGATGCAGTCCATATGTTTCCCCAGGGCTGCCCCTGGGTATGTGTGGGGGCCTCGACCTCTTCCAGAGCATAACATTGGGGGACAGATGCTGGGTCTCTTCGGCCTAAATTGGCAGGGTGTGTGGCCTGCTCTTTAGGGGTGCTCAGTGCTTGAGAAAATTAAAGTCTCTGCATTTTAGGTGGGGGTGAGCCAGGCATGAGGGTTCTGAAGGCCGCTGTGGGATCATCAGGTCCAGGTGAGGTATTGGAGGCTGGGAATCTTGGGTCTGGCAGGGCCGGAAAGTCCGCTGAGATATCAGAGGATGACTGGGATCCCAGGGCATCCCCCGGCAAGCAGGTATCTGAGGCTGTCCGCAGCAGGCGCGGGAAGGCCTCCGAGCATTGAGTGTAGAGGGAGGGAGAGGGGCCAAATATGGCGGCTGGTGGATCACGTGGCGAGGTCCCGGGATGGTCAGGGCTAATCGAGCTCACCGTTCCCAGAGGAGAGGAGATGCCTGTGATGTGTTGCAGGGCTGGCGGTGTGCTTTCTGGGACTCGGTGTGATTTCAGGTCCGGCTGGGAGAGCTGTGTGGAGAGCCTGGAGCGGGCCGCCGAGGCCTCTGGCGCCATGTTGGCTGTGCTGCCAGACGGGCTGTCGGTCTGCGGGAAGAAAGACCGGAGGTCCGATGATGAGCCGGGTGGTGGCTGTGATGATCCCCGGGCTTTAGCGGATCAGGGGGCCTTGGATCTGCCCATGTAGCTGTAGCGTAGCGTCCCCAAATTAATCTTTAGCTGCGGGCTTAGAGAGAGCAGACGACTCAAGCGTCCATCTAGGTCGGCTTCCGGTCACGCCCCCCTCAACGGACTTTCTAACGAACGGACTTGCCTACACACGATCACACCAAAGTCAGATGGATTCGTACGTGATGACGTACACTGGACTAAAATAAGGAAGTTGATAGCCAGTAGCCAATAGCTGCCCTAGCATTGGTTTTTGTCCGTCGGACTAGCACACAGACGAGCGGATTTCTCAGTCTGGCGGAGTTACGACGTAAAGATTTGAAGCATGTTCCAAATCTAAAGTCCGTCAGATTTGCGACTGGAAAGGTCCGGTGAAGCCCACACGCGATCGGATTGTTCGCCGGATTTGGTCCGTCGGCGTCCGTGAGACCAGTCAGGTCGGAAAGTCCGACCGTGTGTACGCCCCTTAACCCTACCTCCAGCCATAAACCTACACTAGCCTTAATGCTAAGCCTACTCAAATCCTAAACCTACACTAATCTTAACCTTACACTAATCCTAACTCAAACTCTACCCCTATGCTAACTCCATTATAACCCTAGCTATACGCTAACACTAAATCTATACTAACAATCAGCCTACTCTAACATTAACCCTAACTCTAACCTTATACTAACCCTACACTAACCCTAACCCTAACCAAAACCCTAACCCTACACCTACGCTAACCCAAACTTTATCTGTACCTCCAGCCCTAACCTTACACTAGCATTAAATCTAACCCTACCTAAACCCTAACCCTATATTAACCCTAACCATGCTCTAACCCTTACCTTACACTTACACTAGCCCTAAATCTAACCCTAATCCTACACTAACTCAAACTCTAACCCTATGCTAACCCTAACCCTACTCTAACCCTAATCCTAAACTAAGCCTAACCCCACTCTAACCCTAAGCCCAGTGTAACCCTAGCCCTAAACCTATGTGGGAGGGGCCAGGAGTATGGCACCCAATGCAGGGAAGCAGCACACAAAAAGTTAATAGTGATTGTATTTAGAGGAATGCAGGTTAACAAGTGACAAGGGTGCTTGCAGACACAGTTGATAGCACTAGAAGTGTCACTGATGGTAACAGGTGCAGAACACTTGCAGTAACAGATACAATAACAGTAGCGGTAACGTTTCCCAGTAGGGTGCAGGTACAGTTTGTGACATGGGTGAAGATAGCAGCGTAGATAAGACAGCTAGGATTAGACTGTCACAACACCATAGGACAGCTTTGTGGTGACATATCTTCAGGCACAAATAGTCACTGCACAGGCAAGGCCAACTTTACCAGGACGGCATCTGCTGGAGGGTTGGCTGATTGGCAGGGTGGGAGACGCAGGTGGCGGCTCAGAGCAGACAAGATAATAAAAGCAGAAACATAAAAGATTTTCTGTTTGTACATTTCTGTCCACATACATTGTATCTATGTATAAGCTAAAAAATATTAATAAAGGAACATTTTTTCATTTTTTTATTTCTTTGTTAACATTCTAAGTGGGTTGTGAACCCCCAGAACAGGCTGCTCATATTTCCAAAGCTTCAGCATTGTCTTCATTGTCAGCCGGAGAACGTAGCATGTTCTTGTCAGACCATTAGATGTCACCATTACAGCACCTACGTTCAGGCGTCTCACTGCTTTCCAAACACACGAGGGGCCCGATTTACTAAAGAAGAGCAAAACAAAGCCGTGTCCATTCCCCATCTGCCAAAATCATGCATGCTACCCCCATAGGAACCGCTAAGTAAAGTCCCTTCCCCCATAGGAACCGCTAACTAAAGTCCCTTCCCCCATAGGAACCGCTAAGTAAAGTCCCTTCCCCCATAGGAACCGCTAACTAAAGTCCCTTCCCCCATAGGAACCGCTAACTAAAGTCCCTTCCCCCATAGGAACCGCTAACTAAAGTCCCTTCCCCCATAGGAACCGCAAAGTAATGCCATGGTCCCTTCCCCCATAGGAACCGCTAAGTAAAGTCCCTTCCCCCATAGGAACCGCTAACTAAAGTCCCTTCCCCCATAGGAACCGCTAAGTAAAGTCCCTTCTCCCATAGGAACCACTAACTAAAGTCCCTTCCCCCATAGGAACCGCTAACTAAAGTCCCTTCCCCCATAGGAACCGCTAACTAAAGTCCCTTCCCCCATAGGAACCGCAAAGTAATGCCATGGTCCCTTCCCCCATAGGAACCGCTAAGTAAAGTCCCTTCCCCCATAGGAACCGCTAACTAAAGTCCCTTCCCCATAGGAACCGCTAAGTAAAGTCCCTTCCCCCATAGGAACCGCTAACTAAAGTCCCTTCCCCCATAGGAACCGCTAAGTAAAGTCCCTTCCCCCATAGGAACCGCTAACTAAAGTCCCTTCCCCCATAGGAACCGCTAACTAAAGTCCCTTCCCCCATAGGAACCGCTAAGTAATGCCATGTCCCTTCCCCCATAGGAACCGCTAAGTAAAGTCCCTTCTCCCATAGGAACCGCTAAGTAAAGTCCCTTCCCCCATAGGAACCGCTAACTAAAGTCCCTTCCCCCATAGGAACCGCTAAGTAAAGTCCCTTCCCCCATAGGAACCGCTAAGTAAAAGCCATGTCCCTTCCCCCATAGGAACCGCTAACTAAAGTCCCTTCCCCCATAGGAACCGCTAACTAAAGTCCCTTCCCCCATAGGAACCGCTAAGTAAAGTCCCTTCCCCCATAGGAGCCGCTAAGTAAAAGCCATGTCCCTTCCCCCATAGGAACCGCTAACTAAAGTCCCTCCCCCCATAGGAACCGCTAAGTAAAGTCCCTTCCCCCATAGGAACCGCTAACTAAAGTCCCTTCCCCCATAGGAACCGCTAACTAAAGTCCCTTCCCCCATAGGAACCGCTAAGTAAATGCCATGTCCCTTCCCCCATAGGAACCGCAAAGTAATGCCATGTCCCTTCCCCCATAGGAACCGCTAAGTAAATGCCATGTCCCTTCCCCCATAGGAACCGCTAAGTAAAGTCCCTTCCCCCATAGGAACCGCTAACTAAAGTCCCTTCCCCCATAGGAACCGCTAACTAAAGTCCCTTCCCCCATAGGAACCGCTAAGTAAAGTCCCTTCCCCCATAGGAACCGCTAACTAAAGTCCCTTCCCCCATAGGAACCGCTAAGTAAAGTCCCTTCTCCCATAGGAACCGCTAAGTAATGCCATGTCCCTTCCCCCATAGGAACCGCTAAGTAATGCCATGTCCCTTCTCCCATAGGAACCGCTAAGTAAAGTCCCTTCCCCCATAGGAACCGCTAACTAAAGTCCCTTCCCCCATAGGAACCGCTAAGTAAAGTCCCTTCTCCCATAGGAACCGCTAAGTAAAGTCCCTTCCCCCATAGGAACCGCTAAGTAATGCCATGTCCCTTCCCCCATAGGAACCGCTAACTAAAGTCCCTTCCCCCATAGGAACCGCTAAGTAAAGTCCCTTCCCCCATAGGAACCGCTAACTAAAGTCCCTTCCCCCATAGGAACCGCTAACTAAAGTCCCTTCCCCCATAGGAACCGCTAAGTAAAGTCCCTTCCCCATAGGAACAGCTAAGTAATGCCATGGTCCCTTCCCCCATAGGAACCGCTAAGTAAAGTCCCTTCCCCCATAGGAACCGCTAACTAAAGTCCCTTCCCCCATAGGAACCGCTAAGTAAAGTCCCTTCCCCCATAGGAACCGCTAACTAAAGTCCCTTCCCCCATAGGAACCGCTAACTAAAGTCCCTTCCCCCATAGGAACCGCTAAGTAAAGTCCCTTCCCCCATAGGAACAGCTAAGTAATGCCATGGTCCCTTCCCCCATAGGAACCGCTAAGTAAATGCCATGTCCCTTCCCCCATAGGAACCGCTAACTAAAGTCCCTTCCCCCATAGGAACTGCTAAGTAATGCCATGGTCCCTTCCCCCATAGGAACCGCTAACTAAAGTCCCTTCCCCCATAGGAACCGCTAACTAAAGTCCCTTCCCCCATAGGAACCGCTAAGTAAAGTCCCTTCCCCCATAGGAACCGCTAAGTAAATGCCATGTCCCTTCCCCCATAGGAACCGCTAACTAAAGTCCCTTCCCCCATAGGAACCGCTAAGTAAAGTCCCTTCCCCCATAGGAACCGCAAAGTAATGCCATGTCCCTTCCCCCATAGGAACCGCTAAGTAAAGTCCCTTCCCCCATAGGAACCGCTAACTAAAGTCCCTTCCCCCATAGGAACCGCTAACTAAAGTCCCTTCCCCCATAGGAACCGCTAAGTAATGCCATGTCCCTTCCCCCATAGGAACCGCTAAGTAAAGTCCCTTCTCCCATAGGAACCGCTAAGTAAAGTCCCTTCCCCCATAGGAACCGCTAACTAAAGTCCCTTCCCCCATAGGAACCGCTAAGTAAAGTCCCTTCTCCCATAGGAACCGCTAAGTAAAGTCCCTTCCCCATAGGAACCGCTAAGTAATGCCATGTCCCTTCCCCCATAGGAACCGCTAACTAAAGTCCCTTCCCCCATAGGAACCGCTAAGTAAAGTCCCTTCCCCCATAGGAACCGCTAACTAAAGTCCCTTCCCCCATAGGAACCGCTAACTAAAGTCCCTTCCCCCATAGGAACCGCTAAGTAAAGTCCCTTCCCCCATAGGAACAGCTAAGTAATGCCATGGTCCCTTCCCCCCATAGGAACCGCTAAGTAAATGCCATGTCCCTTCCCCCATAGGAACCGCTAACTAAAGTCCCTTCCCCCATAGGAACCGCTAACTAAAGTCCTTCCCCCATAGGAACCGCTAAGTAAAGTCCCTTCCCCCATAGGAACCGCTAAGTAAATGCCATGTCCCTTCCCCCATAGGAACCGCTAACTAAAGTCCCTTCCCCCATAGGAACCGCTAAGTAAAGTCCCTTCCCCCATAGGAACCGCAAAGTAATGCCATGTCCCTTCCCCCATAGGAACCGCTAACTAAAGTCCCTTCCCCCATAGGAACCGCTAAGTAAATGCCATGGTCCCTTCCCCCATAGGAACCGCTAACTAAAGTCCCTTCCCCCATAGGAACCGCTAACTAAAGTCCCTTCCCCCATAGGAACCGCTAACTAAAGTCCCTTCCCCATAGGAACCGCTAACTAAAGTCCCTTCCCCCATAGGAACCGCTAACTAAAGTCCCTTCCCCCATAGGAACCGCTAAGTAAATGCCATGTCCCTTCCCCCATAGGAACCGCTAACTAAAGTCCCTTCCCCCATAGGAACCGCTAACTAAAGTCCCTTCCCCCATAGGAACCGCTAACTAAAGTCCCTTCCCCTATAGAAACCGCTAACTAAAGTCCCTTCCCCCATAGGAACCGCTAAGTAAATGCCATGGTCCCTTCCCCCATAGGAACCGCTAAGTAAATGCTATGGTCCCTTCCCCCATAGGAACCGCTAAGTAAATGCTATGGTCCCTTCCCCCATAGGAACCGCTAAGTAAATGCCATGGTCCCTTCCCCATAGGAACCGCTAAGTAAATGCTATGGTCCCTTCCCCCCATAGGAACCGCTAAGTAAAGTCCCTTCCCCCATAGGAACCGCTAACTAAAGTCCCTTCCCCCATAGGAACCGCTAAGTAAAGTCCCTTCCCCCATAGGAACCGCTAACTAAAGTCCCTTCCCCCATAGGAACCGCTAAGTAAATGCCATGTCCCTTCCCCCATAGGAACCGCTAACTAAAGTCCCTTCCCCCATAGGAACCGCTAAGTAAAGTCCCTTCCCCCATAGGAACCGCTAACTAAAGTCCCTTCCCCCATAGGAACCGCTAACTAAAGTCCCTTCCCCCATAGGAACCGCAAAGTAATGCCATGGTCCCTTCCCCATAGGAACCGCTAAGTAAAGTCCCTTCCCCCATAGGAACCGCTAACTAAAGTCCCTTCCCCCATAGGAACCGCTAACTAAAGTCCCTTCCCCCATAGGAACCGCTAAGTAAAGTCCCTTCCCCCATAGGAACCGCTAAGTAAAGTCCCTTCCCCCATAGGAACCGCTAACTAAAGTCCCTTCCCCCATAGGAACCGCTAACTAAAGTCCCTTCCCCCATAGGAACCGCTAACTAAAGTCCCTTCCCCCATAGGAACCGCAAAGTAATGCCATGTCCCTTCCCCCATAGGAACCGCTAAGTAAAGTCCCTTCCCCCATAGGAACCGCTAACTAAAGTCCCTTCCCCCATAGGAACCGCTAAGTAAAGTCCCTTCTCCCATAGGAACCACTAACTAAAGTCCCTTCCCCCATAGGAACCGCTAACTAAAGTCCCTTCCCCCATAGGAACCGCTAACTAAAGTCCCTTCCCCCATAGGAACCGCAAAGTAATGCCATGGTCCCTTCCCCCATAGGAACCGCTAAGTAAAGTCCCTTCCCCCATAGGAACCGCTAACTAAAGTCCCTTCCCCATAGGAACCGCTAAGTAAAGTCCCTTCCCCCATAGGAACCGCTAACTAAAGTCCCTTCCCCCATAGGAACCGCTAAGTAAAGTCCCTTCCCCCATAGGAACCGCTAACTAAAGTCCCTTCCCCCATAGGAACCGCTAACTAAAGTCCCTTCCCCCATAGGAACCGCTAAGTAATGCCATGTCCCTTCCCCCATAGGAACCGCTAAGTAAAGTCCCTTCTCCCATAGGAACCGCTAAGTAAAGTCCCTTCCCCCATAGGAACCGCTAACTAAAGTCCCTTCCCCCATAGGAACCGCTAAGTAAAGTCCCTTCCCCCATAGGAACCGCTAAGTAAAAGCCATGTCCCTTCCCCCATAGGAACCGCTAACTAAAGTCCCTTCCCCATAGGAACCGCTAACTAAAGTCCCTTCCCCCATAGGAACCGCTAAGTAAAGTCCCTTCCCCCATAGGAGCCGCTAAGTAAAAGCCATGTCCCTTCCCCCATAGGAACCGCTAACTAAAGTCCCTCCCCCCATAGGAACCGCTAAGTAAAGTCCCTTCCCCCATAGGAACCGCTAACTAAAGTCCCTTCCCCCATAGGAACCGCTAACTAAAGTCCCTTCCCCCATAGGAACCGCTAAGTAAATGCCATGTCCCTTCCCCCATAGGAACCGCAAAGTAATGCCATGTCCCTTCCCCCATAGGAACCGCTAAGTAAATGCCATGTCCCTTC
>JBBDGP010004501.1:2500-104072 GCA_037952835.1 Lithobates septentrionalis | reverse complement strand
TGTTAATTTAATGGCAGCGAATTTCGATTTAGTTTTTAGTATTAGTCTTCGGACTAAATGACATTTTAGTTTTAGTCCCATTTTAGTCTTCTGCAATTGTTTTAGTTGTATTTAGTCGACTAAATCTCCAGTAAATTTTAGTCGACTAAAATGTCCTACGTTTTAGTCTACTAAAATCTCCAGTACATTTTAGTCTACTAAAATGAATTTTAGTCATCTATAATCGAATGGGTGTAATTAAATTGTAATGCATTAGTTAACTTTTCTCTAAGAATTTTAGTCGTCTGAAATCGAATGGGTGTAATTAAATTGTAATGAATTAGTTAACATTTCTCTACAATTTCCACACTTTTATACTGCTGGAATGAAAAATCGAATATGTTATTATTTAAGGTTATTGAGGTGTGAACATGCACTACAGACCAGTGTTAATTTTGAAGTGAAATTTCATTTCAGTTTTAGCCTTAGTCTTTTGACTAAATGGCATTTAGTTTTAGTCCTATTTTAGTCTTTTGACTAAGATTCCATTTTAGTTTAAGTCGTATTTGAGTCATCTCAGTTGTTTTAGTTTTAGTCGTATTTTAGTCGACTAAAATAGTATTCATTTAGTCGACTAAAATGTTTTAGTCGTTTTCCAGCAAGTATGGCTGGCTTCTATCAGACAGAACGACATACACACGGGCTGAATGTAGACTGTTTTTTTTTTTTTTCTAAATGGCCGTTGTCTCCCGACATTCAGCCTGTGTTTACTGGGCTTTAGACTAGCAAATTTACATGATGGTAAATTGTTTGTCTCAACACTCTAATGCCCTGTACACATGATCGCATACCTCCCAACCGTCCCGGATTGCCCGGGAAAGTCCCGCTGTGGGAGGTCTGTCCCGCGTCCCGGGCACCTTCATTCCGGGACAATACAATGTCCCGGAATCGCCCCATTGGGATCTGATGCCCCCTAAAAATTGCCGCTGCATTGCCGCTGTCCCTCACTGCCCGGCGCTGTACTGGTTCTGGCCAAGACCGCTTCATTTCACCCCAGATGCTGCCTGGCTAACTGCCAAAACAACTGGTTGCTAGGCATGGCCCGCCTGGCGTCTAACAACCAGTGACGTCACGACGAGGAGGAGAGTGGAGCCCCCAGCATTCAGTGCGAGCTGGAGGAGGATTCCTCCTCGTGCCTAAGCTCCGCCCCCGGCTCCACCCCCCAACTCCGGGTCTCCCCTGAAGGCTGTTCCTGCTCTGGAAGAAAGGTAGAGAATGCTCCCTGCATTGTCCTGTGCACACAGAATGAATCCCGCACGGCACAGCCTGAGGCTGGTTTTCTCACTGTGTGGAAATTTTCTTTTGATTGGAACTCGTGGCTGCTTGTCCTCATGGTGATTGGCTGCAGCACATGCAATCATCCTCCTGTATTTGCCAACAGAACATTCTGTGCGTGGGGGCGGGGTCAGTTGCCGGTCTGTGCTGAAGACGAGGAGGAGGGCTTTCTGCAGGTCTGTGTATGTGTGATAGGAAAGTTGCTGCAGTTAACTTAAGCTGTTGCAGTGTCCTGGCAGATGACAGATAGATTTCTGGTGAAGCCTGTGCCCAGAATCTTAGCTCAGGTTGCAGACACAGAGCATCACTCGTTCTGTCTGTTTAATCTGTACAGGACTCTGCAGCAGGAGATAAGGAGAGTGTGTGCTGAGAACGGGGAAGTGTTCTGTGTGTGTCTCAATCTGAATTGCCCTGTTTATGTTTCCTCTACTGAGCTCTCTGTCCACCCCCGTCCAATCCTGCGATCTCCCTGTCCACCCCCCCGTCCAATCCTGCGATCTCCCTGTCCACCCCCCCCGTCCAATCCTGCGATCTCCCTGTCCACCCCCCCGTCCAATCCTGCGATCTCCCTGTCCACCACCCCGTCCAATCCTGCGATCTCCCTGTCCACCCCCCCGTCCAATCCTGCGATCTCCCTGTCCACCCCCCTGTCCAATCCTGCGATCTCCCTGTCCACCCCCCCGTCCAATCCTGCGATCTCTCTGTCCACCCCCCCCGTCCAATCCTGCGATCTCCCTGTCCACCCCCCCCGTCCAATCCTGCGATCTCCCTGTCACCCCCCCCGTCCAATCCTGCGATCTCCCTGTCCACCCCCCCCGTCCAATCCTGCGATCTCCCTGTCCACCCCCCCGTCCAATCCTGCGATCTCCCTGTCCACCCCCCGTCCAATCCTGCGATCTCCCCGTCCCACCTGCGACCTCCCGTCCAATCCTGCGATCTCCCCGTCCAATCCTGCGATCTCCCCGTCCAATCCTGCGATCTCTCGTCCAATCCTGCGATCTCTCCGTCCAATCCTGCGATCTCTCCGTCCAATCCTGTGATCTCTCCGTCCCACCCTGCGATCTCCCCGTCCAATCCTGCGATCTCCCCGTCCCCATCCCCCATCTCTCCGTCCCACCCTGCGACCTCCCCGTCCAATCCTGCCATCTCCCCGTCCCATCCTGCGATCTCCCCGTCCCACCCTGCGATCTCCCCGTCCAATCCTGCGATCTCCCCGTCCCACCCTGCGATCTCCCCGTCCCACCCTGCGATCTCCCCGTCCCACCCTGCGATCTCCCCGTCCACCCCCGTCCAATCCTGCGATCTCCCTGTCCACCCCCCCCGTCCAATCCTGCGATCTCCCTGTCCACCCCCCCGTCCAATCCTGCGATCTCCCTGTCCACCCCCCCTTCCCATCCTGCGATCTCCCCGTCCAATCCTGCGATCTACCCCGTCCAATCCTGCGATCTCCCCGTCCAATCCTGCGATCTCCCCGTCCAATCCTGCGATCTCCCCGTCCAATCCTGCGATCTCCCCGTCCCATCCCGCGATCTCCCTGTCCACCTCCCCGTCCAATCCTGCGATCTCCCCCGTCCAATCCTGCGATCTCCCCGTCCCATCCCGCGATCTCCCTGTCCACCCCCCCGTCCAATCCTGCGATCTCCCGTCCAATCCTGCGATCTCCCCGTCCAATCCTGCGATCTCCCGTCCACCCCCCTTCCCTTCCTGCGATCTCCCCGTCCACCACCCTTCCCATCCTGCGATCTCCCCGTCCCATCCTGCGATCTCCCCGTCCCATCCTGCGATCTCCCCGTCCCATCCTGCGATCTCCCCGTCCCATCCTGCGTTCCCCCCGTCCCATCCTGCGATCTCCCTGTCCCACCCTGCGATCTCCCCGTCCCATCCTGCGACCTCCCTGTCCACCCCAACTTCCCACCCCGCGATCTCCCTGTCCACCCCCACCGTCCAATCCTGCGATCTCCCCGTCCAATCCTGCGATCTCCCCGTCCAATCCTGCGATCTCCCCGTCCAATCCTGCGATCTCCCCGTCCCATCCTGCGATCTCCCCGTCCCATCCTGCGATCTCCCCGTCCACCCCCCCTTCCCTTCCTGCGATCTCCCCATCCACCACCCTTCCCATCCTGCGATCTCCCCGTCCCATCCTGCGATCTCCCGTCCCATCCTGCGATCTCCCCGTCCCATCCTGCGATCTCCCCGTCCCACCCTGCGATCTCCCCGTCCCATCCGGCGATCTCCCTGTCCACCCCCCCGTCCCATCCTGCGATCTCCCTGTCCACCCCCCCGTCCCATCCTGTGATCTCCCCGTCCAATCCTGCGATCTCTCTGTCCAATCCTGCGATCTCTCTGTCCAATCCTGCGATCTCCCCGTCCCACCCTGCGATCTCCCCGTCCCACCCTGCGATCTCCCCGTCCCACCCTGCGATCTCCCGTCCAATCCTGCGATCTCCCCGTCCAATCCTGCGATCTCCCCGTCCCATCCTGCGATCTCCCTGTCCACCCTCCCATCCCATCCTGGGGTCTCTCTGGACATGTGGCCCCATCCAGTGCGCTGCGTGTCTTCAGAGGTCAGGATGTATGCAGAAACATAAGAGAGTTTCTCAGTCCAACTGTATTCAACTACATTACATTCTTCTAATAAACTTTAAGCAAAATACTCTAAAAATAGTGTAAAAATAGACAGACTTTTGTTAAATTGAGATATATTATAGTGATGTAAACATGTCTCCAATATGATTGACCACACCTCTTAAACCACAACCAAATGACCACGCCCTTTTTTGCTGGCCACGCCCACTTCTCGGCATGGTGCGCTGCGCTCTCCACACATCGGATCTTCTAAGTGTCCCTCATTGTCAAGTTCAAAAGTTGGGAGGTATGTGATCGGACATTGATCGGACATTCCGACAACAAAATCCATGGATTTTTTCCGACGGATGTTGGTTCAAACTTATCTTGCATACACATGGGTCACACAAAGTTGTCGGAAAATCCGATCATTCTAAACGCGGTGACGTAAAACGCGTATGTCGGGACTATAAACGGGCCAGGAGCCAATAGCTTTTGTCTCTTATTTTATTCTGAGCATGCGTGGCACTTTGTGCGTCAGATTTGTGTACACACGATCGGAATTTAACCGATCGGATTTTGTTGTCGGAAAATTTTATATCCTGCTCTCAAACTTTGTGTGTCGGAAATTCCAATGGAAAAAGTACGATGGAGCCCACATACGCTGGGAATTTCCGACAACACAATCCGATCGCACTTTTTCCCGTCGGAAATCCGACCGTGTGAACAGGGCATAACTGGCACTTTGCTGGATAGCACAACAGGAAGTTGAAAATTAACAGATATACTGGTCGAATCACCAGGTAAAAATGAAGGAAACAAAAATAAAAAAGGAAATTAATGCAACCACCACATTAAGAATTGGTAAGCAGCATTTTAATACATTTTTGTTTTTGGGTTTAAAGGAGTTGTAAAGGCAGAAGGTTTTTTTATCTTAATGCATTCTATACATTAAGATAGAAAGCCTTCTGTGTGCAGAAGCCCCCCCTCAGCCCCCCTAACACTTACCTGAGGTCCCTCTCTGTCTCAGCCGTCTGAGATTCTCCTTCCTGATTGGCTGAGACACATCAGTGGCACCATAGGCTGCCACTGCTGCCAATCAAAGTCAGCTAGCCAATCAGGGGGAGAGAGGGGATGGGGCCGGGCCAGGGCTGTGTGTCTGAATGGACACAGGGAGCTGTGACTCAGCTTGGGTGCCCCCATAGCAAGCTGCTTGCTGTGGGGGCACTCAACAGGAGGGAGGGGCCAGGATCACAGAAGAGGAACTCAAGAAGAGGAGGATCCAGGCTGCTCTATGCAAACCCACTGCAACAGAGGAGTAAGTATAACATGTTGGTTATTTTTTAGGGGACTTTACAATCACTTTAAGGCTGCTTTAAATTTAATGTAAATGGCCATATACGTCTACAAACAATGGCCTTGAATCATGAGCTGTGTTAACATTTAAGGTATGCGAAAAGGACTAACAACAGACATTACAATTCCAAGCAGCATTGTCAACCTTGTCTGCTAGACTTCAAAACTCCTCCAATCCCCGCCACACCTCTCGTTTCAACTTTTGCGCATATAGTAATTTCTTTCAGATCTAAACAATACTGCTGCTTTGGCTGTGTGTAGGGAAAGGGCTCTTGTAATTTGTAGTTCTGGGACGTGCATGCATCAGTAGGAACTGAGCTCCTAAAAAGCTGCCCCTGCCAGGTATAAAGAATATAAATAAAAAATAATAATAAATAATAAACAAAAAACATTACTGGGACATGCTCTGGGGGGGGGGGGGGGGGGGGGAGAGGGGCTTTGGAGTTAAATTTGGGTAATGCAAGAACATACTCTGTAACTGTATGTAGTTAATAAATAAAAATAGAATTCAGTATTATAACTCCTCAAACTATTCACGGAAAATCTTAGCCACTGAGGCTCATTTATATTATCCCTATTTATTAAGGACCAAGCAGGATTTATTCTGCATCGTCAAGTAGGGGCCAACAGTAAGAGAGCTAATCATATACTGTATTGAACGCCCTTAACAAAATATATGAAAGCCCTATTATTATAGTATAACTAAGGGTGACACTTTTTTTTTGTTTTAAAGAGAGTGGATTATAACACCTGTCAAGTTTATAATGCTATCTGTGCCCCCCATTAGGAATATTTACCATTATCATCAAAAATGAACACAAGAGAAATTCAAATGTGGGGAATGTCAGCGTTGCTAGAACAGTAATAGAAGGGAAATCTTCTATTGGGGATACAAGTTATGGTGACCCTTGTGACAACCTCACTTTGGAGGGATTTAGTCTCACTTCCTGTTGTGGGTATGAGACGGAAGCGAAGGGAAATCGCCCCAATGGGATACAGATCAACGCGGTAAAGTCACCTGGGGGTTCAAGCCCCCTCCTCCTTCCCTCTCCGCCGGGCCCATTCACAAAGCACAGCGCGCTTCGCGCATGCACAGTAGGGAACCAGCTGTGAAGTCGCAAGGCTTCACTGCTTGTTTCCCTTACAAGAAATGGTGGTGGCACCACTTGAGAGCCGATTGAAAAATCAGCTGGGGTAAAGAGACAGCTGGATTCGTGGACAGGTAAGTGTCCTAATATTAACCACTTCCGGACCGCCGCATGCTGATATCCATCCTAACGTTGAAGAGGGATATCTTTGTTATGTCAGAAGCCACCTGCCATAACTCCTCTTTTTCGGTGGGCGGTCCGGTTTCCGGTAATAGTAGTCTCAGTGGCGGATTTGCAGAGAGATCACTTTTATCAGCGGCGGGAGAGAGACCGCCGTGCTCCAGTGCCCTCCGCCGATTACAGGAGCCGTCGGTAGCGGTGAAGGTGACCAGATCCTTCTCCTTCCTGGGTATGGAGATGAGTGAGGGAGAAGATGGCCCCCACCTGTCTCCATACCATTGCAGGGTGGGAGCTACGTCAAAATGTCACTTCCGCCCATAGCTCTTAAAAGGGCCTTTTTTTTATTGCATTTTAGTGTAAATATGAGATCTGAGGTCTTTTTGATCTCAAGATCTCATATTTAAGAGGTCCTGTCATGCTTTTTTTCTATTACAAGGGATGTTTACATTCCTTGTAATAGGAATAAAAGTGACACAATTTTTTTTTTAAAGAACAGTGTAAAAATAAAAAATAAAAGGTAAAATAAATAATAAAAAAAAAATAAAAAATATGAAAACAGTGTTCAAACCACACGTGAGGTATCGCAGCGATCGCTAGAGCGAGAACAATAATTCTAACCCTAGACCTTTTCTGTAACTCAAAAAATATAACCTGTAGAATTTTTTAAACGTCGCCTATGGAGATTTTTAAGGATAAAAGTTTGTCGCCATTCCACGAGCGGGCGCAATTTTGAAGCGTGACATCAATTTACTCGGCGTAACTTTATCTTTCATAATATAAAAAAAAATTGGGCTAACTTTACTGTTGTCTTAATTTTTAATTTAAAAAGTGTATTTTTTCCAAAAAAAGTGCGATTGTAAGACCGCTGCGCAAATACAGTGTGACAGAAAGTATTGGAACGACCACCATTTTATTCTCTAGGGTGGTAGAAAAAAAATGTTTAATGTTTTGGGGTTGTAAGTAATTTTCTAGCAAAAAAAAAAACAGTTTTAACTTGTAAACAACAAATCTCAGAAAGAGGCTCGGTCCTTAAGTGGTTAAAGGTCAGCAGCTACAGTATTTATAACTGCTGACTTTTAATTTTTTCTGAAGGAGCTGGAGCTCCTCTTTAAGCATGCATGCAGAAATATCATTTGATTGCTTCAGCTGCCCATTTTTGTTTGCCCATCTACTTTTGTCTCATCAGATGTGGCTGAGCTGCTAAGGGAGTGAAACTTATCTTCATGGGGTGGAAAAGGGAGCTAAGAGGGACCTGTGCCTGCATCGGAAGCCTGGTGAGTAAATAGGCACTCTGCTACTGTACTACAAACTGGAATCTATGCTGGAGATGTAAATCTCAGATGGGCTTACTCTACCATATCAAGAAATTGATAACCTCCGTTCCAAAATCCTTGGCTGTCCAATAAAAAAGGAGTGATTAGTGTAATCTATTGGGCCTACCAATTGCAGGACTAAACAATTAAAAACGCTAGGTTTAGCCACGCTTTACCAGCACTTTTAACCCCCGCTAGAGGCGAAAGAAAGCAGGTGCTTCGACAGTGGTGTCTATTGATTTCAATGGGCAGGGGCAGTGGAGGAGCGGTGTATACACCACCACTTCTAAACTGCTCCAAAGATGCTGCTTGCAGGACTTTTTCTAACGTCCTGCCAGCGCACCGCCCCAGTGTGAAAACACTTGGGCTTTCACACTGGGGCTACAGGGGAGGCATTTTTCAGGTGCTTTACAGGCACTATTTTTAGCCCTTTAGCACCTGAAAAATGCCTCCAGTGTGAAAGGGGTCCTAATGAAAACACAAATGTTCTTTGAGGACCCACAGTGACCAATTTATCAAATTAAGGAATTAGGCTCATGCAACAGCTTACAGCTAGAATATACAATTTAGAAAAAATCCAGAAACTATGGATTCACTGGGATATGTTATAACCCAAATTAAATCTTGATTCCCACACCAGGGTTGGTCCCTGGCTTGCAACCCCAGGGACTACTGGCACTACCTCCCCTACAACTTCCCCCATCTGGCTCCATATTATTACAAGTTATACAAGGAACCGTGGGGATGCACGAAACACCTATGCATCTCTGTGCAATTATACATGGCCTTCCAGGGGTGTAGTATGCCCCATGTGAATGAGGTCTTACTATGTTTTAGTTCTTTTTACAATGTTGCTTTTATTATTTTATTATTTTTTACCTTTTTTGGGGTGGGGGGGGGGGGGGGTGGATTGGTAAAACATGGGGGGGTATAAACAGGCCCTGATTTCTCTTTTTTGAGACAGAGAAAGAGTCTTCATTCCTTTTCTCGGCAACCACAGTTGCACTACAGGTGAATGAAGAGAAGTCTCTGTATAGAGTTTACTAAGTTTACTATGTGTCAGTCATGAATAAACACAGGAGCGATTGGTACCAAACAGTCGCTGAGTTCATTCAGGAAGAGGCTGGTAAGCTCTCCTTCCTGACACCGATCTTACAGCTTCTGCAGCACCTACAGCAAACAGGAGGTGGAGGAGGGGAAGCTGGTCAACAATGCTGCAGGGAGAAGGCGCCAGGGGATCGTTGGGGGAAGGTTGCCATACGGGGGTGGGGGCAGGGGGCCGTACAGGGGTTTGGGGGGGTCAGAGCAGCAGGGGTTGCATACCTCCCAACTTGCCAACTTTTTGTGATAGTAACGAGGGACACCCATTAGCAAAAATATGTAGGCATAGGACACACACCCCTGCCATGCCCCCTTAAAGGAGAATTATACAAAAAAAAAAGATTAGTTATACTCACAAGTGTTTTTTTTTAACCACTACTATTCCTTTATACTGGCTTTTACAATTTCCTAATGCAGAAATTTAGAAACAAGATGAATGGCTTAGCACTGTGAAACACTTTTTGAAAGATAAATACTACATTCTATATACAACTATATAGATCAGACCAAAATGAGGGACAAATGAAGAGGAAAGAGGGACATTGCTCCAAATCAGGGAGAGTTGGGAGCTATGGGGAAGGAGGGGGAACCTATTTTCACAGTTAAATCCCCCTGAGGCTCTAAATGGAGCCAAATGGGATCAGTCCTGTGGAAGTAGGGCACATAAGAGCAGAGCGGGGCCCCTTCAGAGGACAGGATGAACGGAGGCAGCTCCACCATGTGCGCATTTTGTGATAGTGCACAGTGCCCCCCCCCCCCCAGTGGTTTGCATTGGTTTACTGTTACTTTAATAAGTCTCCCTAAATGTGTCAGTGCCCAGGACATGCTCACATTTGCTTGTATACATACAGCATGTCATTTTATTAGAATAGACGAAGCAACTCTATATAGGACTTGCTGGACCTCATTTTTTAAGATGTCTGAAATAACAACAGCAGCAGATTGCTCTTTTCTCTTGCACAGGACATGATAGTTGGAAAGTAGAAGGTCACAACTGGCAGACACTAAAGCCTCGTACACACGATCAGATTTTCAGGAATTGTGTGATGACAGGCTGTTGGCGGAAGATCCGACCATTTGTATGCTCCATCCGACAAACAGTCAATTGTTGTCGGATTTTCCACGGACAAATGTTGGATGGTAGGCTTTAAGATTTTCTGCAGACAACGGTCCGTTGTCAGATTTTCTAAGCGTGTGTACACAAGTCCATTGGACAAAAGTCCAAAGTACAAACACGCATGCTCGGAAGCAAGGACGAGCTGGAAGCGGTCGGTCTTGTAAACTAGCATTCGTAATGGATAATTAACATTCGTGATGCGCCAAATTATGAAATCTCGAAATGCAGCGCATATTCTCTTCTTCTTTAATGGGATAATAATAGCTGCTTTGCTGGTGATACTGATGGAGTGCTGCCAAACGTATTTTGATAGCGGCCGTGTACCACGTGATCGCTCCGTCATTTGACTTGTCATCACTTGTAAACAAACCGGTGTCACGTTCGGTTCCTCTCTCCCCTCTCTGTACCGATCTGTACACTGCGAGGGGAGAGATCGGTGGCAGTAGCGCTGTGGGCTAGTGCCCACAGTGCTGATATGTGCCCATTCCAGCCATCCATCCATCCATGCTCAGCCATCCATACCCAGCATACCCATCCATATTCAGCATACTCATCCATTCATCCATACTCAGCCATCCATACTCAGCATACTCATGCATCCATCCATGCTCAGCCATCCATAGTCAGCATACTCATCCATACTTAGCATACTCATCCATCCATCCATACTAAGCATACTCCTCCATCCATCCATGCTCAGCATACTCATCCATCCATCCATGCTCAGCATACTCATCCATCCATGCTCAGCCATCCATACTCAGCATACTCATCCATCCATCCATGCTCAGCCATCCATACTCAGCATACTCATTCATACTCAGCATACTCATCGATCCATCCATGCTCAGAATACTCATCCATCCATCCATACTCAGCATACCCATCCATACTCAGCATACTCATCCATCCATCCATGCTCAGCATACTCATCCATCCATCCATGCTCAGCATACTCATCCATCCATGCTCAGCCACCCATACTCAGCATACTCATCCATCCATCTATGCTCAGCCATCCATACTCAGCATACTCATCCATCCATTCATACTCATCATACTCATCCATCCATTCATGCTCAGCCATCCATACTCAGCATACTCATCCATCAATCCACACTCAGCATACTCATCCATCCATCCATGCTCAGCATACTCATCCATCCATCCATGCTCAGCATACTCATCCATCCATGCTCAGCCATCCATACTCAGCATACTCATCCATTCATCCATGCTCAGCCATCCATCCATAGCAATACTCATCCATCCATCCATGCTCAGCCATCCCATCCACCCCCATCCATACTCAGCCATACCCATCCATACTCAGCCATACCCAGCCGTACCCAGCAATACCCAGCAATACTCAGCCGTACTCAGCCATACACAGCCATCCCATCCATACCCAGCCATACCCAGTTGTACTCAGCTGTACCCGGCTATATTCAGTTGTACCCAGCCATATTCAGCCGTACCCAGCCATCCCATCTATACCCAGCCATCCCATCTATACCCAGCCATACTTAGACGTACCCATCCGTACTCAGCCGTACCCGGCCATACTCATGCATGCTCAGTCATCCCATCCATACTCAGCCATCCCCATCCACGGCTCATCCATCCCCATTCATGCTCATCCATGCCACATCAGTTATCATCTATGCCACTACAGTGCCTCACAAAAGTGTAATAGGTAGTCAAATTAGATTTGAAATTCATGCCCCTAGAACACCTGACGGTGCTCCCTGCATGTTGGGCCTCTCTATAAAGCCACGCTGTGGAAAAGTCTCACACATGTGGTATCGCCATACTCAGGAGGAGTAGGAGAATCTATTTTGGGGTGTAATTTTTGGTATGTACATGCTATGTGTTAGAAATATTGTGCAAATGGACAACATTGTGTAAAAAAAAAATGCGTTTTCATTTCCTTTACACAATTTCCAAAAACTTGTAGAAAAAAATGACATGTTCAAAAGACTCATTATGCCTCATAGATTATACATTGGGTTGTTTTCTTTCCAAAATGGGGTCATTTTTGAGGCGTTTCCATTTTCCTGGTGCTTCAGGGCCTTCAAAAGTGCAAGAGATAGTCAAAAAATGATATGTGTAATTTATGCTCCAAGAACGCCTGAAGGTGTTCCCTGCATGTTGGGCCTCTGTATGTGGCCACGCTGTGTAAAAGTCTCACACATGTGGTATCAGGAGGAGTAGTAGAATGTGTTTTGGGGTGTAATTTGTGGTATGCATATGCTGTGTGTGAGAAATAACCTGCTAATATAACAATTTTGTGAAAAAAAGACAAAAAAAATCTTGATTTTGCAAAGAATTGTGGGAAAAAATTACGACTTCAAAAAACTCATCATGCCTCTAACTAAATACCTTGGAATATCTACTTTACAAAAAGGGGTCATTTGGGGGGTATTTGTACTTTCCTGGCTTGTTAGGGTCTCAAGAAATGAGATAGGCCGTCAGTGCATCAGGTGTGATAAATTTTCAGAGATTGGCACCACAGCTTGTGGACTCTATAACTTTCACAAAGACCAAATAATATACACCGATTTGGGTTATTTTTACCAAAGATATGTAGCAGTATAAATTTTGGCCAAACTTTATGAAGAAAAATTACTAATTTGCAAAATTTTATAACAGAAACGAAGAAAAAAACATTTTTTTTTACTGAGTTTTCGTTTTTTATTCTTTTATAGCGCAAAAAGTAAATAAAACAGCGGTGATTAACCACTTGACAACTGGGCACTTAAACCCCCCTCGTGACCAGACCAATTTTCAGCTTTCAGCGCTCTCACACTTTGAATGACAATTACTCAGTCATACAATACTGTACCCAAATGAATTTTTTGTCCTTTTTTCATACAAATAGAGCTTTATTTTGGTGGTATTTGATCACCTCTGGGTTTTTTATTTTTTGCGCTATAAATGAAAAAAGACCGAAAATTTTGAAAAAAAAAACGCATTTTTCTTTGTTTCTGTGATAAAATTTTGCAAATTATTTATTTTTCTTCATACATTTTGGCCACAATTTATACTGCTACATATCTTTGGTAAAAATAACCCAAATTAGTGGATATTATTTGGTCTTTGTGAAAGTTAGAGAGTCTACAAGTTATGGTGCAAATCATAAAAAATTGATCACACCTGATGTACTGGTGGCCTATCTCATTTCTTGCGACCCGAACAAGCCAGGAAAGTACAAATACCCCCCAAATGACCCCTTTTTTGAAAGTAGACATTCCAAGGTATTTAGTAAGATGCATGGTGAGGTTTTTGATGTTGTCATTTTTTCCCACAATTCTTTGCAAAATGAAGATTTTTTTTTTTCCCCCCACAAAATTGTCATTGTAATAGGTTATTTCTCTCACATGGCATGTATATACCACAAATAACACCCCAAAATACATTCTGCTACTCCTCCTGAGTATTACGATACCACATGTGTGGGACTTTTTCACAGCCTGGCCACATAGAGAGGCCCAACATGCAGGGAGCACCATTAGGTGTTCTAGGAGCATAAATTACACATCTAATTTGTTGACTAACTATTACACTTTTGAAGGCCCTAGAGCACCAGGACAATGACATGTGACACTGACGTGGCACTGATGACAAATGGCACTGATAACAGATGGCACTGATACGTGGCACTGACACTGATGTGGCACTGATGACAGATGGCACTAATACATGGCACTGATGACAGATGGCACTAATACATGGCACTGATGACAGATGGCACTAATACATGGCACTGATGACAGATGGCACTAATACGTGGCACTGATGACAGATGGCACTAATACGTGGCACTGACAGATGGCACTGATGACACGTGACACTGATGACAGATGGCACTAATATGTGGCACTGATGACATGTGGCGCTGATGACAGATGGCACTAATGACACGTGGCACTGATGAAAGATGGCACTAATACATGGCACTGATGACAGATGGCACTAATACATGGCACTGATGACAGATGGCACTAATACGTGGCACTGATGACAGATGGCACTGATACGTGGCACTGATGACAGATGGCACTGATACGTGGCACTGATGACACGTGACACTGATGACAGATGGCACGTGACACTGACAGGTGGCACTGATGACAGATGGCACTGATGACAGATGGCACTTATACGTGGCACTGGGGACAGATGGCACTGGGGACAGATGGTAGTGGGGACAGATGGCAGTGGGGACAGATGGCAGGACAGATGGCAAGGGCAGATGGCAGGGCAGATGGCAGGGGCAGATGGCAGGGCAGATGGCAGGGACAACTTTTTTTTTCGTTTTTTTTTTGTTTTTTTTTACACTGACGCTGCAGCGGTTCCGCTCTGCCTCCTCACACGCTGTCTCTGTGTGAGGAGGGAGAGCCGGCGATGAGAGATGATCTCATATGTTTACATATGAGATCCTCTCCCATTGGCACCGCCGATCGCACTGTAAACGGCCGCTGTCATTGGCCGTTTACGGCGATCTGTGACTGGCTGTGTCCAAGGGACACAGCCAGCACAAAACTTCCGCGATGCGCGCCCGCGGGAGCGCGCAATGCGGAAGTAAACAGGAGGACGTCCAGGGACGCCCTCCCGGCAATTGAAGTCCGCGCTGTAGCCGTCTTTCGGCTATAGCGCGGACACCTAGTGGTTAAATACCATCAAAAGAAAGCTCTATTTGTGTGAAAAAAAGGAAAAACATTTCATATAGGTACAGTGTTGCATGACTAAGTAATTGTCATTCAAAATGTGAGCGCACCGAAAGCTGAAAATTGGTATGTTTAGGAAGGGGGTTTAAGTGCCCAGTGAGTAAGTGGTTAAAAGGCTTTTATTTTCTAGTGATATCA
The DNA here is from genome assembly GCA_037952835.1 of Lithobates septentrionalis. NCBI lineage: Eukaryota > Metazoa > Chordata > Amphibia > Anura > Ranidae > Lithobates > Lithobates septentrionalis. The sequence continues at coordinate 89,170 of JBBDGP010004501.1, read as the reverse complement.
AGAATAATATTATTATGCTTGGTTTTTTTTTTGGGCAAGTTACCATAACACTATTATCCCGTAGTTTTTAAGATCAAAGATACAACAATATAGTGTCCCTTGTTAATTTTACATTGTATTTTTTTTAAATGTAACTGCCTACTCCCAAACTGTCATTTGAAGTAAAACACATAGCCAAGTATTATTCTCCACAATTTTTTTTATTGTTCATTAAAAAAAAAGAAAACAAATAAAATTACACGTGCTATCTGCCAATAGAACTAAACCAAAAAGTGCATTCTATGCATCCAAAAATATAGAAAATATACCAAATCAAATCATTATTCAACCAAAAAATAAAATAAAAGCCTCTTGCATGTGTCCTGCTTCTTAATATAGGGGGTCAACAATGCCAAGACTTGGTGAAAGCAGGGATCCGTCATCCGGAGATAATTCCGAAATCATCCGGATTATTCTCCTGGAGCTCCTGCAGCAAAGGCATATGACATAACTAGTCACGATTAATAAAGCAACCAATTTTTGGTCCACAAAATCCTCCTCCTCCTGTTCCTGGACTGGACTTGGGTCAAAGCAATAACTCCAAGGCCAATAATAAATAACACGTTATCTCCTCCGATTCCGCAACATGTCTGGTTGACGAATGGCCGTTCAGAAACTAACTGAAAATCGCGAAATGAAAGCGCGAAATGAAAAGCATGAAATGAAAAGCGCGAATCAACACTCACCAAACTTCTACTAACACGAAATTAGCAGAAGGAGCCCAAAGGGTGGCGCCTGACAATTGAACTTCCTCTTTATCGGCTCATAGTACGTCTAGTACGTCACTACATTCGTGTTTGTTGACTGACAACTGTGTACTTCTTTGTATGCAAGACAAAATCCAGGCACACGCCCTTCGGACAAAAGTCCGAGGTTTTGTCTGCGGAAAATCCGATTGTGTGTACGAGGCTTTAGGCTCCATGCACACTAAATTAAAAAGCGTCGCTTCTACAGGAGTTTTGTGTTCTGCCTGTAGAAGCAGCTCAATGTTATCTTATGTGTCCATGTACATTAGGACCAGTACAGGCATATTTTGAGTTTAAAGTGGTGTTCCGGCCGAAATTATACTTCTTAAATAAAAATACCCCTATAATACACAAGCTTAATGTATTCTAGTAAAGTTAGTCTGTAAACTAAGGTCTGTTTTGTTAGTTTATAGCAGTAGTTTTTTACTTTATAAACTTACAGCAGGCCGTAGCCATCTTAAATGTGGGCATCTGAAGCCAGACTGTATTTCTTCCTGGATCTCATCCTTGCAGATCTCGCACGTGCTCAGTGCAGCACAAGCAGTGTAAGGTCAGGTTTCCATAGCAACGGTATTGTCAGAGGAAGTTGCCGTCCCTTCCCAGAAGGCATTGCAAACAGGAAATGATGTGTTCGGACACGGCCAGGGAGGAGGAAGTGAAAAATGAATACAGCAGATATACAGTAGGTGCTGAGAAAAAAAAATAAAAAATATCCAATTCGTTTATAGTGCACAGTTTAGTGAGGAATGCTGAAGAGTTGTAAAAGTGGGTGGAACTCCACTTTAACGTTTAGAGGCAGGGAAAAAAAAACAACCCTTCGGGTTCGCATTTCTGATTGGAGCTTACTGGCAGAAAAAACTTAAAACTCTCCTAAACTCATCTAAACTTTGTACATAAAATGCTCTATATAAGCATTTTTTACTGCCAAGAGTACAAACGTTTTTTTAAGCTCAGTAGGCATGGAGCCTTAGGGCTCTTTCACACGGGGCGGATCAGTCATGATCCGCCCCGTGAACATCCGCTTGCTCAGCGGGGATAGCTCCGCCGATCCCCGCTGAGCAGGAAGATGACAGGTGCATCGCTGCACACTGTGCAGCGACGGACCTGTCAGAGCGCCGCTCTCCCCTATGGGGGGATCGGATGATGACGGTCCGTAGTGTCCGTCGTCATCCGATCCGATCCGAAAACGGATGGAAAAGTAGGTTTTTCCTCCGTTACACTTTTCGGATCGGAGCGGGTCGGATGTCAGCGGACATGTCACCGCTGACATCCGACGCTCCATAGGGATGAATGTATGTCCGTTTTTCATCCGAAACCGGAAGGGTGAAAAACGGACATACGGATCCCTCGTGTGAAAGAGGTCTTATACTGTAAATTGCTGTCCAAATTAAATAGTAATTATTTAACAAACTGCAAAATCAATGACAACAATGTGTACATATATGACTGTGAATCTGTGTACTGCAATGTTACAAATGTAGTAAAGATAATGACAAGTAGAATAACAATGAGCAGTAAACCAGGAGAACTGTAAATATTTGTTAAAAGACCCGAATGTGCCAGGAAACAGAGGATTTAATTACAGTACTATATATTGATACGATCCTAAGCCCTCAGTATACATGACTTTATTTACACCCTACATGTTGTCTTACATTACCATGGTGTTAACATTTAAAAAAAAGACACTCACCACTAATTCAGGCTTGTTCTTTCTGTGGCTGCTGGAATGGAGCCTTGAGCCTTGATAAAAGTTATCAGATACTCATCTACCCCAACTCCAGCCTCATCATGTCTGTTAGAAATTAGAATAGAGCTGGAGGTTCATATTGGAAGTGTTATGAGGCTAGAAATGTAATCAGGCAGTGGTCATGTGAACAGCCCCTTCACTAAGGATGGGCTCGGGCGTGTTCGCACAGCCCACGTGCAGAGCCCGTCAGGAAGTCGGCACGGCGCTGCGCTAATCACAGGCAGTGAGACATTTCCCGATCTCTGCAGCCGCACATCGGGAAAATGTCTCACTGCCTGTGATTAGCGCAGCGCCGAGTCCACTTCCAGACGGGCTCTGCACGTGGGCTGTGCGAACACGCCCGAGCCCATCCTTAGTGAAGGGGCTGTTCACATGACCACTGCCTGATTACATTTCTAGCCTCATAACACTTCCAATATGAACCTCCAGCTCTATTCTAATTTCTAAAAGACATGATGAGGCTGGAGTTGGGGTAGATGAGTATCTGATAACTTTTAGCTGCACGTATACCTCCCAACATTTTGAGATGGGAATGAGGGACACCTACTAACAAACGCATGTAGGCATAGGACATGCCCCCTGCCACACCCCCTTAAAGGAGAATTAACCAAAAAAAAAGGTTAAATAAATCCACAAGGACTATTTTTTACCACTACTATTCCTTTATATTGGCTTTTAAAATGTGCAAATGCAGCAATTTAGAAATTGAATGAAAGGTTTAGCACCGGGAAACACTTTTTGAAATATAAAAAGTGCATTTTATATACAACTATATGGATCAGACCAAAATGAGGGACAAATGAGGAGCAAAGAGGGAGAGAGGGACATTGCTTCAATTCAGGGACAGTCCCTGGAAATCAGGGACAGTTGGGAGCTATGCGTTACTGTAAGTCAAGGGTCTCAAACTGGCGGCCCTCTAGCTGTTGCAGAACTACAATTCCCATGAGGCTTTGCCAGGCTGACAGTTACAAGCATGACTCCCATAGGCACGATGGGACTTGTAGTTCCGCAACAGCTGGAGGGCCACCAGTTTGAGACCCCTGTTAAATAAGTCAATGTGAGATTTGGATTAGGCAACCTAAAGTGAGAGCTTAGGCTCCTTTTCTTTTTATTCAAGAATCCTAATAAACTCTGTGCTGTCTACTAATTAAATACAGTATACAAATCCTATGAATAAGCAAATACATTGTATACATATATGAATAAAATAAAAATAAAATAAAACAATACAAAAAATTTTTTTGTTGTGTAACTGTTTCCACAGAGAACATGCAACATGCAGCAAAATCCAACATGCTTATCCACCACCACCAGCACATGTCATGCGCTGCTTATGAGAGGATGAGACCCCTTAACATTTAGCATTTGCCCTTCATTACAGGGTATAGTATGGTAATGGATTCCCCAAAGAAGGGCTCTAAGACCCCTTTCAGTCACACTGGGGCACTTTGCAGGCGCTACAGCGCTAAAAATAGCATCTGCAAAGCGCCCTGAAACAGCCGCTGCAGTCTCTCCAATGTGAAAGCCCCGAGGGCTTTCACACTGGAGCGGTGTGCTGGCAGGACACTAAAAAAAGTCCTGCTAGCAGCATCTTTGGAGCGGTGAATACACCGCTCCTGCCCATTGAAATCAATGGGGCAGCGCGGCTATACCGCCAGCAAAGCACTGCTGTAACAGCGCTTTGCGGGTGGTTTTGACCCTTTCTTGGCCGCTAGTGGGGGTTAAAAGCGCCACGCTAGCAGCCGAATACCGCCGCTAAAACGACGGTAAAGTGCCGCTAAAAATAGTGGCGCTTTACCACTGATGCCACCCCCGCCCCAGTGTGAAAGGGGCCTTAGACCCCTTTCACACTGAGGCACTTTTCAGGCACTTTAACCCTAAAAAAATGCCCGAAAAGCTCATGAAAACCTATTTCCATTAAAATCAATGAATGCTTTCACACTGGGGCAGTGTGCTAGCAGGGCGGTGAAAAAACACCCTTCCCCGTTGAAATGAATGGAAAGCTCTTCAAAAGCGCCTGAAAAGCTCTTCAAAAGCATTCAAATGTTTTTCTGGCAGTTTAGAAGTCAGTGTGAAAGGGGCCTAAAGGTATACAACATAAATAGTGAAAAGATTTTAGCCCCTTTCACACTGAGGCGCTTGTGAACTGCCAGAATACCCGGTTTCACACTGGGGCGGTGGGTGCATCGGCGGTAAAATGCTGCTATGATTAGCGACGCTTTACCGTCGTTTTAGCAGTGCTATTCGGCCGCTGGCGGGGGTATTTTAACCCCCGCTAGCGGCCGAAAAGGGGTTAAAACCGCCTGCGGTATAGCCGCGCTGCCCCATTGATTTCAATGGGCAGGAGCGGTGAATACACCGCTCCAAAGATGCTGCTTGCAGGAGTTTTTTTCCCGTCCTGCAAGCGCACCGCTCCAGTGTGAAAGCACTCGGGCTTTCACGCTGGAGACACAGCAGCGGCTGTTTCAGCGCGCTTTGCAGGCGCTATTTTTAGCGCTGTAGCACCTGCAAAGTGCCTCGATGTGAAAGACGGCAAAGTGGCACGGACAGGCAAAATCACGTACAGGGTACGTGATTTGCCTTCCGCGGGTGGGGGGTCCGATCGGACCCCCCCCCGGTGCCCGAGGCGGTCGTCTTTTGTCCAGCGGCGATCGGTGATGAGGGGGAGACCATCCGTTCGTGGCCCCCCCCTCGCGATCGCCGCCGGCCAATGAGAACACTCCTTTGCTGCTGTATGCTAAACAGCAGCAAAGGAAGTGATGTCATCTCCCCTCGGGTCGGTATTTTCCGTTCCGGCCCGAGGAGAGATGACATGTGAGTGAGTGCACAACACTACACACACACAGTAGAACATGCCAGGCACACAAAACACCCCGATCCCCCCCCCGATCGCCCCCCGATCCCCCCCCAATCACCCCCCCCCCCCCCCTGTCACAAACTGACACCAGCAGTTTTTTTTTTTTTTTTTTTTTCTGATTACTGCATAGTGTCAGTTTGTGACAGTTACTGTGTTGGGACAGTGAGTATTACCCCCCTTTAGGTCTAGGGTACCCCCCTAACCCCCCCTAATAAAGTTTTAACCCCTTGATCACCCCCTGTCACCAGTGTCGCTAAGCGATCATTTTTCTGATCGCTGTATTAGTGTCGCTGGTGACGCTAGTTAGTGAGGTAAATATTTAGGTTCGCCGTCAGCGTTTTATAGCGTCAGGGACCCCCATATACTACCTAATAAATGTTTTAACCCCTTGATTGCCCCCTAGTTAACCCTTTCACCACTGATCACCGTATAACCGTTACGGTTGACGCTGGTTAGTTCGTTTATTTTTTATAGTGTCAGGGCACCCGCCGTTTATTACCGAATAAAGGTTTAGCCCCCCGATCGCCCGGCGGTGATATGCGTCGCCCCAGGCAGCGTCAGATTAGCGCCAGTACCGCTAACACCCACGCACGCAGCATGCGCCTCCCTTAGTGGTATAGTATCTGATCGGATCAATATCAGATCTATACTAGCGTCCCCAGCAGTTTAGGGTTCCCAAAAACGCAGTGTTAGCGGGATCAGCCCAGATACCTGCTAGCACCTGCGTTTTGTGCCTCCGCCCAGCCCACCCAAGTGCAGTATCGATCGATCACTGTCACTTACAAGGCACTAAACGCATAACTGCAGCGTTCGCAGAGTCAGGCCTGATCCCTGCGATCGCTAACAGTTTTTTTGGTAGCATTTTGGTGAACTGGCAAGCGCCAGCCCCAGGCAGCGTCAGGTTAGCGCCAGTACCGCTAACACCCACGCACGCACCATACACCTCCCTTAGTGGTATAGTATCTGAACGGATCAATATCTGATCCGATCAGATCTATACTAGCGTCCCCAGCAGTTTAGGGTTCCCAAAAACGCAGTGTTAGCGGAATCAGCCCAGATACCTGCTAGCACCTGCGTTTTGCCCCTCCGCCCGGCCCAGCCCAGTCCACCCAAGTGCAGTATCGATCGATCACTGTCACTTACAAAACACTAAACGCATAACTGCAGCGTTCGCAGAGTCAGGCCTGATCCCTGCGATCGCTAACAGTTTTTTTTGTAGCGTTTTGGTGAACTGGCAAGCACCAGCCCCAGGCAGCGTCAGATTAGCGCCAGTACCGCTAACACCCACGCACGCACTGTACACCTCCCTTAGTGGTATAGTATCTGATCGCATCAATATCTGATCCGATCAGATCTATACTAGCGTCACCAGCAGTTTAGGGTTCCCAAAAACGCAGTGTTAGCGGGATCAGCCCAGATACCTGCTAGCACCTGCGTTTTGCCCCTCCGCCCGGCCCGGCCCAGCCCACCCAAGTGCAGTATCGATCGATCACTGTCACTTACAAAACACTAAACGCATAATTGCAACGTTCGCAGAGTCAGGCCTGATCCCTGCGATCGCTAACAGTTTTTTGGTAGCGTTTTGGTGAACTGGCAAGCGCCAGCGGCCTAGTACACCCCGGTCGTAGTCAAACCAGCACTGCAGTAACACGTGGTGACGTGGCGAGTCCCATAAGTGCAGTTCAAGCTGGTGAGGTGGCAAGCACAAGTAGTGTCCCACTGCCACCAAGAAGACAAACACAGGCCCGTCGTGCCCATAGTGCCCTTCCTGCTGCATTCGCCAATCCTAATTGGGAACCCACCGCTTCTGCAGCGCCCGTACTTCCCCCATTCACATCCCCAACCAAATGCAGTCGGCTGCATGAGAGGCATTTTCTTTATGTCCTCCCAAGTACCCCTACCCAACGAACCCCCCCAAAAAAGATGTCGTGTCTGCAGCAAGCGCGGATATAGGCGTGACACCCGCTATTATTGTCCCTCCTGTCCTGACAATCCTGGTCTTTGCATTGGTGAATGTTTTGAACGCTACCATTCACTAGTTGAGTATTAGCGTAGGGTACAGCATTGCACAGACTAGGCACACTTTCACAGGGTCTCCCAAGATGCCATCGCATTTTGAGAGACCCGAACCTGGAACCGGTTACCGTTATAAAAGTTAGTTACAAAAAAAGTGTAAAAAAAAAAAAAATAAGAAATAAAAAAAAATAGTTGTTGTTTTATTGTTCTCTCTCTCTCTATTCTCTCTCTCTATTGTTCTGCTCTTTTTTACTGTATTCTATTCTGCAATGTTTTATTGTTATTGTTATTGTTATTGTTATTATGTTTTATCATGTTTGTTTTTCAGGTGTGTAATTATTTACACTTTACTGTGCTTTATTGTTAACCATTGTTAACCATTTTTTTGTCTTCAGGTACGCCATTCACGACTTTGAGTGGTTATACCAGAATGATGCCTGCAGGTTTAGGTATCATCTTGGTATCATTCTTTTCAGCCAGCGGTCGGCTTTCATGTAAAAGCAATCCTAGCGGCTAATTAGCCTCTAGACTGCTTTTACAAGCCGTGGGAGGGAATGCCCCCCCCCCCACCGTCTTCCGTGTTTTTCTCTGGCTCTCCTGTCTCAACAGGGAACCTGAGAACGCAGCCGGTGATTCAGCCAGCTGACCATAGAGCTGATCAGAGACCAGAGTGGCTCCAAACATCTCTATGGCCTAAGAAACCGGAAGCTACGAGTATTTCATGACTTAGATTTCGCCGGATGTAAATAGCGCCATTGGGAAATTGGGGAAGCATTTTATCACACCGATCTTGGTGTGGTCAGATGCTTTGAGGGCAGAGGAGAGATCTAGGGTCTAATAGACCACAATTTTTTCAAAAAAGAGTACCTGTCACTACCTATTGCTATCATAGGGGATATTTACATTCCCCGAGATAACAATAAAAATGATTAAAAAAAAAAATATGAAAGGAACAGTTTAAAAGTAAGATTAAAAAAGCAAAAAAATAATAAAGAAAAAAAAAAAAAACAAAAAAAAACACCCCTGTCGCCCCCTGCTCTCGCGCTAAGGCGAACGCAAGCGGCGGTCTGTCGTCAAATGTAAACAGCAATTGCACCATGCATGTGAGGTATCACCGCGAAGGCCAGATCGAGTGCAGTAATTTTTCCAGTAGACCTCCTCTGTAAATCTAAAGTGGTAACCTGTAAAGGCTTTTGAAGGCTTTTAAACATGTATTTATTTTGTTGCCACTGCACGTTTGTGCGCAATTTTAAAGCATGTCATGTTTGGTATCCATGTACTCGGCCTAAGATCATCTTTTTTATTTCATCAAACATTTGGGCAATATAGCGTGTTTTAGTGCATTAAAATTAAAAAAAGTGTGTTTTTTCCCCAAAAAATGCGTTTGAAAAATCGCTGCGCAATTACTGTGTGAAAAAAAAAAATGAAACACCCACCATTTTAATCTGTAGGGCATTTGCTTTAAAAAAATATATAATGTTTGGGGGTTCAAAGTAATTTTTTTGCAAAAAAAAAAAACTTTTTCATGTAAACAATAAGTGTCAGAAAGGGCTTTGTCTTCAAGTGGTTAGAAGAGTGGGTGATGTGTGACATAAGCTTCTAAATGTTGTGCATAAAATGCCAGGACAGTTCAAACCCCCCCCGAATGACCCCATTTTGGAAAGTAGACACCCCAAGCTATTTGCTGAGAGGCATGTCGAGTCCATGGAATATTTTATATTGCGACACAAGTTGCGGGAAAGAGACAAATTTTTTTTTTTTTTTTTTTTTTTGCACAAAGTTGTCACTAAATGATATATTGCTCAAACATGCCATGGAAATATGTGAAATTACACCCCAAAATACATTCTGCTGCTTCTCCTGAGTACGGGGATACCACATGTGTGAGACTTTTTGGGAGCCTAGCCGCGTACGGGACCCCGAAAACCAAGCACCGCCTTCAGGCTTTCTAAGGGCGTGAATTTTTGATTTCACTCTTCACTGCCTATCACAGTTTCGGAGGCCATGGAATGCCCAGGTGGCACAAAACCCCCCCAAATGACCCCATTTTGGAAAGTAGACACCCCAAGCTATTTGCTGAGAGGTATAGTGAGTATTTTGCAGACCTCACTTTTTGTCACAAAGTTTTGAAAATTGAAAAAAGAAAAAAAAAAATGTTTTTTCTTGTCTTTCTTCATTTTCAAAAACAAATGAGAGCTGCAAAATACTCACCATGCCTTTCAGCAAATAGCTTGGGGTGTCTACTTTCCAAAATGGGGTCATTTGGGGGGGTTTTGTGCCACCTGGGCATTCCATGGCCTCCGAACCTGTGATAGGCAGTAAAGAGTGAAATCAAAAATTTTCACCCTTAGAAATCCTGAAGGCAGTGATTGGTTTTCGGGGTCCAGTACGCGGCTAGGCTCCCAAAAAGTCCCACACATGTGGTATCCCCATACTCAGGAGAAGCAGCTAAATGTATTTTGGGGTGCAATTCCACATATGCCCATGGCCTGTGTGAGCAATATATCATTTAGTGACAACTTTATGAAAAAAAAAAAAAAAAAAAAGTGTCACTTTCCCGCAACTTGTGTCAAAATATAAAATATTCCATGGACTCAATATGCCTCTCAGCAAATAGCTTGGGGTGTCTACTTTCCAAAATGGGGTCATTTTGGGGGGTTTTGTGCCACCTGGGCATTCCATGGCCTCCGAAACTGTGATAGGCAGTGAAGAGTGAAAGCAAAAATTTACACCCTTAGAAATCCTGAAGGCGGTGATTGGTTTTCGGGGCCCCGTACGCGGCTAGGCTCCCAAAAAGTCCCACACATGTGGTATCCCCATACTCAGGAGAAGCAGCTAAATGTATTTTGGGGTGCAATTCCACATAGGCCCATGGCCTGTGTGAGCAATATATCATTTAGTGACGACTTTTTGTAAATATTTTTTTTTTTTTTTTGTCATTTTTCAATCACTTGGGACAAAAAAAATAAATATTCAATGGGTTCAACATGCCTCTCAGCAATTTCCTTGGGGTGTCTACTTTCCACAATGGGGTCATTTGGGGGGGGGGGGGGGGTTGTACTGCCCTGCCATTTTAGCACCTCAAGAAATGACATAGGCAGTCATAAACTAAAAGCTGTGTAAATTCCAGAAAATGTACCCTAGTTTGTAGACGCTATAACTTTTGCGCAAACCAATAAATATACGCTTATTGACATTTTTTTTACCAAAGACATGTGGCCGAATACATTTTGGCCTAAATGTATGACTAAAATTTAGTTTATTGGATTTTTTTTATAACAAAAAGTAGAAAATATCATTTTTTTTCAAAATTTTCGGTCTTTTTCCGTTTATAGCGCAAAAAATAAAAACCGCAAAGGTGATCAAATACCATCAAAAGAAAGCTCTATTTGTGGGAAGAAAAGGACGCAAATTTCGTTTGGGTACAGCATTGCATGACCGCGCAATTAGCAGTTAAAGCGACGCAGTGCCAAATTGGAAAAAGACCTCTGGTCCTTAGGCAGCATAATGGTCCGGGGCTCAAGTGGTTAAAACACTGAGCATTTTTGAATAGCTTTTCAGGCGCTTTTGAAGCGCTTTCCATTAATTTCAATGGAGAGGGGCGTTTTTTTCACCACCCTGCCAGCGCACTACCCCAGTGTGAAAGCATTCGTTGATTTTAATGAAAATAGATTTTTATGAGCTTGCGCTTTTTTTTAGCGTGAAAGCGCCTGAAAAGCGATTCAGTGTGAAAGGGGTCTTTGTGTGCAACCGCTACCAAAAACAGCTTGAAAACTACACATTCACTCCTCCTAGGCTGTTTGGTTTTCCCCTCGCTCTGTGTTTTCACGCGTAAAATTTGCTACACTAAGAAAATGATTTATTGTATGATAAATAAGGATCTAGATTGTACACAAACACAGAACTGCATGCTCAGACGAGGGACAGCTGGAAGAAGATAGAGACAAGGACACAGAGCGAGGATGCTGATTGGAAGAAGCCGTGTCACATGACCGGCAGTATCCCATCCAGGAAGTGTGAGCACGGAGGAGTGGAAGCGGCAGTGCTGTGTAGTAGGAGGCATGCCTGTCTGTAGAGGACTGTGCAGTGTGATGTGAATGGACTGTGTTGGGCTCTACACTGCAAGGTAATAGAAAGGGATTTTAGAGCTAGAACTACAGGAAGGCTGAATGGTAGGAGGAAGGCTGCTGTCTATGGCAGTCCTTGTGTATAGTGTGTAATTCCTGATGATGATTTCTCTCTTTTATGTAAACACTGAAGATCACATATAGTGTCATGCTTAAAGCAGTATTGCACTACAAAGTAAACATTTATTATATCACAGTTTACCAATTCTTAGATGTGATGTCTGTATTTGTTTCCCCCTTTTATCCTCCCCCCCCCCTTCTATTCTCAGCTGGTGATCTAGCCAGTTTGTAGTCTTTCAAAAGAACAAGCTCTCTTCCAGATGTATCAGTTGCAAGGATGAGACAAACCATTGACAGGGGTGCTTACAATGATCAGCGTTTATTTATTCATGTAAAACCTTTATCCCAAAAGGGGAAAAAATAAAGAAAACCGTTTTCTGTAGCTGCTTATAAAGTATGAGCTGGAGTTTGGCTTCAGTTTGTTAGTGTAGCTAAATTTACTAGTACATCTAACAACCCCCCCAGACTGAGAATGCAGCTGTCTGCTGTGCCTTCTATGCTCCTTCATCCAGAGTGGAGGCACCCTAATACAGGAGGTGTGTTACTGGCCAGATCACAAGGTGAAAACAGAGGGGAAAAAGCCTAAAAGATGAAAACAAATGCAGCCACCACATCTAATGACTGGAAAGCTGAAATATACTACAGTTTTGGGTTTAATATTACTTTTAAGTGTGTCTAAAGGCTATTTTTAGGCAACTTTGGATAGAGTGGGGGAGGGTTAAAACCCCTGTCAGCTTTTTATTGCTGTGCCTTTGTGTCACTCCCTCTGTTTGTGCTGATGATTAAGGATGCACCAATATTGTACCGACACTGAGCATTTATTCGTGAAAATCAATACAAAATGAATGGGAGCAAATCACACTGCAAAGAATCTTATGCGATTTGAACAGGAATGCAGTGCGAATCCTGTCTAAAACTTATGCGATTTCCCCCCCCCCCCCTCCCCACGATCCTGTGTGTGTATAGAAAGAAAAGCGCCATCTAGTGGACGTTTTATTAAAAATGTTTTAACTCTCATTAAAGTGATTGTAAAGGCTTGTTTTTTTCCTATAAAAAAATAATAAACATGTTATACTTACCTACTCTGTTGCAGTTGGATTTGCACAGGGCAGCCTGGATTCTCCTCTTCTGGGGTCCCTCTTCGGTGCTCCTGGCCCCTTCCTCATGCCGAGTGCCCTCACAGAAAGAAGCTTGCTATGGGGGCACCCAAGCTGAGTCACAGCTCCCTGTGTCTGTTCAGACACGGAGCCTTGACCCAGCCCGTCCCCTCTCTCCCCTGATTGGCTAGCTGACTTTGACAGCAGTGGGAGCCAATGGCGCCGCTGCTTTATCTCAGCCAGTCAGGAAGGAGGATCTCGGACGGCTGAGACACTCGTGCACATCACTGGACAGAGAGGGACCTCAGGTAAGTATTAGGGGGGCTGCTGCACACAGCAGGCACACATAGAATGCATTAACATAAGAAACCTTCTGCCTTTACAACCACTTTAAGTACATATCTGGTCAAATGCAAAATCTGCATAGTGTCCTGGTCCAGCCAATGATAGCAAATCACGGACTGGAGGTGCTCACAGGGCTAGAAGAGATGTAGAGGCGGTCTGCTCCCAAGCTGACATCACTTCTGCCCTATACCCACAGGGGTCTCGGAACTTCTCCTCCAGCCCTGTGAGCACACTATACAGATTTTGCATTTGACCAGATATGTACTTAAAGCGGAGTTCCACCCAAAAGTGGAACTTGCGCTTATCTGTCTCCTCCCCCCGGGTGCCACATTTGGCACCTTTCGGGTAGGGAGGAGCGGGTACCTGTTTTTGACAGGTACCCTACTCCCACTTCCGTCGGACCTTGCCGCGGCGAGGTACGTCAGAAGTTTGGCCCCTCCTCCTTCCTGTGCTGGGCCAGTAGGAGAGCGCAGCATGCTTCGTGCATGCGCAGTAGGGACCCGGCCGTAAAGCTGCAAGGCTTCACGGCTGGGTTCTCTTACTGGAAATGGCAGCGGCAGTACCCGACAGCCGATGGAAACATCATTGGATTCCAGGACAGTTAAGTGTCCTAATATTAAAAGTCAGCAGCCATGTGTAGCTGCTGACTTTTAATTTTTGGAGGGGGAGGCTGGAACTCCACTTTAATGTGAGTTATAACATTTTTAGTGACCTGCCCACTAGATGGCACTTCCCTTTCTATACACACACACACACACGAGTGGTGTAGGAAATCGTATGCAATTCGGAAATGTATTTTGTATTGATGCAAATCACACCGCAAAGTATCGGTACTCGGTATCTGTACTCGTACTTTCCAATAAAAAAACGGTATTGGTGCAACCCTACTGATGACCATTGTCACCAGGACAACTGATGATAATGTGAGGGAGAATCCAGCATTTTGATTTGTCAGGCAGGAAGCAAGTATAAAGCTACCTTTTCTGGGAAGAAGCACCGCCCTTCTGGTCCCTTTCTCTTAATAATTCCTTTTAATAACAGGGACAAGGGATGTTTTTACTGGCCAGGTGACAATCCTAGCAATAAGGGGCAACCTTCCAGTGGGAGCGCTTGTTACAGTGACAACTGTCTAAGACCTTGGTGCCCAACCTGAGGCCCTCCTGCACTTTTTCAGCCCTTGTAGCCTCTGCAGACACTAGTCTGTGTTTCCCTATTGCCATGTTTTCGTAGTCCAACAACTGCTTAAGCATGCTCACAGTCTCTGTCCATCTCCTGTATCATGTCTGCACTCTCTGACCATCTCTCGTATCATGTCTGCACTCTCTGACCTTCTCTTGTATCATGTCTGCACTCTCTGACCTTCTCTTGTATCATGTCTGCACTCTCTGACCTTCTCTTGTATCATGTCTGCACTCTCTGACCTTCTCTTGTATCATGTCTGCACTCTCTGACCTTCTCTTGTATCATGTCTGCACTCTCTGACCTTCTCTTGTATCATGTCTGCACTCTCTGACCTTCTCTTGTATCATGTCTGCACTCTCTGACCTTCTCTTGTATCATGTCTGCACTCTCTGACCGTCTCTTGTATCATGTCTGCACTCTCTGACCGTCTCTTGTATCATGTCTGCACTCTCTGACCGTCTCTCGTATCATGTCTGCACTCTCTGACCGTCTCTCGTATCATGTCTGCACTCTCTGACCGTCTCTCGTATCATGTCTGCACTCTCTGACCTTCTCTCGTATCATGTCTGCACTCTCTGACCTTCTCTCGTATCATGTCTGCACTCTCTGACCTTCTCTCGTATCATGTCTGCACTCTCTGACCTTCTCTCGTATCATGTCTGCACTCTCTGACCTTCTCTCGTATCATGTCTGCACTCTCTGACCTTCTCTCGTATCATGTCTGCACTCTCTGACCTTCTCTCGTATCATGTCTGCACTCTCTGACCTTCTCTCGTATCATGTCTGCACTCTCTGACCTTCTCTCGTATCATGTCTGCACTCTCTGACCTTCTCTCGTATCATGTCTGCACTCTCTGACCTTCTCTCGTATCATGTCTGCACTCTCTGACCTTCTCTTGTATCATGTCTGCACTCTCTGACCTTCTCTTGTATCATGTCTGCACTCTCTGACCTTCTCTTGTATCATGTCTGCACTCTCTGACCTTCTCTTGTATCATGTCTGCACTCTCTGACCTTCTCTCGTATCATGTCTGCACTCTCTGACCTTCTCTCGTATCATGTCTGCACTCTCTGACCTTCTCTCGTATCATGTCTGCACTCTCTGACCTTCTCTCGTATCATGTCTGCACTCTCTGACCTTCTCTCGTATCATGTCTGCACTCTCTGACCTTCTCTCGTATCATGTCTGCACTCTCTGACCTTCTCTTGTATCATGTCTGCACTCTCTGACCTTCTCTTGTATCAAGTCTGCACTCTCTGACCTTCTCTTGTATCAAGTCTGCACTCTCTGACCGTCTTTTGTATCATGTCTGCACTCTCTGACCGTCTCTTGTATCATGTCTGCACTCTCTGACCGTCTCTTGTATCATGTCTGCACTCTCTGACCTTCTCTTGTATCATGTCTGCACTCTCTGACCTTCTCTTGTATCATGTCTGCACTCTCTGACCTACTCTTGTATCATGTCTGCACTCTCTGACCTTCTCTTGTATCATGTCTGCACTCTCTGACCTTCTCTTGTATCATGTCTGCACTCTCTGACCTTCTCTTGTATCATGTCTGCACTCTCTGACCTTCTCTTGTATCATGTCTGCACTCTCTGACCTTCTCTTGTATCATGTCTGCACTCTCTGACCTTCTCTTGTATCATGTCTGCACTCTCTGACCTTCTCTTGTATCATGTCTGCACTCTCTGACCTTCTCTTGTATCATGTCTGCACTCTCTGACCTTCTCTTGTATCATGTCTGCACTCTCTGACCTTCTCTTGTATCATGTCTGCACTCTCTGACCTTCTCTTGTATCATGTCTGCACTCTCTGACCTTCTCTTGTATCATGTCTGCACTCTCTGACCTTCTCTTGTATCATGTCTGCACTCTCTGACCTTCTCTTGTATCATGTCTGCACCCTCTGACCTTCTCTTGTATCATGTCTGCACTCTCTGACCTTCTCTTGTATCATGTCTGCACTCTCTGACCGTCTCTTGTTACATGTCTGCACTCTCTGACCTTCTCTTGTATCATGTCTGCACTCTCTGACCGTCTCTTGTATCATGTCTGCACTCTCTGACCGTCTCTTGTATCATGTCTGCACTCTCTGACCTTCTCTTGTATCATGTCTGCACTCTCTGACCTTCTCTCGTATCATGTCTGCACTCTCTGACCTTCTCTCGTATCATGTCTGCACTCTCTGACCATCTCTCGTATCATGTCTGCACTCTCTGACCATCTCTCGTATCATGTCTGCACTCTCTGACCATCTCTCGTATCATGTCTGCACTCTCTGTCCATCTCTCGTATCATGTCTGCACTCTCTGACCTTCTCTTGTATCATGTCTGCACTCTCTGACCTTCTCTTGTATCAAGTCTGCACTCTCTGACCTTCTCTTGTATCAAGTCTGCACTCTCTGACCGTCTTTTGTATCATGTCTGCACTCTCTGACCGTCTCTTGTATCATGTCTGCACTCTCTGACCGTCTCTTGTATCATGTCTGCACTCTCTGACCGTCTCTTGTATCATGTCTGCACTCTCTGACCTTCTCTTGTATCATGTCTGCACTCTCTGACCTTCTCTTGTATCATGTCTGCACTCTCTGACCTACTCTTGTATCATGTCTGCACTCTCTGACCTTCTCTTGTATCATGTCTGCACTCTCTGACCTTCTCTTGTATCATGTCTGCACTCTCTGACCTTCTCTTGTATCATGTCTGCACTCTCTGACCTTCTCTTGTATCATGTCTGCACTCTCTGACCTTCTCTTGTATCATGTCTGCACTCTCTGACCTTCTCTTGTATCATGTCTGCACTCTCTGACCTTCTCTTGTATCATGTCTGCACTCTCTGACCTTCTCTTGTATCATGTCTGCACTCTCTGACCTTCTCTTGTATCATGTCTGCACTCTCTGACCTTCTCTTGTATCATGTCTGCACTCTCTGACCTTCTCTTGTATCATGTCTGCACTCTCTGACCTTCTCTCGTATCATGTCTGCACTCTCTGACCGTCTCTTGTATCATGTCTGCACTCTCTGACCGTCTCTTGTATCATGTCTGCACTCTCTGACCTTCTCTTGTATCATGTCTGCACTCTCTGACCTTCTCTTGTATCATGTCTGCACTCTCTGACCTTCTCTTGTATCATGTCTGCACTCTCTGACCTTCTCTTGTATCATGTCTGCACTCTCTGACCTTCTCTTGTATCATGTCTGCACTCTCTGACCTTCTCTTGTATCATGTCTGCACTCTCTGACCTTCTCTTGTATCATGTCTGCACTCTCTGACCTTCTCTTGTATCATGTCTGCACTCTCTGACCTTCTCTTGTATCATGTCTGCACTCTCTGACCTTCTCTTGTATCATGTCTGCACTCTCTGACCTTCTCTTGTATCATGTCTGCACTCTCTGACCTTCTCTTGTATCATGTCTGCACTCTCTGACCTTCTCTTGTATCATGTCTGCACTCTCTGACCTTCTCTTGTATCATGTCTGCACTCTCTGACCTTCTCTCGTATCATGTCTGCACTGACCTTCTCTCGTATCATGTCTGCACTCTCTGACCTTCTCTTGTATCATGTCTGCACTCTCTGACCTTCTCTTGTATCATGTCTGCACTCTCTGACCTTCTCTTGTATCATGTCTGCACTCTCTGACCTTCTCTTGTATCATGTCTGCACTCTCTGACCTTCTCTTGTATCATGTCTGCACTCTCTGACCTTCTCTTGTATCATGTCTGCACTCTCTGACCTTCTCTTGTATCATGTCTGCACTCTCTGACCTTCTCTTGTATCATGTCTGCACTCTCTGACCTTCTCTTGTATCATGTCTGCACTCTCTGACCTTCTCTTGTATCATGTCTGCACTCTCTGACCTTCTCTTGTATCATGTCTGCACTCTCTGAACATCTCCTGTATCATGTCTGCACTCTCTGAACATCTCCTGTAGTATGCCTGGTAATTAAAATAAAAATAATATACGTATAAAGTATATACTGTATTCATATCATCTTTAAGTACAGGACAGTAAATGGACTCTTCTATTCCACTGTATTTTAAACTATGTTCTATTTTATACTTGTATAATAACAATTCAATGTTTACAAATATATTTATGTGCAATAATGATTTACAATAATGATTTTTTACCAACTGCATATATCCCATCTGTTTAATGATTTTTGATGCGTTTGTCTACAGATATGGTGATTTTGCGAGAGGGGCTTTGTCCTGGATTGACATCTGAGATAATTGCCACACTTAAAAGAAATCACGTGAAAACAGGTATTTTTCTTTTTTTCCAGTTTCAGGTTTCATTTAAAGCGGAGTTCCGCCCACCGCTGCAAAAATTTAAAAGCCAGTAGCTGCACATACTGCAGCTGCTGACTTTTAATAATTGGACGCTTGCCTGTCCTGGAGTCCAGCGATGTCGGGTGCTGCCCCCTACATTGCGAGTAAGGGAACCCAGCAGTGTAGCCGTTCGGCTTCACGCCGGGAACCCTACTGCGGATGCGAGAGGCTCCGTTCCTCTCTCCTACTGGCCGGCGATAGGGGATGGAGGAGGGAGCCTGAGCTGTGACGTCAGTACCAGCAGCTGAGGCTCCCGGAAGTGGGGAAAGCATACCTGTGTTAGACAGGTATGCTGCCCCCTCCCCCCAAAAGGTGCCAAATGTGGCACGGGGGGTGGGGGGGGGGGAAGAGTACGATCAGCGAAGTTCCACTTTTGGATGGAACTCCGCTTTAAAACAACTGTACATTTAGTAGGGCTGGGCTGTAATTAATGTTCCCACCACCCTGCGTACAGCCCGCCTGGTAAAATGATTTTCTTCCTCCCAGGTGCAGCAATAATTACTGCAAAGCCCTGCCTGATAACACATAGTTGTTTCTCAGACAATGGACTTGATTTACTAAAGGCAAATCCACTCTGCACTACAAGTGCACTCGCTGTAGATCTGAGGGGAAGATCTGAAATGAGGTGAAGCTCTACTGATTTTATCATCCAATCATGTACAAGCTTAAATGCTGTTTTTTATTTTCCTTGTATGTCCCCCCTCAGATCTACAGCGACTGCACTTCCAAGTGCACTTTCAGATGTCAAACATGTATGCAGAATTTCTGACTTCTCCCTGACTCCGTAATCTCCATACTTATCCAAAACAATGACTACAAAATATTGAAGGCAAAAACAGTCAGGAAAAGTATTTCTAGAAGGAGGTAGTAGTGCAAAGTGAATTTGCCTTAGTAAATAACCCCCATAGTCTCAGCTGGGTTCTATTCTTCCCATATGGGAGATGGCAGCATGAGTGATCCAGCAGAGCACAGCTCTCTAATAGGAATAAATGGACTTAGGTGCAAATGAACAGTAAGAATAGGATCCAGCAGGGACATTTTCAGTAGAAATGCTGCACAGTGCCAGGCAGAACCAAACAGCAAAGGTCCTTGGCATGGAGGGAGAAAAGTAAGTATATAACCAGGATGGCTGCAGTCAAGAGGGTGTGGGCATAATTTAAAGGACAACTGTACAACGTGTTTGAGTTATCTGTTAACAATATTCTTAAAGAGGAACTGAAGTTTACTCGCATAATTTGTAATAAAAACATCTTTGCCATTCTGAAGCTTCCCTCCAACCACTTTGCATATTATTTTATATATACTGTGATTCTGTTCATGCCAAATATTCTGCAGAAATCTCCCTCCACTAAGTCTGGCTGCAACCATTTTAACTGTGGGCAGCTGAAGCTGCTGCCTGTTCACTTCCTGGATTTACACAGAGGCACACCTCCAGCTCTGCAGGTCTCCTTATGACTCTTATGACTCACCCCCCCTCCCTTGCTGACAAACTCTCAGGAGAGTTGGAGAGAGAGAGCTGTGCATGATGTCATAAGCCTAGGCTAATGACCAGACAAGAAAGAGGAAGTGGGCTTTATAAGGTATTTACTGGCAGAAAAAAATGTTTTACTATCCAAAGTTAAAACAACAAGGGCAGAAGATTTAATAGATGGAAAGATGAAAAAATGACTGAAGGTCCGCTTTAATGATGCAGTTTATTATCTGCTTATTTCTTACTGTTCAGTGATTGTATGTACTTTAGCGACTACTAAAACTAGAAGGTATTCTAATTACACTGCATACTTTGTCTCCTTAAAGGAAATATGTCATATAATGAAACTTACAGCTGCCATTACCCTCTTTATGAAAATGCTAATAGCTCTGGTTTCATGCAGAACTGCTAGCTTTAAAACTTTGAAGTACATTTGAGTATGTATAGAAATTTTCACTTTAGTCTCTGTCCCCCTAAAGGAGCTGTCAGTGTACTGCCCCCACCACACTCATACACATTATGACCAATTTGGGAAGAAGCCATCTGTCCATCTTTTGCTTTGTGGGCAGAAAACCCATGCAATCAAAGCAAGAACATACATATTCAATGCAGGTAGTGGTTGTAGACAAACCCATCTTCCAAAAATTAACACTATTCCTGTGAACGATATGGCCTCATACACATGGCTGACTAGGTTATGTGCAGAAGAGTAATGTATTTCTGCAGCAGGTATAGCCAGGGGTTTCCACTTAGTCACAAACAGGAAGCATGTATAAATCAATGATAGTCTGACACTGTGTGCATCTTATTGTACATAACACCTACCTTTAGTGATGGATGTGCGCCACTGGATGCAGACCAATCACGTCCAGGGGCACACATCCATTCCTGCCCACAGGTATACACCCATTGTGCAATTACATGTAGACAGTGTCAGCCTGTAATTATTTGTACAGGCTTTTTCTCCACGGCTGATCGGAAACACCTGACCGTACCCACTGCAAAAACACTAATTTGGAGTGGTGTGCAGCCTTTCTCAGCTGTTTGCATGAGACCTATACGTCAAATGTTCTAGTTGTCTGTTTCCTTTAAATAATTTAACATTTTCTTTGTTTATAGTGGTTGATTTGGTGGCTTCAGATTTAGAGGAACTTGCTCGGAAATGCTCCTTATCATACAAGGTAATGCTTTATTAGAGACTATTTTTACAGACAGTCTATTGACTGGAATGGTACCAGCTGATTGGAGAAAAGCCAATGTAGCACCAATATTTAAAAAGGGCCCAAAAAACATCCCTGGGAATTACAGACCAGTTAGCCTAACATCAATAGTATGTAAACTCTTGGAGGGGATGATAAGGGACTATATACAAGATTTTAGTAATAAGAATGATATCATTAGCAGTAATCAGCATAGATTCATGAAGAATCGTTCTTGCCAAACCAATCTATTAACCTTCTATGAGGAGGTGAGTTGCCATCTAGATAAAGGAAGGCCCGTAGACGTGGTGTATCTGGATTTTGCAAAAGCATTTGACACAGTTCCCCATAAACGATTACTGTACAAAATAAGGTCCGTTGGCATGGACCATAGGGTGAGTACATGGATTGAAAACTGGCTACAAGGGCGTGTTCAGAGGGTGGTGATAAATGGAGAGTACTCAGAATGGTCAGGGGTGGGTAGTGGGGTTCCCCAGGGTTCTGTGCTGGGACCAATCCTATTTAATTTGTTTATAAATGACCTGGAGGATGGGATAAACAGTTCAATCTCTGTATTTGCAGACGATACTAAGCTAAGCAGGGCAATAACTTCTCCGCAGGATGTGGAAACCTTGCAAAAAGACCTGAACAAATTAATGGGGTGGGCGACTACATGGCAAATGAGGTTCAATGTAGAAAAATATAAAATAATGCATTTGGGTGGCAAAAATATGAATGCAATCTATACACTGGGGGGAGAACCTCTGGGGGAATCTAGGATGGAAAAGGACCTGGGGGTCCTAGTAGATGATAGACTCAGCAATGGCATGCAATGCCAAGCTGCTGCTAATAAAGCAAACAGAATATTGGCATGCATTAAAAGGGGGATCAACTGCAGAGATAAAACGATAATTCTCCTGCTCTACATGACTCTGGTCCGGCCGCACCTGGAGTATGCTGTCCAGTTCTGGGCACCAGTCCTCAGGAAGGATGTACTGGAAATGGAGCGAGTACAAAGAAGGGCAACAAAGCTAATAAAGGGTCTGGAGGATCTTCGTTATGAGGAAAGGTTGCAAAAGCTGAACTTATTCTCTCTGGAGAAGAGACGCTTGAGAGGGGATATGATTTCAATTTACAAATACTGTACTGGTGACCCCACAATAGGGATAAAACTTTTTCGCAGAAGAGAGTTTAATAAGACTCGTGGCCACTCATTACAATTAGAAGAAAAGAGGTTACCGTTTAACCTTAAACTACGTAGAGGGTTCTTTACTGTAAGAGCGGCAAGGATGTGGAATTCCCTTCCACATGCGGTGGTCTCAGCGGGGAGCATTGATAGCTTCAAGAAGCTATTAGATAATCACCTGAATGTCCGCAACATACAGGGATATGTAATGTAATACTGACACATAATCACACACATAGTTTGGACTTGATGGACGTGTGTCTTTTTTCAACCTCACCTACTATGTAACTATGCACATCCTATGTTCACCAGTGGCATCTTTAAAAAAAATAAAAAAAAATAGTTAGAAAAATACACAATCGCTATTGCTGACCTTCTAGAAATACTTTTCCTGACTGTTTTTGCCTTCAATATTTTGTAGTCATTGTTTTGGATAAGTACGGAAATTAGGGAGTCAGAGAGAAGTCAGAAATTCTGCATACATGTTTGACATCAGCACCCCTAGAAATACTGACACCACCTGAACAACATAATAAACAAGTATTTTTTGGAGGGGTAGGTTATATTTTGTAGTCCAATATTCAGTTCCCGCAGACTGTAAAAGAGTAAAAAGGAAATGCTGCAGATATGAAGTGCAGCCATATTCAAATGATTGTACATACCAGCAGCACCCTTGAAATGTCTCCCATTAGAGCAGCAGGTAATGTCCAAACTTGCCATTACCTCGTGCCCCACACACGGGTGACATTGTTTTTAGAGGAAATTTGGTAGGATTGGTAGGATAAAGAGTGGGGGGGGGAAAGAAGAAGCCAGGAAAATCGCTCTCTGCGTCAACACATGACTGCATCCTTATAGCTGGCGAACATCCCAGGTTTAATTAGTTGAGTCTGACTTATCAGAGGTAAGGACCTCAATGCCTTTAGCTGTGAATGTAAATTAATTCTAGCCATTCCACTTCTGATGAAAGGCCTCTTCCTTTCCCTTGATAGTGGAAAAGAGATCCTATATCATCTTTATTCTGCAAACCAATGCAGCAAGGAGGGGGGTTCTTGCTTACAACAAAGTGCTTTGATACAAGATCTTGTGGTATTCACTAGGGTGCTGATAAGAGGGCCTTTGTATTACTTGTGGTGGAATAGGAATAAGGCGAGGTCATGGAGATATGGAAATTTGTCAATTTTGGGGCAATTAATCCTACACCCTTCCAGAACGTTGAGAGTTTGGGGCATGAACAGAAATATGAAGAAAGGAACCTTCACCTTCCCCACAATTGAGAAAAAGAGTGTAGGATGCTTGGTACTCTGTATCATCCTCATAAGACTTTTTATATCCTGTTTCCTGTGAGCTGATGCTAAAAACTATGTTATGTGCTAAGTACAATAGTCTCTCCTCTTTTTCTTGTTGTGAGGGTCAACTGTAATTAATTTGACCACTTCTGTAAGAGTTGTAAAGGCTGTGTCTCATCTCTACTAATGAACAGTACATACAGTGTGGAGAGTGTATGTCTAACTGAACCCGGTTTAGTTCACATGGATTCAGAAGTTGTTAATGGGCACAGCTATGCCCTGGTGGGGGAATATAAATTAGGAAGTGGTAAAGTTGGAGAATTCTCCAAAAATGCTATGACTGGAATAAAGGGGGACTTTGGTCATTGCTGTCAGTGGTGGCCAATTGGATCTAGAGGTCGACCGATATATCGGCCGGCCGATATATCGGCCGATATTTGGCGTTATTTACTTAATCGGCATCGGCCGATTGTGCTGATAAAAAAGGCCGATTGTAACTTCAGCCGTGACTTGCAAATGACTTCTGTAATAGAAGTTAATGCAAGTTTCCTGAGGTTGTCTGTGAAGAGGATTCTCTCCCCCTCTGGGCAGCCTGCCAAGTCTGATAAGAAGATACATTTGTATCTTTCAGGTTCTTTTTATCAATAGACTGAACTCCCTGGAGAAGTTTTCAGTTTAACCATTTAAAGACTAAATCTTTTCTGACACTTGTTGCTTACAAGTAAAAATCCTGTATTTTCTGCTAGAAAATCACTTAGAACCCCCAAACATTTATATATATATTTTTTTTTTAGCAGAGACCCTAGGGAATAAAATGGGGATTGTTGCAATATTTTATGTCACACGGTATTTGCGCAGCGGTCTTTCAAACACAATTTTTTTAAAAAACAAATACAGTAATGAATTAAAAAAAAACCTAAGCAGTAAAGTTAGCCCATTTTTTTTCGTCCAAAAGTTTTGATTACCTGTTTTTGTGTATTTAATATTTAAGATAGTTTTTTTTTTTTTCCCCCCTAAATTATACATACAAGTGAACTGATTGGAGGTTTGTTTTGTTTAATGTTTAAATGAAAAAAAATTTCTGTATTACTAAGGCCCCTTTCACACTGGGGCGGAGGGGGCGTCGGCGGTACAACAGCGCTATTTTTAGCGCTGCTGTACCGTCGTTTTAGCAGCAGTATTCGGGCGCTAGCGGTGCGGTTTTACTCCCCGCTGGCGGCCGAAAAAGGGTTAAAATCCCTCGTACAGCGCGGCTATAGCCGCGCGTCCCATTGATTTCAATGGGCAGGAGCGGGGAAGGAGCGGTGAATACACCGCTCCTTCTCCGCTCCAAAAAAGCGGTTTGCAGGACTTTTTTCACCGCCCTGCCTGCGCACCGCTTCAGTGTGAAAGGCCTCGGGCTTTCACACTGAACAAACAGCGGAGGCTGTTTAGGGGCGGTTTTCAGGCTGTATTTTAGCGCAATACCGCCTGAAAACCGCTCCAGTGTGAAAGGGGCCTTAAGGCTGCTTTCACACTGGAGCAGGCATGCGTTGATGGTAAAACGCTGCTAGTTTTAGCGGGCGGCGCTTTACCGTCATTTTAGAGGCGCTATTCGGCTGCTAGCGGGGCGCTTATAACCCAGCTAGCGGCCGAGGAAGGGGTTAAATGCGCGGCTGCCAAAACGCTTTGCAGGCGCTTCGGCAGCGGTGCACATTCATTTCAATGGGCAGGAGTGGTGGAGCAGCGGTATACACCGCTCCAAAGATGCCGTTTGCAGGACTTTTTTTTACATCCTGCCAGCGCATCGCCTCAGTGTGAAAGCACTCGGGCTTTCATACTGAGACTGCAGGGGAGCCGTTTTACAGGCACTTTACAGGCGCTATTTTTAGCCCAAAAGCGCCTGAAAAACGCCCCAGTGTGAAAGGGGTCTAACTGTTAGATTTTATGAGATGAAGGGAAAAAAGAAAAAAAAAAAAATAATCGGCCAAATATATCGGCCCAAAAAAATCGGCATCACATATCGGCCATCGGCCACCGCGATTTCTAAATATCGGCATCGGCATCGGCCAGAGAAAAACCCATATCGGTCGACCTCTAATTGGATCCTGTGCCAAAATGTTTTATATCCTGGTATGACCAGTTTGTGCTGGTTACTGTGGTTAAATTATTATTTCCACACAGACAACAACTCACATAATAGGACTTTGGTGCACCAAAAAATACAATATGTGAACCTTGGAAGATTTTACCTTTCCCCTTAGGAATTAAGGTGATCAATTCAGGAAAACAGTGGATTCATTTCACCACCACAACAGAATAGAATTAAATGAGTTATGTAAGTTCTACTACATCGTTTGCCTTGTTTTATTTCTATTTCTAGACAATAATTGAGATTATTATTTAAATATCAATTAGAGCTTCAATATCATAGAATAATATAGTATAAGGAAAAGAAAGGATAGAAAGTATAGTAGGAAGGGGAGAAGAGAAGAAGGTTAAGGGAAAGAATCCGCGAGGTCAGGCCGAAAGTCACCACAACAACTAGGGCTGAAATATATCCTATATCTTGTTATCACAACTACCATGGCAGTAGAACACTCTTGTCTAGGGTTGGCATGGAATATGTAATCCAAGGCTGCCATATTACCTCAAATCTGGGGATCGTGTCCAATTCTATAGCTATCATCTTGGCATGAGTCATATAGTAATTCATTTTAGCTTTTGCTTCATTTATATCTAATGTTGGTGATTTCCAAGATTTTGCTAGTCAGTTTAGCTGCTGTGAAGAGATATACCAACAATTTGAATTGGGTATGCGTTATGAATTCAGGTTTTAAGTTGAGAAGGGCCATTGCTGGTTCGAAAGGGATTGTTTTCCCAATAAGGTTAGTTGCAATGTTAAAAATTCCCCTCCAGAATATTTGAGCTAATGGACACGACCACCAGATATGAAGGTATGTGCCAGGGTCCAAACAACCCCGAAAACATTGCGCCGAATAATTTTGCACATATTTTGCTACTCTAGTAGGTACTAAAATACCAGCGTGTTAAAACTTTATAATTGGCCTCAACCGCCAATATATTAGGGGAAGCTGTTTTTGTTGTTGACCATATTTGTTTCCAATCTGAATTATCAAAAGTACGCTCAAGGTCCTCTTCCCATTTCTGGACATAGGATAATTTGTCTTTACTGGAATGAACCAGCAGGTGAGAATATATAGTAGAGATTGTGCCTCTAGCATGCGGATCTTTTTTACAAACTTCTTCGAAACTAGTCATATGTGTTAATGGGGATGTGGTAGACACTAAGGGTGCAAAGAAATTTTTAATTTGGAAGTATCTAAATAATTCCGACTGCGGTAGACCATATCTCTCACAAAGGGTTGAAAAAGGGATGAATGATGAGGAATGTACAAATTTATACATACACAGTACGTCTCTAGATACCCATTCTTTAAAGGAATTAGGGAATATCCATGCTGGATAGAAAGCAGGATTTTTATAGAATGACAACATCAGGTTATGAGATGATTGTAAATGGTTATTCTTTTTGAATCTATCCCAAAGGGAAATGTAGTGTTTAGTAATTGGATTCTTTAGGTCTATGCGATTTATTTTTGAGTGATCCATAGTAAGTTTGATATTGGAATAGGATCACATTCTGTGGCTTCAATATGTACCCATAAAGGGGTCTCCTGATACGCATGATATTTAGCCAGGCTTGCTATGTGTGCAGCCCTATAGTAATAAGCAAAATTAGGGCAACCTTGGCCTCCGTTTAATTTTGGGAAATGTAGTTGTATGCGTGGTTTGGAGGAACCCCATATGTATGACGATGTTTTCCTTTGTAATATTCTTAGGTGATAAGCTGGAATAGGAATTGGTAATACTCTGAATAAGTACAGTAATTTCGGTAGTATCGTCATTTTTACCGCGTTGATTCTTCCGAACCACGATAATGGAAGATGAGACCATGATTTCATTAAGTTTGATAATTGTTTTAAAATTGGAGGGTAATTAACTGAAAATAGATCTGCTAATGATTCTGTAAGATGTATGCCTAAGTATGGGATTGATCTGTTCGACCATGTGAAAGGAAGACTAATTTTAGCTGAAGTCAGTTCAATGTTAGAAAGAGATATGTTCAATGCTAAACATTTTTTAGGGTTTATGTATAAACCAGAAATGTTAGCAAATTTATTGAGAATTGGGATTAGGTTTGGGCCTGACACTTGTGGAGATGAAAGAAATAGGAGGATATCATCTGCAAACAAACAGAGCTTATGTTGAAATCCTCCCATTTCTATCCCTGTTATAGTGGGGTCAGATCTAATTACTAGTGCGAGTGGTTCTATTAGGAGGGCGAATATCAATGGGGATAGGGGACATCCTTGTCTTGTGCCTCTCTCAATGTTGAAGAAGTCAGCTTTATAACCTGCGTATTTGACATACGCTTTAGGTTTGTTATATAGAGCCGTAATCCAATTTATAAAATTTGGACCGAATCCCCATTTCTGCAAGGTATAATTCAAGTAAGGCCATGCAATAGAATCGAATGCCTTCTTTATGTCAAGTGAGAGAAAGCAAACAGGTATGTGACGTTTTTTAGCTATGTGTGCCAAGAGGGTTGCTCTTCGTACATTGTCACCTGCCTGTCGGGAGGGCATGAAGCCTACTTGGTCACGATGTACGAGGGTACCAATGATCATATTAAGGCGGGCTGCTAGAATTTTAGCCAACACTTTAATGTCCATGTTCAACATGGATATGGGGCGATAATTTGTACATAGAGTATCATCTGAGTGAGGTTTAGGAATCATGCAGATGATTGCCAATAATGATTCTTGTCTAAAGGATTTATTATTTAATAGGTCATTAAACGCTTCAACAAGCATAGGTGAGATAATGTCTGTAAAAGTTCGATAATAAAGGGCTGTGAATCCGTCTGGTCCCGGCCTTTTATTTATTTTTAATGTTTTAATAGCCTCTGCTACTTCATCGCTAGTTATGGGTTTTTCTATTGACAATTTTTGGGATTCCGTCATTTTGGGTAGGTTGATACGTGAAAAAAAGGCATCAGCTTCGTCAATGTTAGTTTTATTTGTCTCTGTGTATAGAGTTTTTTCAAATGAGAGCTAAATTTCTGTACGATTTTAAGAGGATTACTGGTGTATACATTGTCTGCTATTTTGAGTCTAATAGGTTTATAAGATTAGTTGATAGACTTTAATGCCCTTGCCAAGAGAGTACTTGGTTTTATTGGAATTCTTATAAAACATATGCTTAGTTTTCCTGAGGGATTTGTCAGTAGATTCAGTTAAGAAAAGATTAAAAGCTTTCTCTAAGCGAATTTTCCCTTTTTCTGGTTAGGATTGTTATGAAAAGCTACGAATGATGCATTAAATTCAGTTTCTAATTGTCTAGCCAATTTTACACGATCCCGTTTGAGTATACCTGCTTGTTGCTGAAGTATTCCTCTCAGAACTGGTTTGTGTGCCTCCCAAATTGTGAGTGAGGAGATTTCGTCACTTGTGTTATGTTCTACGTAGTCATTTAGAGCCTGTTGGATTGTTAAACAGTGGGAGGGGTGTTTAAGTAGCACATCTGGAAGATACCATGAAGGGTCATGCCCCTTGTGTATAGTAGAAGCCACCGAGGTATAAACTGCATTGTGATCTGACCAGGGTCATAAGACCACCATATTCCCGCTAAGGATCCAATCAGGTCCGCCTGAAAAACTGACAGGGGAACCTGATCAGACAGCCTGTGTGAAAGGGGCCAAGTAGGGAGATGACAAAAATAATAAATTCATTTTAATTAACCACTTCCTTCCCGCAGGACGACTATATACGTCCTGTCTTTGAAGAGAAATACCGTTGTTATGGTAGCAGCTAGCTACCATAACCCCGGTATCTTCAACAGCCAGCGGTTCTCTTTCAGATAAAAGTGGTCTCTGCAGCAGATTAGCAGCGAGATCACTTTTATCGGCGGCAGGAGAGGGCCCCCCCTACCGCCGCTCTCCGGTGCCCTTCACCGCTTACCGTGGCCGTCTGTAACGGCGGAGGCGATCCGGATCTGTCCCTGGCCTGACATGGAGACGAGTGAGAGGAAGATGCCCCCCCGCCCATCTCCAAGTCATTGCAGGGCGGAAGCGACGTCAAATCGTCACTTCCACCCATAGCTCTTGAAGGGACATTTTATATATATATTTTTTTTTTCAAATGACAATTTTTTTGAATTTTTTTTTTTAATGCATTTTAGTGTAAATATGAGATCTGAGGTCTTTTTGACCCCAGATGTCATATTTAAGAGGACCTGTCATGCTTTTTTTCTATTACAAGGGATTTTTACATTCCTTGTAATAGGAATAAAAGTGACTTTTTTTTTTTTTTTTTAAAAGAACAGTGAAAAAAATAAAAGTTAAAATAAATAAGAAAAAAAAAAAATTAAATGTGCCACATCCCTTGTAATAGAAATAAAAGTGACACAATTTTTTTTTTTTTTTTTAAAACGGTGTAAAAATAAAAAATAAAAAGTAAAATATATAAGAAAAAATAATAATTTTTTTAAATGCGCCCCGTCTCGCCGAGCTCGCTTGCAGAAGCGAACGCATATGTGAGTAGCACCCGCATATGAAAGCGGTGTTCAAACCACACGTGAGGTATTGCCACGATCGTTAGAGCGAGAGCAATAATTCTAGCCTTAGACCTCCTCTAACTCAAAACGGGTAACCTGTAGAATTTTTTAAACGTCGCCTATGGAGATTTTAAAGGGTAAAAGTTTGTCGCCATTCCACGAGCGGATGAAATTTTGAAGCGTGACATGTTGGGAATCAATTTACTCGGCGTAACATTATCTTTCACAATATAAAAAAATTGGGCTAACTTTACTGTTTTCTTATTTTTTAATTAAAAAAAGTATTTTTTCCCAAAAAAGTGCGCTTGTAAGTCCGCTGCGCAAATACGGTGTGACAGAAAGTATTGCAATGACTGCCATTTTATTCTCTAGGGTGTTAGAATAAAAAAATATATATAATGTTTGGGGGTTCTAAGTAAAGGGAAGGAGATGAGCAGGCAGTGAAAACAGGTAGGGAAAGCTCCATTAGCATTGGTGGATGTCTTGTCATACCAACGGCCACCACCAGAGGGCGCCCGATTGCAGAAGGAACCAGGAACCATAGGACTGCAGTAGGCCGCAAAGCCGGGGCCTCAATTACCGGCGCGGCCCAACGCGATCGCGGCGGGAGGGGGGGGTGGTGTCGAACGGACACAGGATACCCCAGCTGTGCCGCCCCAGGTGCCAGGTCGCTAATTCTAGTCGCAAATGCGACCTGGCGCCCGGGGTTTGTCGAGCCCTGGTCTATGCGACTAAAAGTTTGATGTGGATTAGAAAAATATGTATAATTTCTTTTAGCTGGATTAGATTCTCTCCAAGAGTCAATCAAATTGTGCCTAGAAAGAAGTTGAGATAAAGACCTAGCATCTTGTGTTTGTGGTGGGGTATAAGGGGTTTTGTCAAGAAATGGAAGAAGGACCTGGTTGGAGTCCCCACATATAAAAATTGATCCCATTTTGTGGGTGTTAATGATATTAAATAGGTGCGATAGAAAGGGTACAGGACGATAATTTGGTGCATAGTATGAGACCACCGTTATAGCTGTGTCCATAATGTATCCCATTAGAATTAGGTAGCGACCCTCAGGGTCTTTAATTTCTGAATGTAAGGTAAATGGGGTAGAGCGATGAAACGCAATGAGAGTTCCACGTTTTTTAGTTAGCGCCGAGGCGGTGTAAACTTGGGGATAAGAAGTACTAAAAAATTTAGGGGTTGAAGTCGGGGTAAAGTGAGTCTCTTGTAGACATACAATGTGTGCTTTTTTTAGACTGAAATGACCGAAAGGCTTTTACTTGTTTCTGAGGTACATTAAGACCCTGGACATTCAGAGATAAAATATTTAAAGGAGCCTAGGTAATTGAAACAAGAGTATGCGCTTACCAGTTGTCTGGGTGCAGCGACTATTCGGCCTGACCTGCGCGGATTTGAAACAAAGAGATAGCCAGATCCATAGGAAATAAGAAACAATAAAAATTATAAAGCATTTGAGTATAGTACAAATGTAAGTAGATTCGAAGAATACCCGAGTTGGGGTCAAGGACTTCCCAACAGGGGAAAGGAGGCCTTCGTCTGGTCCCCATATATTACTATGGGAATCCGAGGAAGGCATGGTGAGGCACATGTGATTTCCGTGCATGGGGGAATCCGCCTTAAAAAGGAAAATTTATCACAAAAATTTGAAGATTGTAAAGTATAAAATTGTAAATTTAAGAGCCCGAGTTTCATATAATTGGTAATGTCTATTATTTTGAAAGGTACATGTTTATATTAAATATAAAGCGAATGGGAAAAAAATTGAATGGGAATAAAGGAGTATATACATACATACAAACACATATATATATATATATATATATATATATATATATATATATATATATATATATATATATATTCATAAAAAAAATATAAATAAATAAAATAAAAACTAACAAAAAAGGGAACCACTACTCTATGGTGTACACACAAAGCCTATGCTAGAGGCCTCCTTATACAGGCAGCAACGAGGGAAAAAAAAAAGAAAACCAATATGGTAAATAATATCTTAAAAGACATAGCCAAATTAGAAGAATTACACAAAAAAACCCCCAAAGACATTAACCTAGATCACCGTCTTACTCAACTAAGATCTGAACTAAGAGCCATTCTAATATCGGACCAAGACAAAATTTAAAAAAAAATGAAAGTAAACTATTACTCCCAGAACAACAAAACAGGGAAACTACTAGCCTCCCAACTCCGGCAACGCCAAATAAAGAATAAAATACATAAATTAGCACATCATACCTCCGGTAAAGTAGTAATCAACCCCCAAGAAATAGCAGATACATTTGCACAATACTATGAGTCACTATACAACCTAAAAGACGAAAGCAATACGCCCCAACCTAACCTAGACAATATAACAAAATTCTTAGATAATATAAAATTACCAAATATCGACCCTATTGATCTAGAACGATTGAATAAACCAATATCACCTGAAGAAACCCTTAAAGTAATCAAAGAACTACCCAAAAACAAAACACCAGGAGCTGATGGCCTATCAGCGGAATATTACATGGCCTTCAAAGAAACTCTAGTTCCATATCTAACTAACATGTATAACCATCTAGCTAACTCTAATTCTTTTCCCAAAGAACTATTGGAAGCAATTATAATAACAATACCGAAACAGGGTAAAGACCCCTCATCCCCTCTAAATTATAGACCCATTTCATTATTAAATTCTGACCTAAAAATCTATGCAAAAATCCTAGCCAACAGATTAGTAAACATAACCCCCCAACTAATAGGACCCGACCAAGTAGGATTCACTAAAGGGAGACAAGCACCAGACAGCACTAGAAGAATTCTTAATATAATTGACCAAATTCATACTGATCGAACTCCCTCCTTACTTCTAACATTAGATGCAGAAAAGGCGTTCGATAGAATGCACTGGATATACATTTCCAAAACTCTAGACAAATTCGGATTTCAAGGATTCATCCACTCGGCAATTATGGCACTATACTCTCATCCTACGGCCAAAGTACTCACATCAGGTATAATTTCTAAAACTTTCCCCCTTACCAACGGAACCAGACAAGGATGCCCACTATCCCCATTAATTTTCTCACTAGCAATAGAACCACTTGCGGAATATATAAGATCAAGCCCCAACATTAAAGGTATAACTATAGGACGATATGAACATAAAGTAGGATTATTCGCAGATGACATCATACTTACATTAACCAATCCTACCTCTTCCCTACCTGAAGCTCAAAAATTACTAGATAAATTTGGGGAGGTATCATACTATAAAATAAACCAAAACAAATGCTATGCTCTCCCTATGAACATTCCCAAGACACTAATCAATACACTACGCAAGAAAAATGGCTTTAACTGGGATAACTGCACAATAAGCTATTTGGGAATACAACTTACCTACCCTCCAACCAAAATATACGAAGCTAATTACCCCCACCTTTTAGACCTAGTCAACAAAGATTTACAAAACATACAAAAAACACAACTTTCTTGGGTAGGGAAAATAGCCGCATTTAAAATGCAAACCCTCCCTAAAATACTATACCATTTTAGATGTTTACCCATCCCAATCCAGTCCAAATTTTTCACGCAACTGAATACAAAACTTAAAAGGTGCATATGGAATGGAAAGAAACCCAGAGTGGCATTTTCCATCTTAACTGCCAGAAAATCTTTAGGAGGAATGAACCTACCTGACATCAAAAACTACTATTATGCAACCTTATTAGATCAGATGAGATATTGGTTTAACAACACGGAAGACAAACTATGGCTAAACATAGAGAAACAAGTCACAAAAAGACACGACCTGTATGCCCTAGCAATAGCTTACGCTATACTACCAAAGATTAATATACCTAAACTACTCAGTATAAGAACCACATTAATAGCTTGGAAACATATACTTTCAAAAACGAAAAATATCCAAAATAAAAGCAAGTTAATGATTCCGACAGGAGCAATCAATTATTGTAAAATACGTCTAAATTCTGACGAATGGGTTAAAGAAGGTTATCATCTTTACGTAAATTTACCCTTGCATTATAAAGAGATCACTCTAAATAAATTGAGGAAACAAACCAAACTAAAAGATTTCAACCCGACTAACCCTGTAGAAATCCCTTTAACTATATGGCAATTTTTCACACGTCAAAATCAACTATCAATAAAAGGAATTTCTCTTTTTTATGATCTATTATCGACTCACCCATTTGACAATAAAAACACACACATGATTAAATGGGAGAGAGATCTAGAACAAAAATTTACCTGGGAACAATGGAAAAAAGCCATTCATATATCTAGCAAGTCATCAGCATGTATCGAGCACTGGGACAATGCACAAAAAATACTCAATAGGTGGTATCTGACCCCATATAGATTATCAAAAATATATCCCTCTACATCTAATTTATGCTGGAGATGCAATGATCAGACGGGTAACCTTTTACACATTCTATGGAACTGTAAAAGTTTGCAAAGCTTCTGGAATTCAATAACTTCCTTCATTGCAGACCTTACGGGCATCCTAAATAAACTAAATCCTGCCACAGCCTTGCTAGGTATTAATTTAGATATATATCCTAAAGAATTCAGAACAATTGTATTCCACACACTAATAGCAGCAAGACTCACTATATCCAGCCTCTGGAAATCCAGTAATGCACCCAATTTATCGACAGTAATAGCCAGAATCAGGCCCGGACTGGGACAAAAAATAGGCCCGGGCATTTTGGATTGAGCAGCCCATGACATGTTAACCGGCCCCTTCCCGACTCTCCACCCTGACAGATCCCCTGAGAGAGGGGAGGGGGGAACCCAGCAGAGGTGTAGAGGGGGGGGTGCGACCAGGAAAGAGCATGGGGGTTGGAGAGCACAGGGAAGAACCTTGAGAACATGGGGTGGGGCGAGAGCACAGGGGAGAGGCAGAGAACACAGGGAGGAAGAGGAGACCACAGGGGGGCAGCGGAGAGCATGGGGGGAGGTGGAGAGCCCAGGGAGGACAACGGAGAGCATGGGGGATGTGGACAGCACAGGAGGGCTGGCGGAGAGCATGGGGTGATGGGAAGACCGGAAGAGCACAGGGGGGAGTGGCGGAGAGCATGGGGGGAGGTGGAGAGCATGGGGGAGGTGGAGAGCATGGGGGGGGGGCAACGAAGAGCATGGGGAATGTGAAGAGCACAGGGGGAAGCGGAGAGCGTGGGGGTAATGTGGAGAGCACGGGGGGGGGGGGTGGCAGAGAGCACGGGGGGTGGCAGAGGGCATTGGGGAGGTGGAGAGCATGGGGGGGAGGTGGAGAGCATGGGGGGGAGGTGGAGAGCATGGGGGGGGAGGTGGAGTGCATGGGGGGGGGGTGGAGTGCATGGGGGGGGGGGTGGAGTGCATGGGGGGGAGGTGGAGCGTATTGGGGGGGGAGGTGGAGCGTATTGGGGGGGGAGGTGGAGCGTATTGGGGGGGGAGGTGGAGAGTTTGAGGGGGTGGCAGAGAGAGTTTGAGGGGGTGGCAGAGAGCATGGGGGGAGGTGGAGCGTATGGGGGGGAGGTGGAGCGTATGGGGGGGTGGCAGAGAGCATGGAGGGAGGTGGAGAGTATGGGGGGGTGGCAGAGAGTATGGGGGGGTGGCAGAGAGTATGGGGGGGTGGCAGAGAGTATGGGGGGTGGCAGAGAGTATGGGGGGGTGGCGGAGAGCATGGGGGGTGGCGGAGAGCATGGGGGGTGGCAGAGAGCATGGGGGGTGGCAGAGAGCATGAGGGGTGGCAGAGAGCATGGGGGGTGGCAGAGAGCATGGGGGGTGGCAGAGAGCATGGGGGGTGGCAGAGAGCATGGGGGGTGGTAGAGAGCATGGGGGGTGGCAGAGAGCATGGGGGGTGGCAGAGAGCATGGGGGGAGGTGGAGAGTATGAGGGGGTGGCAGAGAGCATGGGGGGAGGCGGAGAGTATGGGGGGGGAGGTGGAGAGTATGGGGGGTAGGTGGAGCGTATGGGGGGTGGCGGAGAGCATGGGGGGTGGCGGAGAGCATGGGGGGTGGCGGAGAGCATGGGGGGTGGCGGAGAGCATGGGGGGTGGCAGAGAGCATGGGGGGTGGCAGAGAGCATGGGGGGTGGCAGAGAGCATGGGGGGTGGCAGAGAGCATGGGGGTGGCAGAGAGTATGGGGGGGGGCAGACAGCATGGGGGGAGGCAGACAGCATGGGGGGGAGGTGGAGAGTATGGGGGGGGTGGAGAGTATGGGGGGTGGCAGAGAGCATGGGGGTGATGTGGAGAGCACGGGGTCAGCAGAGAGTATGGGTGCGGTGGAGAGCCCTGCGGGAGCAGCAGAGAGAAGCAGGATAGCAGGATCGGTGGGGGTGGCTACATATAGAAGAATCATTTTCTCCATCTTCCTCCTGCAGTGTCGGAATGCCTGCTTCTCCTCTACCTCTCACAGGCATTCCGAGACTGCAGGAGGAAGATGAAGAAAATAATTGTTCTATATGCAGCCGCCCCCACCGATCCTCCTATCTAGTTCACGGGGGAGGCTTAACTTGCGTTTTATTTTCCGGCACCTCTCGATATAACACAGGCTCCAAGGTGTCTGCTCTGGCTCCTCCCCCCGGCACTGACGGCTGACCTATACGTGCGGCCGTGCAGCCGTGGTGAGGCTGAAGGCGTCTCATTTAGCTCCTCCCCCCGGCGCCGATGGCTGAGCTCCGGGCGGCCGCGGAGAGGCTGGATGAGCGGCACAAGCTCAAGCCTTGGGCCATGCAAGGACTTGCAGCCTGGCGGCCCCAGCGGCCGCGGCCCACCGGGCAAATGCCCGGTTTGCCCTATGGCCAATCCGGGCCTGGCCAGAATTAACACACAGGCCCAATACGAATTAATGCTGGCTTATAAAAACTATTCCATCATTACATTTAGAAAGAAATGGAGTACTTGGATATCCCATCCCAAAGCATCCAATTACTTAAAACAATGTAATATATAATCTTAAGACAAGTTGGAAGTACACTGAAGTCATATATAAACACACCTCAGATGTAGTATATCATCCTGGACCCACTTTATTAACCTATGCAACAAGTTTTGTTCAGTTAATTTAGATGTATGTATGTGTATATGTATGTATGTATGTATGTATGTATGTATGTATGTGTATATATATATATATATATGTGTGTGTGTATATATATATATATATATATATATATATATATATATATATATATATATATATATATATATATATATATATATATTTTGTTTTTTTGTCTTTTTTTTGTTTTCCTTACAATTTTCTGTATTCAACTAATTAACGCAATTGATGGCCTATCCATGCCTACAGTTTGAACCCAATAGGGGTAGGCTGGTACAGACTATCAATTACTGTATTTGTATAAGAATATTCTTAAAAACTATTGAAAAGAAGTTAGTCACAATTACTATCGTGACAATGTCAATCTGTATTGTTAAGAAAATTCCTTCAATAAAAATCTATTGTAAAAAAAAAAAAAAAAATCATAATAAAAATGTTATTTAATTATAAACTTATACCAATAAGGTATAAATTAATAAATTAGATAATCTAGTTCATAGTGTATGTCCAATGGCTCACTAGTGAGCTAGATGGAGTATTCGTTTTTGGTTTAGGAAGAGTATTCAAAAATGTAATTACAATTCTGTTCTCCCAATAGGTGCTGTCTTAGCTGAAATGGCTATATTATATAAGTGCATATTACTCAGTCCATGGCGTCATCTTGTTCTTGTTGTGAGGATGCGAATCGTCCTCTTTTGTGTGTATGATGGTTTAAATTTTTTGTCTCAGAGGAGGATGTTTTCTGAATGGAGGAGGCAGAAGCTGATCTCCTACGTGAGGTGGAGGCTATAGTTGTACCATCAATCAATTTGAGGTCTTGGAGTACATGTTGTAGTTCTTCAGGAGTTTTGCATGGGAATCTGGTCCCCTGGTGGGTGAATTTTAGGGAGAACGGGAAGCCCCATTGATATTCAATGGCATGACGTTGAAGTTCCAGTAGATGAGGCTTCATTGCACGCCTCTTAGATATTGTTAACTGGGATAAGTCAGCAAATAGTTGATAACTATGTCCCTGAAATGTTAGATTATTTTTCCCTCTAGCCGCTTCTAGAAGTTGTTCTTTTGAACGAAAAAAATGAAATTTTGCTATAATATCCCTGGGGGGGCCATCAGTTTTTTTTGGGCATGAGTGCCCTATGTACTCTGTCCATTTTAAGCCTTTCCACCGAAATGCCAGGTAGTAATTCTTGGCATAATGCTGTGATTGTTGATTGCAGGTCTGTGATTGCTTCTGGTAAGCCTCTGAATCGCAAATTCAATCTTCTGGCGCGATTCTCATAGTCCTCCAGTCTATTCTGTAAAATAATATTTTCCTCTTTGAGGACATCTATTTCAGAGAAAGCATCCTGTGTAGAATTTTCTATATCTTCCATTTTCATTTCCAATGCTTCGGTGCGTCTCCCCAGTTCTCTGATCTCTCTAGTCAGATTACTAGTAATTTGCTCTGATGTTTGTTGTAATGCTTTATGTAACATTTTTTCAAATTGTTTCCAAATGTTAGAAGGAATATCAGAGTTTTGTTGTGAAGAATGTAACATATTTGAATCAGGTTCAGAGTCAGAATCCCCTGAGGAGATAGCTTTTGGCTGCTTGGATTTGAGTTTCTTGTCTGAGGTAAAATTACCTGAGGAGACTGGCGCCTTTTTCATAGTATGTCTTGCCTGGGTGCTGCTATTAGAGCTAGTTTTGGTTTTATTCCTGGCACCTCCCAGCACCATTATTCTTGAATAATGTCTCCCTCACCTCTAGGGTGAATAGTAACAAGATTTTTACCGTTTCTGTGTCCGTGGGCTGCCTTTTTATATGCGGTTTATTCTCCCTCACAGAGCGGAGCTCTAGCCCGGCATGTCCGTCGTGCTAGCCTCCCACACAGTGACTCTTTCTCTCATCTTTTAACCTATTATTAGTGGCCAGCTTAGTCCTTCACAAAGGATTGAACCGCTGGTTGGCATAGCGTGGACGGCATATTTCCTGCCATCTCGCACCCCAATTCTCCCCTTCCCCCCTCCAACTATTTTCCCCTTTTTCCCTCCTAATCTCACTAGTAATATATGCACAGACAACATATTGTCATATGCAGTTAATTTATATCTGAAACTATGAATACAAATGTATATGCATATACTGTTTCTTCTACTGTATATTATATATTTTTTGTCTGCTGGCTTCTATTGCTTACTGGGTTAACATCAGTACACTAATAAGGGGAAATCTTCCAATGGGGACACTAGTTCTGGTGACACACTGGGATTCCCTCACTTTGGAAGGATTTCCTCCCTGTTTTGGCCATGGAACAGGAAGTGAAGGGAATTCTCTCCAAATAGGACACAAATAGTTAAAAAAAAAAAAAAAAAAAAAAAAAAAAACCTGACATGGTTTATTACCCTCCGTTACCCAAAACAAACAATGTTGCCTTTAGTTTTACTTTAACACCATGGATGCACCTGAATGTAAGTCGTTCCGAGTATAAGTCATTCCGAGTATAAGTCGAGGCCCTAATTTACCACAAAAAAATGGGAAAAACTTTTTGACCCGAGTATAAGACGAGGGTGAGAAATGCACAGCTACTGTAAGTGGAAAAGAGGGTCAACAATGCCCATTTGCAGCATCACTGTGCCCATATGCATGCCTCACTGTGCCCATTTGCAGCCATAGGTCCCCTGAACTTCAAACTCGGTAGTTAAGGGTTCCTAGATGCCCCCTAGCTGCAGCCAAAATTTGGGGTCGCTGAACCCAAAGGGTCCCGAAATGACATTGCTGCAGATGGACACAGTTGACCGAATTTGGGGCCCCGTATCTTGGGGCCACTTAGTGCTAAGAACCCCAAATTTGGTATGCAAACCCAGTGGAACTAGCACCATAAAATTTCCAAAGCTGGGGTTTCTAGCACCAAGTGGCCCCGAGATACAGGGCCCCAAAAATCAGTTCAGAAAATGTCAAGCACTTTTCTGCAGCAGAGAATGACATTTTCCAAACCGGTTTTCGGGCCCCGTATCTCAGGGCCACTTAGTGCTAGGAACTTCAGCTTTGGCTATGTTATGGTACCGTTTCCACTGGGTTTGCACACCAAATTTGGGGTTCTTAGCACCAAGTGGCCCTGAGATACAGGGCCCCAAAGTCTGTTCGGAAAATGATTTTTTTTTGCTGCAGAAAAGTGCTTGACTGCAGTATAAGTCGAGGGGGGCACTTTCAGCACAAAAAAATGTGCTGAAAAACTCAACTTATACTCGAGTATAAACGGTATATATAAAAAAAAAATTAATTCTACTAATTTTAGGTTATGCAAAGCATGAGTAATTGATGTTTGTGTGTAATAGTGGATGTTGTATTTCAGGCACTTGTGGCAGTTAGACGTGTTCTGCTTGCTCAGTACTCTGCATTTCCTTCAAATGGTGCGGACTTATATGAAGAGCTGAAGATTTCTACAGCAATCCTTCCCACGGGCAACAGCAAGTAAGAATTCACTGAAAGATTGGAGGGTTATTAGATCTCATCACAGGATGGACTGTGGAGGTCTCATATGTAGAGCAGTGCCAACGTCCTATTTTAAGTCTTAGAAAAAAGGGGGAAGGGGGGGGGGGGTTTAATTACCCAGGAGAACGAAACAGATGGACTTTGTAGGCACCAATCATAAAAATCAATGTAAACTTTTATTTATACACAAATTTAAAAAGAATCACAAAAACGTAAACATTTTTTTAAAAAACGCAGTACATTGCGGAAATTGGTATTAAATGTCACTACATAAATGTATGAGAACGGATCGGGGAATAGCCCCTATACCAGAGGGAGGGATAAACCCCTTCCGTTCCCATTGAATAACCTCAAACTGATATAGCTCGGTATGGCTCTACATGTTTCGCAAATTTGAATGCTTCTTCAGGAGCTTGTTTGGGTTACCAGCCAGAGTAACTGAATCCGTCTTCAGATCAGGTAGAGGTTATGGATAATTGAGAAGCCATGCATTCAGAGACACAGCCTCCAATAACCAAGGTGCATAAGGTAATCCAGAGACTGTAATCTTGTAGGGTAAGACAGGTGAGCAGGTCTTGTAAACAGCATCAATCAGCTACTTGCTTGTAAACCTGGCACAAAATAGATCTTGACTGACATGGCTGCAATAGAGCTCTATCCCAGCAAGGAGCTATCTAATAAGCTCCCAGGACTG
The DNA here is from genome assembly GCA_037952835.1 of Lithobates septentrionalis. Lineage (NCBI taxonomy): Eukaryota > Metazoa > Chordata > Amphibia > Anura > Ranidae > Lithobates > Lithobates septentrionalis. Next base: position 47,600 of record JBBDGP010004501.1, on the reverse strand, counting down.
CCATCAGACAGCTTGTGTTGTTAAACAGGTAACATCCAGGCATCAGAGCGCCCTGGAGGGTAGTGGCTGATTTTTATGATTGGTGCCTACAAAGTCCATCTGTTTCGTTCTCCTGGGTAATTAAAAAACCCCCCCCTTCCCCCTTTTTTTTTATTTATTTTTTTGTTTAATATTATTTACACACCCGCTGAGACCTACCTAAGTTATCAGTAAGCTTTCATAGCAAACCAGGCACCACCAAAATTGTTATATACAGTAAGTTATGGACTTCCCTCAGATATGAAGTAAGGGGATATGTATATCCTGCCATCTTAAGGATACTTTTTTTTCCCCTACTAGAGATATAGATATATAGATAGAGATATATATATATATATATATAGTGAAGACGACTTGCTGAAGTTCATGGCTGTTGGTGCCAGACGGGCTGGTCTGAGTATTTCAAAAACTGCTGATCCACTGGGATTTTCACGCACAACCATCTCTAGTGTTTACAGAGAATGGTCCGAAAAAGAGAAAACATCCAGTGAGCGGCAGTTCTGTGGACAAAAATGCCTTGTTGATGTCAGAGGAAAATGGGCAGACTGGTTTTAGATCATAGAAGGGCAACAGTAACTCAAATAACCACTCGTTACAACCAAGCAGAACACAATTTATCAAATCTTGAAGCAGATGGGCTACAGCAGCAAAGACCACACCGGGTGCAACTCCTGCCAGCTAAGAACAGGAAACTGAGGCTACAATTCGTACAGGCTCACCAAAATTGGACAATAGATGATTGGAAAAGCGTTGCCTGGTCTGACGATTCTCCATTTCAGCTGCGAGATTCAGATGGTAGGGTCAGAATTTGGCGTAAACAGCATGAAAGCATGGATCCATTCTGCCTTTGTATCAATGGTTCAGGCTGGTGGTGGTGGTGTAATGGTGTGGGGGTTATTTTCTTGGCACACTTTGGGCCCCTTAGTACCAATTGAGCATCATTTTAATGCCTAACCTGACTATTGTTACTGACCATGTCCATCCCTTTATGACTACAGTATACCCATCTTCTGATGGCTACTTCCAGCAGGATAATGCACCATGTCACAAAGCTTAAATCGTCTCACCACGGGTTTCCTGAACATGACAATGAGTTCACTGTACTCCAATGGCCTCCACAGTCACCAGATCTCAATCCAATAGAGAACATTTGGGATGTGGTGGACAGGGAGATTCGCATTATGGATGTGCAGCCGACAAATCTGCAGCAACTGTGCAATGCTATCATGTCAATATGGACCATGTATATGCTTTCTATATGCGCAGCACCACCTAGTGTCAAAGGAAGACAGTTTATGGTTGGAGCTTTCTGAGGTTCTTCAGTCTTAAAACTTTACCTAGCCTTTAAATATAGTCCTGTCCTTCCCTCTAATTCCCTCTAATCCCTGACTAGGGCTGCACCAATACCAAGCATTTGCACATTACACACAGGAACATTACTCGTGCAAATGCGCCGAAGCTTGATCCAATACCTGTTGTATTGGACCAGGCATCCTCAGTGTAGCAGGGGGGCCGGGCAGCCTTACAGGTGGGCAGTTACACACACACACCCCCATGCCTCCGTGTAGCTTTTCAATAAAGCAGCTGACATCCACGTCTCCCCCTCTCCCTCCTGTGGCTGTCAGCTGTTTTATTGAAAGGCTGTATACGGGGGGAATGGTGCTTCTAACTCTCACCACTGCTGCAGCGATTACCCCTGATTGTCCCCCTGTATCCCCCGGCTCCCTAGGTCCTCCTCTGGCTTCAGGTGTCCTCCTTCTGGCCCCGTCCTCCCCCGGGTCTCCCCTCCGTGCTGCGCTGGTCCTCCCCCGTGCCCCTTTCAGATCTGTCAGGATGGAGAGCGGAAGAAAGAGCGTGTGTGTGTGTGTGTGTGTGTGTGTGTGTGTGTGTGTGTGTGTGTGTGTGTGTATATGTGTGTATAGATATATATATCTAGATATAGATATAGATATTTATATATATGTGTGTGGAATGCACTTCTGACTCTGCACTTCAGCGAATGCACAAAGCAAAGGGACACAAGAAAAACACTTTGAAAAACACCACACCGACATCAGGTGACCTTGTTTACTCCTTTAGCTCTTTCTCCTTGTAACATGCATTCTCTACCACTCCTTTTGACAACTCTGTCCTCTATCCTAAAACTATCTCTCCTTCACCCCTCTTCTCCCCCCCACAGCATATGTATCTATATCTCTATCTCACCCTCACTTCTGTCCTGTCCTTATTACTGCACCCACCAACTCCTGCTAATTCTAAATCCACACACACTAAAAATCTCCAAGACCCTGGGGCTTGTCCCTTCATATAAATCCCACTCCCATATTACCTCCCTCACCCTCTTGGTTCTCCTAACCTCTGGAGATATATCCCCAAACCCTGGGCCTCCATCATTTAACTGTACCCCATGCACCCATCACCCTGCACCCTCTGGCAGCAGCCGCAATCAACACAATTTAGTTCCCGTTTCTATTCTTCCCAAGACCAGACTCCCTTTCTCTTGTGTCCTTTGGAACTCCCGCTCTGTCTGCAACAAACTCACCTCTCTCCATGACCTCTTTATCGCCAACTCATTTAAGCTACTCGCCATTACCGAAACCTGGCTCCACGAATCCGACACTGCGTCTTTTGCTGCCCTATCCCATGGTGGTCTTCTCTGGACTCACTCCCCCAGATCCAGTGGACGTAAGGGAGGAGGTGTCGGAGTCCTTCTAGCCCCACATAGCACCTTTCAGGTACTTCACCCACCTCCCTCTCTGTCACTCTCCTCTTTCGAAGCGCACTGTATTCGTCTTTTCACTCTAATTTCGCTAAGGATAGCTGTGATCTACAGGCCCCCTGGACCAGTATCAACCTTTCTTGATGACTTCTCTGCCTGACGACCCTACTTTTTTTTCTTCTGAAATCCCCACAATCATTCTCCAGGACTTCAACATCCCTATTAATACTAACACTCCTGCCACTTCAAAACTTCTCATCCTAACCTCCTCCTTTGACCTGAAGCAGTGGATACATGCTCCTACTCACTCAGAAGGCAATATCCTTGACCTCGTTTTCTCTCACCTTTGCACTCCATGCAACCTCTCTAACTATCCATTCCCTCGCTCTGATCACCACCTTATTAGTTTCACTCTCTCCCTTTCCTTCACCTCCTCTCCCTCCAACCACCTTAAAGTTACCTGCAGAAACCTATGTCATCTCAACCGTTCTCTTCTCTACTCTGCTATCGACAACCTCTACGACAAAATCTCACCCCTATCCTGCACCAACCTAGCCACTTCTGTCTACAACGCTTCACTTCTAGCCTCACTGGACTCTCTGGCCCCCCTCACTAGAGACAGAATCAAGCCCAGACCCTTTCAACCTTGGCAAACAGATGGTACTAGAAGTCTGAAAAATCGTAGTCGTGCTCTTGAGCGCCTGTGACGTAAGACTAAGTCTCAGAGAGATTTCAACCAATATAAATCTGCCCTCCAAAAAATACAATTCCAGCCTCCTCTCTGCCAAGCAGACCTATTTTACCACTCTCATTAGCAACTTATCATCCCGTCCCCGTCAACTCTTCTCCACCTTCAACTCTCTACTTTGTCCTCCACCGGCTCCACCCGCCAACTCACTCACTGCCCAGGAGATCGCCAATCACTTCAAACAGAAGATTAATACAATTTGTGCGGAGATCTCTAATGTTCCGACACCCTCCACGCTTTACACTTCATGCCCACAGGCACAATCATTATTTCCCTCTTTCAACCCCACCAATACAGACAAAGTTGCTAAACTACTTGCTAATGTCCACCTTACCACCTGCCCTCTGGTTCCTGTTCCCTCACAAATGCTACGTTCACCCTCTGGCCCTATGCTACACTCTCTAACCCACATCTTCAATCTCTCCCTCTCTCTTCTGGCATCATCCCCAACTCTCTAAAACATGCACTTGTCAGACCCATACTTAAAAAACCCTCACTGGACCCATCCAATCTTAACAACCTACGCCCCATCTCCTTGCTCCCCTTCTTATCCAAACTCCTCGAACGTCTGGTCTACAACCGACTGAGCGTCCACCTCGCTGATAACCTTCTTGATCCCCTTCAGTCTGGATTTCGTCCTCAACACTCCACAGAAACTGCTCTCCTAAAACTAACAAACTATCTACTAGCGGCCAAAACCAATCGACACTATTCTGTACTCCTACTCCTGGACCTCTCTGCTGCCTTTGATACGGTTGACCACCCCCTCCTCCTCAAACTACACGACTTTGGTCTCCGTGACTGTACACTTCGCTGGTTCTCTTCCTACTTATCCAACCGCTCCTTTAGCGTTTATTATAACTCTACTTCCTCCTCTCCTCTTCCTTTCTCTGTTGGGGTCCCCCAGGTTTCTGTTCTTGGACCTCTCCTATTTTCAATCTACACCGCCTCCGTGGGTCAACTGAAAGCCTCCCATGGCTTCCAATACCACCTCTACGCTGACGACACCCAAATCTATTTCTCTACCCCTCAGCTCACTCCCTCTATCTCCTCACGTATCACTAATTTACTATCGGATATATCAGTCTGGATGTCACACCACTTCCTCAAACTCAATCTATCCAGAACCGAACTTATAATTTTTCCTCCCCCATATGCCCCTTCCCCTGATCTTTCTGTCAAAATCGATGGCATAACTATAAGCCCATCCCCACATGCCAAGGTTCTAGGTGTAGTCCTAGACTCTGAACTCTCCTTCAAGCACCACGTCCAATCACTGTCCAAATCCTGCCGCCTCAACCTTCGCAACATCTCCAAAATATGCCCCTTTCTAACCAATGACACAACAAAGCTCTTAATTCACTCGCTTGTCATCTCTCGTCTCGACTACTGCAACTCCCTTCTCGTTGACTTACCTCTACATAGTCTATCACCTCTTCAATCCATCATGAATGCTGGTGCCAGACTCCATCCACCTTACCAATCGCTCTGTGTCTTCCACTCCTCTCTGTCATTCCCTCCACTAGCTTCCGCTCGGCCAAAGAATTAAATTCAAAATTCTAACAACTACGTACAAAGCCATTCACAATTTCGCCCCCAGCTACATCACTAGCCTAGTCTCTAAATACCAACCTACTCGTTCTCTTCGTTCCTCTCAAGACCTCCTGCTCTCTAGCTCCCTCGTCACCTCCTCCCATGCTTGTCTCCAAGACTTTTCCAAAGCCTCTCCAATCCTATGGAATGCCCTACCCCAATCTGTCCGCTTATCTTCTACTTTATTAGCTTTTAGACGATCCTTGAAAACCCTTCTCTTCAGAGAAGCCTATCCTACCCACACCTAACAACTGTATTTTCATTTTTTTTCATCAGCTCATCCCCCACAGTTATTACCTTTTTGTTTCCACTTGACCCTCCCTTCTAGATTGTAAGCTCTAACGAGCAGGGCCCTCTGATCCCTCCTGTATGGATTTGTATTGTAAGTGTACTGTCTGTCCTCATGTTGTAAAGCGCTGCGCAAACTGTTGGCGCTATATAAATCCTGTATAATATATTAATTTATATATAGCCATTTACCGGCTCCTTCCTTTTCCTGAAAATGATCACTGACTCTGTCCATTCATACCTGAGCATTGTAACCTGTGTTTACGATGTTTCAGTTTATGAATGAACAGAAGCTTCTGCCTCCTGTCCAATCATCTTTAGTGCGGCTGCAGAGAAAGGAACTGGGGAATCTGTGTCCTTAGTCCTTTCCCTGTCCCAACGCCCGCCCCCCCCCCCCCCCCCCCGACAGGGCTAATAAATTAAAAAAAAAAAAGAGGGATAATAATTAACTTAAAGGTTAAATTGTAAAAATAAAAAAAACACTGACACCATCCACCCCCCCCCCCCCCAAAAAAGAAAGCATTGTAAAAAAATAATAAATATATATACATTTAAAAAAATTGTATAAAATTGTAAAAAAATAAGAATAAAAAACTACTGACACATCATCGGTTCTGCATATTAGTGCCCATCAGTGCCACTGTCACATGACATTAAAAAAATATATCGGTATCAGCGAGTACTTGAGAAAAAGTATCGGTACTTGTACTCGGTCTTAAAAAAGTGGTATCGGTGCAACCCTATCCCTGACCCTTACCTTTTACTCCTAAAACAGTGTCAATCCTCCTTTACTGAAAGCGGAACTAAACTCCTTACCTCCCCTCCAGTAATACGATGTCTGTAAACTCCATTACTGGCATTTTCTCTGAGTCCTCTTTTGGGTTCAGCACCTTTTTTGTTCTCTTGATTGGCCTGCAGTGTATCTCCTGTGCATTCATTTATTCCCGACACCAAGCCATGCTGAGAATGTATGCTGAGCTGCGCAGCTCGGTGTACATTTGAAAGCATCTTGAGAACAGGAAAATGAGAAGCTTTATATTGCATTAGAAAAATTATAGTACTGTGTGTCTCTTCTGCAGTAAAGCAAAACTTTCCTTTTATATAAATGTTTTGATGTGACGGCAAAATTGCAAACAGCACTGAATGATCATCACCAAAAGTAACTGATTTGATCTGTACAGTATACTATCTATCTATATATATATATATATATATATATATATATATATATATATATATATATATATATAGATAGAGATATATATATATATATATATATATATATATATATATATATATATATATAGATAGATAGATAGATAGATAGATAGATATTTATATATTTTTATTCTTTCTTTGCTTCTAGACTGGACCTCCTATTGGATTCAGGTTTATACACTGGAGAAGTCACAGAGATTGCAGGAATAGCAGGATGTGGCAAAACACAGGTTTGAACGATGTAACCTATCTGGTGTAAGTTAGTCATTTAGAATGACTGACTAGATCTTGTATATATGATTAGATGGCAATATTTTTATTCTATTATTGTTACAAACAATGTTATTTGTGTTGATCTGATTACAGTGGAACCTCGGATTACGAGCATAATCCGTTCCATGAGTATGCTCGTAATCCAAAGTACTCGCATATTAAAGCGAGTTTTCCCATTGAAGTCAATGGAAAAGAAAATAATTTGTTCCGCATTGACTTCAATGGGATGCAATACTGCATGCGGCCAGAGGCGGGGGGCGCCGGAGAGCCTCAGAAATGGCCGAAAAGGCCAGAGCACACTTTGGCTGACCTCGGAAAGACTCCGTTCACGAGCCTTTCCGAGGTCAGCCGAACTGTCCTCAGGCCTTTCCGTGCATTTCCGAACGCCGACGATCGGCACTGTTTGGCTCCGGCGCCCCCCACCTCAGGCTGAAAGCAGTACTGCACAACGCTTTTGGCCTGAATCCTGCTCGTTTTGCGAGACAACACTCGCAGACCGAGTTAGGACTTTTAGAAATACAGTGCTCGTTTTGCGAACCGCTTGTTAACCGTGTTACTCACAAACCAAGGTTCCACTGTATTGTTAGCATAGTTTGCTTCAGTGTAGATGTTGTTTTGTACCGAATTTGCATCTTTTAAAGAGCTGTTTATGGTTTGCTATAGGGAACCTTATTCCGAAATTTGCTTTGTTTTAGGTATGTCAAAGCATCGCTGTAAATGTGGCCAGCAGCATAAAGCAGAAAGTTTGTTATATAGACACCACAGGAGGCCTGACTGGCTCTCGTCTCCTGCAGTTAATACAATCCAGAACAGAACAGGAGGATGAACAGGTAAGTAGTGGCTTTGCACTCATAAAAATCACAGGTGATGTTTGATGATGCCCCATGAGTGCACACCACGCAGCAAACAAAGAGGCCTACTACCAGCTTTCAGCATATTATAGGAGCCTAGCATATGGGGTTTTCACAGGGGAACAGTTACTTATTTATTGGTGTCAACTTTTTAAATTGCAACACCAGTGTTCATTTTTCAGAAAACACTTGCTATAACTAGTTTACTAGACGCACATCTTATGCATTTTTCTATATACACTGTATATTAACAAAATATTGATAGCTTATAGTAGCAGTGTATGTAAACCATGTGCTGCGAATACTGCACATTAATACACAAATATTTTCAGACCTTTTATTTTTGTATGCTGTGGGTTTTTTTTTTTTTTTTTTAATCTGCTGTAGCTTTTGAATTTCCATATATATTTTTAAAAATGTAGGGCCACGCTGGGATCCCTAGAGGCGCTCAAATTTTTGCTTTTTCGAGGCCCTCGAGCCCCTTATCCACTGACACCCTCCATGCGTACTACACTGCGTGCATGGGGGGCAGGTCTCAAATTAGAAAAATACCCTCAACAGGCAATCTCACCCAATGCTCCCCTTTGGATAAACCCAACCCTGGAGCACATCTATAAACTACCTGAGCCTCATGCCTGGACCAAATTTAACATTAAAACGGTGGCACAGATTATCTCCAATCAATCCCTAGTCCCGCTCTCCAAACTAAACTCCGATTTTAATATACCACAATCCTATTTTTTCCGATTCCTTCAACTTTCCCATGCCTTCAGTCACCAATTCTCCAACTCCCCTCCTCAACTAGTCCAATCTTCACTGGAGGACCTTCTTAGATCAGATTGTGCGAAAAAACACACTTCTCAATTATATTCACACCTGACTGTCACCTCCCTCCCGACTATGGAAAAGCTAAGATCTAAATGGTCCCATGACATCCCCAATTTTGACGACGATGACTGGGATGACATATGGGATTTCCCATTTAGCTCCCTGGTCTCTCTGAGAGATTGTAATAAACAATAAGTCCGAAAATCATAAAAATTCGTGTCCAATCCTTGACTTTTTAAACTTATTGAGGCAGCGGTAAGTGTCCGATATTATAAAACACTGTATATAGAACCAATGTTTAAAAAGACAGGAAAGTTCATAATTAAAGATGCAGACTGTGGATGTGAAGGTAAACGTAGAAATCCTTTCACCAATAGCGATCACCGCGTGAGGGGGTCACCCCCCGTGAGATTGCACTCACCACAATGTCTATAACCACAGGCCTTTGGATAATGATCTTTAGATCTTTGCCGTCTCCTTAATTCAACCACTAGGTGGTGCAAGACCCGCTGGAAGTACTGGGAAGTTTTCAACAGAGGAAATAGTAGTGGCTGAACACTGGTATCAGATACTGAGTTGCAGAGAGTCAGGGGTGAGGGAGGACAGACATTGCTCCTTGGCCGTGAATGGGCAAAGTGAGCGATCTCTTTAAAACCATTGGATGTTCCCGCACAGGTCAGATACCACACTCCCCAGTCTACACAAACACAGAACTGGTTCCAGGATGGCTCCATCCTGGAACCAGTTCTGTGTTTGTGTAGACTGGGGAGTGTGGTATCTGACCTGTGCGGGAACATCCAATGGTTTTAAAGAGATCGCTCACTTTGCCCATTCACGGCCAAGGAGCAATGTCTGTCCTCCCTCACCCCTGACTCTCTGCAACTCAGTATCTGATACCAGTGTTCAGCCACTACTATTTCCTCTGTTGAAAACTTCCCAGTACTTCCAGCGGGTCTTGCACCACCTAGTGGTTGAATTAAGGAGACGGCAAAGATCTAAAGATCATTATCCAAAGGCCTGTGGTTATAGACATTGTGGTGAGTGCAATCTCACGGGGGGTGACCCCCTCACGCGGTGATCGCTATTGGTGAAAGGATTTCTACGTTTACCTTCACATCCACAGTCTGCATCTTTAATTATGAACTTTCCTGTCTTTTTAAACATTGGTTCTATATACAGTGTTTTATAATATCGGACACTTACCGCTGCCTCAATAAGTTTAAAAAGTCAAGGATTGGACACGAATTTTTATGATTTTCGGACTTATTGTTTATTACATGTTTTAATTTTAAGGCAGCTGCTTGGGTCTACTGCATCTGATAGCGGAGTGATTCTGAGGCGCGGATTGATGTGAGGCAGAGGCGGAATTTTTTATTGTCCCCACATTTTCACTCTCTGAGAGATTGCCTGATCCAATTCAAGATAGTCCATCGGGCATATTTTACCCCTCACAGACTACACAAAAATGAACCCCGACTCCCCTCCCGGATGTTGGAGATGTGGTGGGACTCCTGGGGACTTCACCCACATCTTCTGGACCTGTCCGGCAATTGTCGGATACTGGAGGGAGATATTGGACTTTATCACACAAATCACCTCTGTGCCACACTACAACCATCAATGTCAATCTGCATACTAGGCCTGGTAGAACAACTAATTCCTACGGTGGCGGGACGCACACTGGTGGGATTGCTCCTGTTCTATGCCCGTAAAGCTATAGCCCTTAGTTGGCGCAAACCAACCCCCCCTCCTCTCTCCCTGTGGAAACAATTAGTCAACAATAGCTTACCTCTGTATAAGGACACATATGACAACAGAGGCTGCCCCAACAAATATAGCAGAGTCTGGTCTAAGTGGCTGGCAGATCCCTCCACCGCTTCAGGGGCCTCTCAGTAGACCCCAATCACAAAGTAGCTCCCAAGCGGGTGCCAGGTGTACACAATAATCTACAATATGCTATTTTACCATGTACAACTGCACATAGCACCACCTCATGACCCAGTAAACTGTACCGCTATGACTGATTTCATAATATATTTTTCATGAATAAGGTGACAGCGTGATTCCTGCAAGGATCACATAGACATCATATTAGACCAATGTATGTTTAACTGTTTAACTGTATCTGTTTTTGTTTCTCTTTTTAAAAACCAATAAAAAGATTTTGGAAAAAAAAAAAGAAAAATGTAGGGCCACAATTACCTATAGCATTTAATATTGTATTTCTCCTCGGGGTTCTACTCCTGCTTTCTTGGCTGTTCCTTTCTGTATGTTGGGCTTCATGTACACTGGATGTTTTATCATGGCTGTTTGAGGCTGTTTCCTGCCCTGTATGTTATGCCGCGTACACACGAGCAGACTTACGGCAGACTTTGCCCGGCGGACTTTACGCCGGACTATATGACCGACTTTCCGAATAAACGGACTTGCCTACACACAATCCACCAAAGTCCGTCGAATTTGTATGTGATGACGTACGACCGGACTAAAATAAGGAAGTTCATAGCCAGTAGCCAATAGCTGCCCTAGCGTGGCTTTATGTCCATCGAACTAGCATACAGACGAGCGGACTTTTCGACCGGACTCGAGTTCGACGGATAGATTTAAAACCGGTTTCAAATCTAAGTCCATCCAACTTTTGAGCAAACAAAGTCCGCTGGAGCCCACACACGATCGAATTGTCAGACGAAATCCCATCCGCCGGGCAAAGTCTGCCGTAAAGTCCGCTCTTGTGTACGTGGCATAAGCCTATGTGTCCATGCACACATAGGCATTTAGAGGAGTTTATAGGCAGAAAAAACCTCCACTGCCAGTGCATCCATGAGCAGAAAAAACACTTGAAGCATGTTAACACATCTAAATTATTATTCTGGCCAATGAAATGATATAATGTCCAAGCGTTTGATGTGCCTAAACGCGTTACATACATTTTACAAACGTCAAGCATTTTTTTTCTGCCAAAACGTTGCTGCCATTAGGAAGGGTGTCTAGGAGAGATAAAAAAATGTCCAGTGTGAATAAGGCCCAAGTCATCACCTCTACGGACTTTTTTTTTTTCTCCCCTGAATCTATTTTGCTCAGTCTGCTTTCTACCAGTAAGTAAAAATTCCACAGTCCCCTCAAATTTCGGCCCATTGCACTTTCTCTCTTTGAAAACAAAAAACATGCGGAACATATGGCATACCCATAAGCATAACAACAATGCTTACATTTTTTAAAAAATTTGGAAATCACCTCAATATAGGAACATATGCTTTATACGCCATGTGTAATGAAAAAAATTCTGATCATAGAACTATGATATCTTATACGGACCACTCGACTAGATGTACTAGAATTCAAATTAAAGCATTGATGTCAGACTTAAATCCAAATTGATTCCTTGCTATTCATACTACTGCAAAATATCACTGTAAAGTGACTCCTGTCCTGATTTCTGCATTGCCTGCATTTTTAAAGGTTTTTGTGGACTTCTCTACACCTTTTTCTTTAAAGTCTGTTCACTAATACAATTTACATATAATTTATAGTCATCTGTTTTGGTACTTCTAGATTGCATCTCTTCAGAGGATTGAAGTGTTCCATGTGTTTGATGTATATAAATTATTAGATGTACTACAGGATTTGCGGCACAGTTTATCCCGACAGGTATGAAAGCAAACTGATTTTTATATATATATATATATATATATATATATATATATATATATATATATATATATATATATACTGTAAATATTTAAAAGCCCATCTTTGGGATACTACAAATTTCACATTATCTCCTGCTGATCCCCTTATACTATTGATTATTTATTGTGATCAAACTATAAATGTACGTAAAAAGCTCAAATCTAACTTATTGTGATTTCATTACAACAAATTGGTCGTGTATTTTTTTTTCTGATAGCATATTTCTGTATCAATCTAGTGGCTAAAATACATTATACTTAAGTTCTCACTGAGTTATTTTGGAAAACTATACTGCATTTTGGCCACTAGATGGTGCTGATGATACAGGTACTGTATTAATTTATTAGAAAAAATATAGGGGAATTTTCATTCAGCTTGCACAAATGATTTTGACATTAGTGCAACAGATCCCAACTTGTATCCCTAGCCAAAACTTGTGTATGTGTGTGTGTGTATATATATATATATATATATATATATATATATATATATATATATATATATATATATCTATATATATATATATCTATATATATATATATATATATATCTATATATCTCTTTTCTTTTTTTTTTTTTTTTTTTTTTTTTTTTAATGGCATGTGGGTGGGTTAGAACCCCGTCAGGGTTTTTTGCTGTGTCTCTGCTGGGGATATTCACCTCTCTTTTTGTCCTGGTGAGTATTGTGACCAAGACAGAAAGTAATGAACAATCCAGGGTTTTTCAGTTTGTACACCAAAACATGAGGTGAGGGGAACCCTTCTAATGGAAAAACTTGTATTAGAGCAGGGGTGTCCAAACTGTGGCCCAAGACGACTATTAATATGGCCCAACACAAAATTATAAGCTTACTTAAAATTGTTGATTTTTTTTTTTTTTGGTAAAACAGCATTTACACTTTACATGCGGCGGAAGAAACATTTTAACAGTGTCTCTTTCCTGGACTTTTAAAAAAGTTGTATCTTTCCAAAGAAAAATATCCTACTCTTTACAATCCCGCCTTATTCCTGCCATCTGTTTTGGGCAGCACCTATATTTGTGAGCAACTGTTTTCAAGGATGAAGCCCACGAAGGGCGAAACTAGAACAAAAATATCTGATGGGCACCTTGAGAATTGCTACTACATCCATCAAACAAGATATCGATGTGTTAGTTTATCAAAAACCATGTCAAATATTGCACTAGTTTTGTGTTGCCCTCTTTTACTTTTATAATGAAAAATATTACCAAAAATGAAGTTTTATTACTCAGGTACATTATCTACTGTGTATCAGTGATCATTAACTTGTGATCTGCCCGAGTTTATCTGCTCATTAGCATTTCATTGAGAACTACAAGCTGCCAGCCGCAGAACTTGGCGGTAGATGTAGTTCATATTTTTGCAGAACCCTGTGAATGCATGGTGCTGCGGTGTAGGAGGAGCCCTGCATGGCCGTGCTATTTTTTAAATTGTGATGGCGGGTGCAGGAAGAAGATCCCCTGCCGCTGTCGGACAGATAGGGCAGTACAACCAGCCCTCCTGTACAGGACTCAGGCCCCATCAGTTCAAAAGGGGGGCCCGGGCACCTGCCAAGCAGGAGGGACGGTTGTACTGCCTTATTGCCAACTCATGTGGCTTCCCCTGCTACTCTGCTGGCTTCTCCTCCTTTTTTTTCCCTCCAGCTGCACTGCAGGGGGATAGTTATCTAAGCCCCCACCTGTCTGGGCCTTCCTGTGTCCCCCCCTCCCCTGCTGGAGCAGGGGGGGGGGTGCAGTAAATATGTCTTATATACCAGCCCCTTCCTTTCCTAAATGAACACAGTGAGCGATTGGCACTGTCTCCCATTCATCACTGAAGCATACTAAATTGTGTTTAATATGCTTCAGTCTGTGACTGAACAGGTTGCCTCGGAGCGATTCCCATTCATTCACTGTCCAATGCAGCTGAGGCTGCAGAGAAAGGAACTGGGGAATCTCTGTCCTCAGTCCCTTGCTCTTGCTGTTTAGTCCCCTGATATTTCACTAAAGGTCCCCCAACAGGGCTGTTAAAGAATGTAAATAAAAAAAAAAAAAAGGTAGGCTGTACGGGGCTCCATGATTTCTAACAGTAGCCCTGGTCACAGGCAGGAGGGGATCGAGGGGGAGAGGAGGCAGAAGCTGGAGCATGTTAAATGTTCCACCCTAAATACGTGCGGAACATGTAACATGTTCCAAAGGTGAACTTATGCTTTAATCAAGGTTAACTTGAAAGCCATGTATGCCGTGTTTCCTTAATTAGGGTTTACCTAGAAGACCAGGCCGTTACATTTTACGTCTACTTTTTTACATTCAGAATTAAAATTATATTTCTCTTTTTTAGGTGGTAAGATCAGGAGAAGCTTTGAAACTTATAATCATTGATTCAGTATGTGCTGTTATATACCCACTGTTAGGAGGAAAGCAGACAGAAGGTGGGAAATGGACAAAATATGAAAAAAAAAAGGACTTTTATTCTATAAATATCTATTTATATTTGATTCAACTTTCATTCTACAACTGTAATTTACCTGTGGATCAGCCTTCTATATGTTGTCATCTGTTAATTTTTTGACACTGATCTCTGTTACCTTTTTCAGGAATGGCTGCCATGATGCACCTGGCACGGGAACTACAAACCCTTGCTCGTGATTACAGCCTCGCTGTTTTTGTGAGTTTCCCAAAATGTTTTTCAACTTTGCACTAAGATGGTAGACTTAGGCTGGGTTCACACTGATCCAACATGGAAGTAGGACAACTTCCGCTCCGACTTTGCCCTACGACTTTATGTCCGACTTCATTGAACGGGATCCGACAATACCAGGCCCTTTAAGTCTGGTATGAATATTGAGGGGGGGGCACCCTGCGTTAAAAAAATATGCGTGGGGTCGCCCCCAAAATTCATACCAGACTTTTATCTGAGCATACAGCCTGGCAGGTCAGGAAAGGGGGGGACGAGCGAACAACCCCCCTCTCCTGGACCATACCAGGCTACATGCTCTCAACACAGGGGGGAGGGGGGGTGCTTTGGGACAGGGGGGCTCTGCACCTCCCCCAAAGCACCTTGTCCCCATGTTGATGGGGACAAGAGCCTCCCGACAACCCTGGCCTGTGGTTGTGAAGGTCTGCGGGGGGGGGGGGGGCGCCCCACCCTATGTGAATGAGTAGGGGTACATTGTACCCCTAACTCATTCACCCAAAAAAGTGTACAGAAATAAATGAAACCAATACACAGGTTTTTGACAAAGTCCTTTTGTTAAAGTAGCTCCAACGTGTCTTCTCTCTCCGGTTCTTCTCTCTGCAATGATGTCTTCTTCCTGTGGTTCTTCCTGTGGTTCTTCTTCCGGTTCTTCTCTCTGCTGTCTTCTTCCTCTGGTTCCTCCACCAGTTCTTCTGATGCTAGCTCCTGCTGTTGTGTTAGCTCCGGTGTGTGCCATTACTTATATAGCCATGGGGTGTGGCCATACAGTGATGTCATTCGGAGGCCCCCTCCCTGTGATGTCACAGCCCATGGCTATATAAGTAATGACACAAGCTGGCGCTAACACAACAGCGGAAGAAGACAGCGGGGAGAGAAGAACGAGAGAAAGAAGACATCAATGCAGCAAGAAGAACCGGAGGAAGAAGATACGTTTGAGCTACTTTACCCACCTGTTTACCCCTTATGGACCAGAGCAATTTTACATTTCTGCTATGAGCCTGTTTGTTCTGCAATAATTTTGTCATTCCTTAAGATAATGTAATACATTCTTGTTTTTCCTTAAAAAAAAAAAAAGAAGGCTTTCTTTTGGTGAATATTGTCCTGCAACAATATTTTTTTTTTTTTTGCAATCCTTAGACAATTAAATGTAATAAAACTAAACAAAAGACTTTTTCTTTTTTTTCTTTTTTTTCTGAGCAGTGTTAGTTTAAACATAAATAGTGTTACTGCACATAAGAAGCATGCATTTTATTCTGTCATTTTGTCCTGTGTAAAACAACACTAAAATTATGATTTTGGTATAAAACTTTGCAAAGTTATTTACAAATGAAGTAGTGTGTTTTTTCAATTCTGCTCTATTTTCAGTGTGATATGTGTAAACATATGTCAAAAGGTGTAAAAATAATAATGAACAAAGCAAACAAAAAAAGTCTAACTATTAATAAAATGGGGAAAAAAATCACCAGGAAAATTACAATTGAATAGAGAAGGAAAATATAGAGTTAATTAGTGCTGATTAGAGTAAAATAAGGAAGGGGTTCAACAGAGGCACATTTAATTAGAAAAAAAAATGTATTTTTACTTGTCAAGGTTGTTTTTTACTCTCCATCTGCAGATTGAAGTTCATACCTTTGAACTGTAGATGCAAAACACAGTAAATTACAGTTGATAGAATGTTTCATTTGTAACTTTCTGTGATTGCGGCTGAGCAATTTTGTTTTATAAACATTGCCATACTGCTTCTTTTTTCTCAAATCGTCTTTCAGGACAACCTTGGAGAGAGCGCAGCTCCACCCATTTTCCAGGAAATAGATGCCGTCTTTAAATCCCTCCTCTTCCACCATGGCCTCAGTTATTGTGTTTTCCTCCGCCATGGTGAAGCGCATGCTGGAACCAGGGAGCTGCGCTCTCTCCAAGGTGGAGGGATAAGGCTTACCTTGTCGTGTGACTGTCTGGTGTGCACTGGCCCCAGTACGGACAGGGGGTGTTCCGGAGTCCCCAGTCTCTCCAGCCCAGGGGAAGCAATGGCCCGCAGGAGGCGTCAGCGTCTGGGGTCCGCTGGCATGGTCCAGGTGGCCGGGCGGGATGCCGCTGGTCAGCGGTGTGTCCCGCATGTCCGTTCCGGGTCCCTGCTGCCAGGTGACATCACGTCCAGTGATACGGCTTCCTGGGGGGGGGGGGGGGTGCGTGGCAGCAAGTGGCTCCAGTCGCCTGGAATGCAGAGGCTAGGGGACGGGCTCCCTCGACCGGCGCTTCCAGTTCCGGCCCTCGTTGATGACGCCGGGACCGGGTGATTCAAAACCAGATGGGTCGTTTCTCAGTACCCCACTGCGCTCTCTGCTAGGATGGAGGAGAGACCGACAGCTACAGCAGAAGCAGGCGCCACAGGCACTGGTCAGGCCCAGGTAAGAGGGGTACAGTGGTACCTTAATTCTTTTCCATATGGGCTTATGTTTTTGGTTATCTTTGTGATCCTCCCTGCAGGGAGCCCGAGGCTGCACGGTCAGAGGTAACTCCGCTCGGACCCTACAGTCTGGACTTGGTGGTTGCTGGCTGGGAATTGCACTGCTCGAGGCACTGTTCCCTTCTGTCTGGTGGTGGTCTATTTGTGCACTAAGGGTAGGAACATTTTTCAGGGACCCTTAGGTAAGTTTTTTTTTTTTCATTTATTCTCATTGCAGGAAAAAGCTTTAGGAAAAACCAAGCATTCAAACCCACCAAGTCAGAGGAAATGCCCATCTGCAAAAGCCCCCTCAAAGATTCATGGCAGAAGGCAATGTGCATGTTCTGTATTAAGGACTTGGTGGAAGAGGAAACATCCCAGCAATACAAGGACTTGTTCTCTTCAGTACGAGAGCTTATGAATTCCTTGCGTTCGGTCAAATCCATGCTGGTACAGAGCCTGGCTGGCCAGGTTGAGCCCCAGTATCCACCGTCCAGCCCTAGGGCATCCACCTCTAGAAGAGGTCGTTGACTCAGGGGATGAGGGGACATCCCTCCCTCAGGGATTCAGACGAGGAAGAAGAGGAAGATGATTGCTGAGCCTCTAGGTACAAACTATAACTGGAGGAAGTGGATGACCTTTTGAGAGTGATCTACACTACCCTCGAGATCCAGGAGGAAAAGGTGCAACTGTCGGTTCATGATAAAATGTACCAAGGACTAGATGACACTAAACATAGAGTGTTTCCAGTCCATAGACTCCATAGAAAGAATGGAAGGACCCTGAATGAGGCCCCTTCTTTTCTAAGACCCTTAGAAGAAGGTTTCCCTTCGAAGATAAGGAGTCAGAGGTATGGGATAAAAAAACTCGGGTAGATGCCACATTCCCGCAGGTTTCCCATTGCACGGACCTAGCATTCGAGGACATGCTGAAGGGGTGCTGAAGGATGCTCCCTCTTGAAAAAAGTGTGGGATTCCACATCGGCCAGCCTCAAACCCGCTATGGCTTCCACGGTTGTTGCAAGGAACCTAGAATGCTGGGTAGAGCAGCTGAAAAGCCACGTAGAGGCGGGTACGTCGCGGAAAGAACTTCTGGAGTCCTTTCCGTTGATACTGAAGACAGTAAAATATATGGCTGATGCATCAGCTGAATCAGTAAAGATGTCGGCAAGGTCGTCAGCGCTGGTGAACTCAGCCAGACGTGCTGTCTGGCTAAAAACTTGGTCCGGTGACACAGCTTCCAAGATAAAGTTACCTTTTTCAGGTAATCTTCTTTTTGGTCCAGACCTTGAAACAGTCTTGGACAGGACAGTCGACAAGAAAAAGGCTTTCCCTTCCAAAAAGAAACAATCGATCAAAAAGAATTTTTGTGCTGTTCAACAGCCCCACGAGAATAGGGATCAAGACTACAAGAACCGCTGGGTCTCCCAAAGGGGTAAGGGAAGAGGAGGAGTTCTCTTCAGATCTCCCCCAGACCAGCCCCCTAAAAACAAATGACAATCTTACTCCAGTAGGGGGACGATTGTCTGCCTTTCACCTACAGTGGAACAAAACAACTGCAAGCCTGTTCGTGAAAAACGTCATCTCCCAGGGATACAGTCTGGGGTTTTCAGAACCCCACCCCTAGCAGATTTTATGTTACAGCTCTTCCAAAGGACCATGAAAAAGCTTCCGCAATGATGAACCTGCTGCAGGATCTGATTCAACAGGAGGTGATTATCTGGGTCTCAAAACATCAGGAGGGCCGGGGCTTCTATTCCCACATCTTATTGGTAAAAAAGCCTTCGGGAAAGTATTGGTTGATTCTGAACTTAAAGATCCTGAACAGATCGATCCGTTACAAAAATTTCCGGATGGACACGGTCCATTCAATAACGAAAATTACTGACTCCAGACTCTCTTATGGCATCCCTAGATCTAAGGGACGCCTATTTACACGTCCCGATAGCTCAGGCTTCCCAGCGCTTTCTCCATCTAGCCCTCACCCTGGGGACTTCAGTTTGGCATCTCCAATACAGAGCTCTGCCGTTCGGACCTTCATCCTCTCCCAGGATCTTTGTAAAGATAATGACGGAAGCCCTGGAGCCTCTGAAGCTAAGAGGGATTTCGGTCATCCCATACCTGGACGACCTGCTGTTTTTTGCGGACTCCAAAAGAACAGGTCTTGACAAATCTTCAGGTGTCTCAGGCTCACCTCAAGAACTTGGGGTGGCTCCTGAATCTAGAAAAATCAAATCTAAAACCAATGCAGGAGATGAAGTTTCTGGGCTATACGTTAAACTCGGTGCTCCAAAAATTTTTCTGCCACAAGAGAAGATGGAGAAGATCCAATCTGCGGTAAGACAGATTCAAACCAATCTCTTGGTTTCAGTCCGATCAGCCATGGCAGTTTTAGGACTCCTCACAGCATCGATCCCAGGTATACAGTGGGCCAGATTACATTCCAGGCCTCTCCAGATGATTATCTTACAAAGATGGTTGCACTAGGAGTCGTTAGAAAAACAGATCATACTTACCACAAACGTAAAATGGGCGCTCTGGTGGTGGAGCAATTCAACCAACCTGGCAAGAGGTCTCCTGGGTCTTTCCCCTAGACAAGCATCTAACAGACACGAGTTCCTGGGGTTGGGGAGCCCACCTGGACAGCCAAACCTCTCAGGGGGCCTGGTCCAAAGCAGAAGCCTGAATGTCCTCAAATTGGCGGGAACTAAAAGCCATTTTTTTTCTCGGATATCACGGGACACAGAGCCACAGTAATTACTGATAGGTTATAGGGTATCACTAGGTATTGGACACTGGTCACACCCTAATCAGGAAGTTCAACCCCCTATATAACCCCTCCCCTTCCAGGGATACCTCAGTTTTTACACCAGTGTCTTAGGTGTTGGACGTGCAAAGATGTCCTGTGCTGAAGCTCCAAAAGGAATATCCTAAAGATCCTATACTGGGGCAAGCCAGGCGACCGGATCCATTCAAAGTGTCTTTTCATGGCCGAATTGGATGGTACCCGGGCCTCGTGATCCGAAGAAACGAGGTTTTGCCTGTAACGCTTCTCTTTTTAGAGAGCTGGACCCGCGGATCAGAAAATGCCTTTAAACTTCCTAATTTCTGGCGAGGTGCTTTACAGGCCCAGAACTGAAGGATCCCCCTACTGATGGGGGCCCCAGTCTCTGACGGTTTTTCACAAACGGAGCCCACCGTGAGAGGCGAAGGCTGGGTCTGTGTAAACTGAACCCTGCGGCCTGGGTAAGGTAAGAGGAGATTCCACAGAATTTTAATTCTAGTGGCTCTTCTCCTTTTAAAGTGAATGCATGCTGTGCCTATTGTGACCACCGGGGGCGGCCAAGAGCACAAACCTTCTCATGCTTGATCTGTCTCAGCGTCCGCTGCACAGGCTCTTCCTCCAGCTCCAAAGGTAGATGGTGGGGGGTTTTCTCTGCTGGGATGGTCCCCCCAGGCTAGGGAAAGGCTCAGGTATGCTGTAAGGCGGGTGAGACCGCACTGTCACAGCCGCTACCGCCGCCACCGAAGCCGCATTGCGATGCAGGGCCCATCACTGCCAGCCTCCTCCTTATTCCCCCAACCCCAGCCTCCCTTCAGGCTTGTCAGAAAGGGTCGGCTCGCGCGGGAAGCGCTCGTTTTTCAAAAACGAGGGGGGGGAGGGGGGCGGGGCGTCAGCACAGCGTCAGCGTGCCCAGACGCCCACAGTGCCAGAAAGCATGGCTATTTAAAGCACACTGTACAGGTGCTCTGAGCCTTGGAGGGACACAGAGCTGACAGTCACATGTAAGGTGGGACACAGGCATTCCCCTAGGCTGCATTCACTAAAGAACACCGGATTGGGCATTTGGTAGCAAGGCTTTTAGCCAGACTACATCGCTCAGCAGTCAGTGTTCGTTTTTGATACCTCGCACCTTGTTGCTTTGCACTATGGGTAGAAGAGGTTCAAGCACCCCTAGAACCGGAGGCACTAGGGGGTCTCGTTCAGGTTCTGAGGACCCCCTGTCTGCTACACCATCCCCTCCTGAGGGACCAGGGGCAGCTGGACAGGGAGAGCCATTGGGGTTAGGGGCTACATCTGCTGCCGGCACTTCAGCCCCTGTGTACATTACACAAGAAGTTTTTTCCTCAACCATTTCTGGATTAGAGAAAAAACTAATGGCCGCGATTACATCTTCACTGAGTGGAAGAAAATGCACAAGGCCTTCCTCTGCTCCCCAAGACCCTCAGTCAGAGGAGCTCTGGGATAAAGGAGATGAATCCCTTTCAGAGGATCGGGATGGGACAGATGATTCCTCTTCGTAGGATTCAGATGGAGAGGGACCCTCTGCGACTTCCCAAGAGGAGAAAGTCTTAGTGCAGATCCTCACTGGTTTGGTCCGCTCCACATTTAAGTTGCCCCTACCTGAAACTACTACAGAAACCTCTTCTGCTTTGGGGTCACTGAAACCTTTCCAAGCAGCACATGCTTTTCCTGTTCATAATTTACTTGAAAAGCTGCTTTACTCTGAGTGGGATCACCCAGATAAGCGATTTCTTCCGCCGAAATAGTTTTCTACACCTTATCTTTATGGAAGAAAAGTTTATTAAGAGGTGGGGAATACCGGCCATTGATGTGGCCATTTCCTCTGTAAATAGTAATCTGACTTGTCCTGTAGACAACGCTCAGATGCTCAAAGATCCTGTGGATAAAAAGATGGACTTCTTATTGAAAGATGTGTTCTCTTTAGCAGGATCAGTGGCCCAACCTGCAGTAGCAGCGATTGGAGTCTGTCAATACTTAAGAGACCATGTTAAGCAGGTCATCAAAGTATTACCTGAACAGCAGGCCCAGGGGTTTGCAAACCTTCCTGCGGCTTTATGTTATGCTGTTGACGCCATTAGAGATTCTATCGTGCAAACCTCTCGCCTCTCGCTTGGGTTGGTGCATATACGTAGAATCTTATGGTTGAAAAACTGGTCAGCCGAAGCACCATGTAAGAAGCTTCTGGCTGGGTTTCCCTTCCGTGGTGAAAGGTTGTTTGGAGAGGACTTGGATAATTATATCAAGACGATCTCCTGTGGGAAAAGCACTCTCTTACCTGATAAGAAGAAGAGTAAGCGTCCCTCTTTTAAACGGACTCTTTCCCCAGCGCCAGGGGCATCAGCCTCCAGGCAGTCACGACGGTCTCCTCCGTCTGGGGCAAGGAACAAGAGTCAACCCCAGGGACACAAGAAATCCTGGGGGAAAAGGTCTTCTAAGCAAGACACTAAGACCTCTTCATGAAGGGGCGCCCCGCTCGCTCGAGTGGGGGGAAAGACTGCTGCAGCTCTCAGGGCCCTGGCAGAAGGACTTCCAGGACAGATGGGTAATCTCCACGGTAACCTTAGGGTACAGACTGGAGTTCCAAGAATGTCCCTCTCCTCGTTTCCTCAGATCAGGTGTTCCCAGAAAACCAGAAGAGAAGCAGTCGCTCCTTCTAGCGATAAAGCGACTTTTGTCGCAAGAGGTCATTGTGGGGGTTCCCACAAAGGATCAAGGATTGAGACTCTGTTCCAATCTTTCTATGGTCCGAAAACCAAATGGGGACGACAGACCCATTTTGGATTTGAGAGATCTGAAACGATTCCCAAGGATGCAGTCCTTTCGTTTGGAATCAATTCAGACAGTAATCTCCGTCCTGCAGGGAGGAGAATTTCTGATATCAATAGGCATCAGAGATGCAGGCCTATATGTGCCCAGTTTTCCTGCTTAACTGAAGTGTCTGCAGGCAAAGATCACTGCTCTAAGGGAGCTGATTCTGACAGTCAGGGCCAAGAAGGGTCTTTCTGTCCGCCTTTGTATGAGGCTACAGGGGAAGATGGTGGCTTCATTCGAAGCAGTTCCCTATGCGCAGTTCCAAGCAGAACTGTTGCAACACAGTATTCTGTTGACCTGGAACAGGAAGGTGCAGGCATTAAACTTTCCAATGCACCTATCACATGCGATGCGTCAGAGCCTCAGTTGATGGCTCATACCCGAAAACCTACAGAAGGGGAAATCCTTCCTACCGGTTGCCTGGGATCCTCTTGCAGGCAGGACGGATGCGTTGGTGATTCCGTGGCATCGGCTCTCACTGATTTATGCATTCCCTCCCATTCTGCTACTGCCACGGCTCCTTCGCAGACTCGGGCAAGAAGGGAAGTCGGCACTTCTGGTGGCCCCCGTTTGGCCTAGAAGAACCTGATAAGCAGAAATAGCAGGGATGATGGTGGGTTCCCGGTGGACCCTACCGATACACCCAGACCTGTTAGCTCAAGGTCCGGTGTTCCAGCCTGCCTCACAAATGCTAGATTTGACGGGTGGGCTATTGAATCCCACGTTCTGAAAAATCGTGGGCTTTCAGGTCCTGTCATATCTACCTTGATCAATGCAAGGAAGCGAGCTTCCAGAATGATTTATCATAGAGTCTGGAAAGCTTATGTATCCTGGTGTGAATCCAGGGGTTGGCATCCCAGGAAATATGTCATAGGTAGAATTCTGGATTTTCTACAATTAGGATTAGAGATGAAGCTGGCCTTGAGTACCATCAAGGGCCAGGTGTCGGCCTTATCAGTGTTGTTTCAACGGCCGCTTGCTTCGCATTCTCTGATCCGAAACTTTATACAGGGGGTAATGCGTCTTAATCCTCCGGTTAAGGCGCCCCTAAACCCCTGGGACTTGAACTTGGTTCTATCGGTGTTACAAAAACAACCTTTTGAACCAATACGTCAGATTCCTTTGGTCTTACTGACGAGGAAACTAATTTTCCTGGTAGCTATCTCTTCTGCTAGAAGAGTATCAGAAATAGCAGCTCTTTCCTGTAAAGAGCCTTACTTGATTATACACAAGGATAGAGTGGTACTGCGCCCTCATCCTAGTTTTTTACCGAAGGTGGTTTCAGATTTTCATCTAAACCAAGACATTGTGCTACCTTCCTTTTTTCCAGAACCTTGTTCTTCGGAAGAAAGGTCATTACATTCTTTGGATGTAGTAAGAGCAGTCAAGACCTATCTGGAGGCAACTGCTCAGATTCGCAAGACGGATGTCTTGTTCGTGCTGCCGGAGGGTCCCAATAGAGGACAGGCAGCGTCTAAAGCGACCATTTCTAAATGGATTCGACAGTTGATTATTCAAGCTTACGGTTTGAAACGGAAGGTTCCCCCATTTCAGATCAAGGCACATTCCACAAGGGCTATTGGTGCTTCTTGGGCAGTGCATCACCGGGCCTCTATGGCTCAGATCTGCAAGGCCGCAACCTGGTCTTCAGTTCATACATTCACCAGATTCTATCAGGTGGATGTGAGAAGGCATGAGGATATCGCCTTTGGGCGTAGTGTGCTTCAGACAGCGGTACAAGGTCCTCAAGTCTGATAGCACCCTACTTGGTTGTGATTCCCCCCCCTCAGTTGGCATTGCTTTGGGACATCCCATCAGTAATTACTGTGGCTCTGTGTCCCGTGATGTCCGAGAAAAGAAAATAGGATTTTTTATTACAGCTTACCTGTAAAATCCTTTTCTTTCGATGGACATCACGGGACACAGAGGTCCCGCCCCTCTTCTAATACACCTATACTGCTTTGCTACAAAACTGAGGTATCCCTGGAAGGGGAGGGGTTATATAGGGGGTTGAACTTCCTGATTAGGGTGTGACCAGTGTCCAATACCTAGTGATACCCTATAACCCATCAGTAATTACTGTGGCTCTGTGTCCCGTGATGTCTGTCGAAAGAAAAGGATTTTACAGGTAAGCTGTAATAAAAAATCCTATTTTTTTCTCAGTCTCCTAGCCTTTCAACAAGTAGTAAAGGGATAACATGTTCAGGTTCTTTCGGACAATACGACCGCAGTAGCTTATGTATTGAAACAAGGAGGAAACAGGAGCAGAGGACTCCTGGAACTAGCCAGTCAGCTACTTGCCTGGGCAGCCTCATTGTCTGCAGTCCACCTAAAGGGATCCCAGAATATGCTAGCAGACCTACCAAGCAGGAGAGTGGTGGAAGCAGAGTGGAGTCTGAACCAAGAAGTTTTCTTGATGATCTCCGATGCTTGGGGGCAACCTCAAATAGAGCTGTTCACCAGCCAACAGAACGCGAAAGTACAGAAGTTCTTCTCACTCCACCGAGAAGATCATGGCTGTAAGCATAGATGCTCTCGCACATCTGTGGCATTACCAGCTGTGCTACGCTTTTCCCCCCCTTTCCCCTGATACTACTGGTCCTAAGCAAATTCAGGGAGGAAAATGCCAATCTGATTCTGGTCACTCCCTTCTGGCCAAAAAGACCCTGGTTCACCACACTACTAAACCTGGCTGCAAAACCTCCATGGAAGCTACCGCCCAGAAAGGACTTAACGCAGGGGTTCTGTGAACCATCCGGAAGCAGACCGGTTACATCTAACTGCTTGGTTTCTGAAGACCTCCTAAAAACCAAGAGACTGTCTGATAAATTAGTGAAGACCCTACTCCAGTAGAAAGGAGGTAACTCGGGCCATATGCCTGAAAGTTTGGAATGGAGAAGGGGCTGGCAGTCAGCACCCTGAAAACCCAGGTGGTGGCTCTATCAGTTTTTTGGGGGAAAACTCTCTCTATCCGGAGAAGTCTTAATTTCAAGATTTTTTTTTTTAGGGCACTTGCACGGAATAGACCAGTAGCCCTTAAAGTTTTTCCCAGTTGGAATCTGTCTTTTGTTTTACAGGGTCTCACAGGAGCTCCATTTGAACCCTTACAGGAAGCATCCTTAAACTTATTTCTGAAAACAATTTTTCTGGTAGCCATTACGTTGGCAAGAAGAGTCAGCGAGCTTCAGGCCCTGGCGGTAACAGAACCCTTTCTAAAAGTTTTTTCAGACTGGGTAATCCTTCAAACAGATCCAGCCTTTTTGCCTAAGGTTTCTTCAACATTTTTACCATTCACAGGAAATAGACCTGCCCACTTTTTCCTCAGCTCCTGTCAATCTAGGAGAAGAAGCTTTCCACACACTGGATGTGAGGAGATGCCTGCTGCACTTTCTAACAGTTACCAAGAGTTTATAAAATCAAATGCTCTCTTCGTGATATTCTCAGGTTCACGTAAAGGCAGTTTCCTGGGCTGAAAGGGCCGGTGCTATGCCTGAATAAATTTGCAAGGCTGCCACTTGGTCCAACTACTCGACATTATAGGTTGGACCTACTGTCCGCCGCAGATCAAGCCTTCGCCAGGAAGGTCCTGCAGGCAGTAGTCCCACCCTAGGGTAAGTTTCTCTGTTATCCTCTCCAAGGTTGTCCTGAAAGGCGATTTGTGAAAGGCTTAGGCTTAGTTAGACTTACCGGCGATGGTATTTCTAAAAGCCTTTCAGGACAATCGTTATTTTCCCTCCCTTTTATCTTAGAAGTGGTTTAAGTATCAATCATGGTTGTTTTGCGGTTTTTCTGTGCTTTGTTTCCCAGTTTGTTGGAGACCACACAATAACTGAGGCTATGATGGAGCTGCACACTCTCCAAGGTTGCCTAAAAAGGCTCTTAGAAATACAGTCACCGGTAAGTCTAAGCCTTTTTTTTGACAGCTTCTCTGTGTACTTGGCAATGTAGCTGTGTTTAACCGCTTCAATACAGGGCATTTTCACCCCCTTCCTTCCCAGACCAATTTTTATTTTTCAGCGCTGTCGCACTTTAAACGACAATTGCGTGGTCGTGCGATGTTGTACCCAAACAAAATTGACGTCCCTTTTTCCCCACAAATAGTTTCTTTTGGTGGTATTTGATCACCTCTGCGGTTTTTATTTTTTGCGCTACAAACAAAAGAGCGACAATTTTGAAAAAAACAATACTTTTTACTTTTTGCTATAATAAATAT
Source organism: Lithobates septentrionalis (assembly GCA_037952835.1). Classification (NCBI taxonomy): domain Eukaryota; kingdom Metazoa; phylum Chordata; class Amphibia; order Anura; family Ranidae; genus Lithobates; species Lithobates septentrionalis. The sequence goes on along the minus strand of JBBDGP010004501.1, from coordinate 20,386 downwards.
CCCAGGATCTCGGCAGAAAGACTGGATGTACTCGACATGCCCTGTGTACAATGACGACATGTTTTTGGGCATGTCTAGTACGCCCAGAGTCTGAAACTGGTTAATAAAAGGACTTTGTCAAACACCTGTGTACTGGCCCCCTGCCCGCAGACCACCCCCCCCCCCATCCACCGCCCAGGGTTGTCAGAAAGAAGCCCTTGCCATGTTGAGGGCTTGTGGCCTGGTATGGTGTGTGTGTGTGTGTGTGTGTGTGGGGGGGGGGGGGGGGGGTTGCGCTTGCTAATCCCTTCCCTCTTTCCTGACCTGCTGGGCTGCATGCTCAGCTAAGGACCTTGTATGGATTTTGGGGAGGGGGGATCCCACGCTGTTTCTTTTTTTATTTTGGAGTGGGGGTTCCACTTAACTTCGGTCTAGTATGGATTTTATCTTTCCTTTCCAGACCTGAAGAGCCTGGTATGGGTTCCCCTTCAAGATCTTTAGAGCACAAGTCGCATGCCAAAGTCGAATCAGTTAAGATGTTCATCCAGCTTTGATCCGCCTTCAGTGATCTTGACTGGGCTGAAGTCAGAAAAAAGTAGTGCAGGAACCTTTTTTAAAGTCAGACCAACTTGTGTTGGACCAGTTAAGACTGCTCTCATAGGGAACCATTGATTTATACACATCATGTGACATGTGCTCCCAAAGTGTGTATGTCGCACCAGTGTGAAATGGGCCTTACTTGGAAAAGATGCCAAGTTTTGGCTTACTGTAGTATAACACTTCCACATTCCGATAACAGAATTTGCTGCAGACATTGTTAAAAAAATGAACTCCATTGGTCATTGTGGCCTGTACCGTGTTAAATATCATAAGCCCAGTACACACTGTACTGCTAAATCTTTTTCATTCAACCCAGTGGGTTAACAGATCGAACTACCAACACAAGCGATGTTGGTGTGACATTCTCCCAAGCTGTGCCATTTGCTGCCATCACCGATGGTCTAGTTTTCCAGCATGTCTTTTTGACAAATGCCAGGTATTAGACTTCTGTCAGACAGACTGCTGTACACACTGACCGAAAGTTGTCCTGTTCTTGCTGATATTCGGACAGTGTGTACCCAGCTTTATGTTGCTCTATTGTGTTCATTTGTAATAATACTGTAATTATATCGTACATTATCTTTCAATATGGTGGCTACTTTATGATCTGTTATATAGCTCAAGATACTTTAAATTACTTTTCTGCTGTTGATTTAATGGATTGCTTGTACTAAATGATACTGATTGGTGCATCTCTCCAGGCAACTAACCACATTACTAAAGACAGTGCAAGTAGGATTCGTCCAGCCCTGGGTCGTTCATGGAGTTTTGTGCCCAGTACACGTATTCTGCTTTATAGACCAGAAGGAAATGCCCAAAGTGGATTTCGTACAGCGTCACTTGTAAAGTCACCTCGACAAGTAAGCTTTTTGTTCTTTTAACCACTTAGACCAGGCCTATTTTTAAAACTTGTTAACCACTTCAGCCCCGGAAGGTTTTACCCCCTTCCTGACCAGAGCACTTTTTACAATTTGGCACTGCGTCGCTTTAACTGCCAATTGTGCGGTCATGCAATGCTGTACCCAAACAAAATTTGCGTCCTTTTCTTCCCACAAATTGAGCTTTCTTTTGATGGTATTTGATCACCTCTGCGGTTTTTATTTTTGGCGCTATAAACGGAAAAAGACCGAAAACTTTGAAAAAAGATATTTTCTACTTTTTGTTATAAAAAAAATCCAATAAACTCAATTTTAGTTATACATTTAGGCCAAAATGTATTCGGCCACATGTCTTTGGTAAAAAAAAAATGTCAATAAGCATATATTTATTGGTTTGCGCAAAAGTTATAGCGTCTACAAACTAGGGTACATTTTCTGGAATTTACGCAGCTTTTAGTTTGACTGCCTATGTCAGTTCTTGAGGTGCTAAAATGGCAGGGCAGTACAAAACCCCCCAAATGACCCCATTTTGGAAAGTAGACACCCCAAGGAAATTGCTGAGAGGCATGTTGAGCCCATTGAATATTTTTTTTTTGTCCCAAGTGATTGAATAATGACCAAAAAAAAAAAAATTTACAAAAAGTTGTCACTAAATGATATATTGCTCACACAGGCCATGGGCATATGTGGAATTGCACCCCAAAATACATTCAGCTGCTTCTCCTGAGTACGGGGATACCACATGTGTGGGACTTTTTGGGGGCCCTGAAAACCAATCACTGCCTTCAGGTTTTGTAAGGGCGTAAATTTTTGATTTCACTCCTCACTACCTATCACAGTTTTGAAGGCCATAAAATGCCCAGATGGCACAAACCCCCCCAAATGACTCCATTTTGGAAAGTAGACACCCCAAGCTATTTGCTGAGAGGCATGTTGAGTCCACTAAATATTTTATATTTAGACACAAGTTGCGGGAAAGTGACAATTTTTTTTTTTTTTTTTTGTACAAAGTTGTCACTAAATGATATATTGCGCAAACATGCCCTGGGCATATGTGGAATTACACCCCAAAATACATTCTGCTGCTTCTCCTGAGTACGGGGATACCACATGTGTGGGACTTTTTGGGAGCCTAGCCGCGTACAGGGCCCCGAAACCAAGCACCGCCTTCAGGATTTCTAAGGGCGTAAATTTTTGGTTTCACTCCTCACTACCTATCACAGTTTTGAAGGCCATAAAATGCCAAGATGGCCCAAAACCCCCCCCAAATGACCCCATTTTGGAAAGTAGACACCCCAAGCTATTTGCTGAGAGGCATGGTGAGTATTTTGCAGCTCTCATTTGTTTTTGAAAATGAAGAAAGACAAGAAAAAAAAATGTATTTTTTTTTCAATTTTCAAAACTTTGTGACAAAAAGTGAGGTCTGCAAAATACTCACTATACCTCTCAGCAAATAGCTTGGGTGTCTACTTTCCAAAATAGGGTCATTTGGGGGGGGGGGGGTTGTGCCACCTGGGCATTCCATGGCCTCCAAAACTGTGATAGGCAGTGAAGAGTGAAATCAAAAATTTACGGCCTTAGAAAGCCTGAAGGCGGTGCTTGGTTTCCGGGGTCCCGTACGCGGCTAGGCTCCCAAAAAGGCTCACACATGTGGTATCCCCGTACTCAGGAGAAGCAACAGAATGTATTTTGTGGTGTAATTTCACATATTCCCATGGCATGTTTGAGCAATATATCATTAAGTGACAACTTTGTTAAAAAAAAAAATTGTCTCTTTCCTGCAACTTGTGTCACAATATAAAATATTCCATGGACTCGACATGCCTCTCAGCAAATAGCTTGCGGTGTCTTTCCAAAATTGGGTCATTTGGGGGGGTTTTGAACTGTCCTGGCATTTTATGCACAACATTTAGAAGCTTATGTCACACATCACCCACTCTTCTAACCACTTGAAGACAAAGCCCTTTCTGACACTTTTTGTTTACCGTATATACTCGAGTAGAAGTCGAATTTTTCAGCACATTTTTTTGTGCTGAAAGTGCCCCCCTCGACTTATACTGGAGTCAAGCACTTTTCTGCAGCAAAAAATTTCATTTTCCGAACCGACTTTGGGGCCCAGTATCTCAGGGCCACTTGGTGCTAGGAACCCCAAATTTGGTGTGCAAACCCAGTGGAACTGGTACCACAACATATCCAAAGCTGAAGTTCCTAGCACTAAGTGGCCCTGAGATACGGGGCCCCAAAATCGGTTCGGAAAATGTCATTCTCTGCTTCAGAAAAGTGCTTGAAATTTTCTGAACCGATTTTGGGGCCCCATATCTCAGGGCCACTTGGTGCTAGGAACCCCATATTTGGTGTGCAAACCCAGTGGAACTTATACCATAACATATCCAAAGCTGGGGTTCCTAGCACCAAGTGGCCCTTAGATACGGGGCCCCAAAAGTGGTTCGGAAAATGTCATTCTCTGCTGCAGAAAAGTGCTTGACATTTTCTGAACTGATATTTGGGGCCCTGTATCTCGGGGCCACTTAGTGCTAGAAACCCCAGCTTAGGAAATTTTATGGTGCTTGTTCCACTGGGTTTGCACACCAAATTTGGGGTTCCTAGCACTAAGTGGCCCCGAGATACGGGGCCCCAAATTCGGTCAACTGTGTCCATCTGCAGCAATGTCATTTCGGGACCCTTTGGGTTCAGAGACCCCAAATTTTGGCTGCAGCTAGGGGGCATCTAGGAACCCTTAACTACCGAGTTTGAAGTTCAGGGGACCTATGACTGCAAATGGGCACAGTGATGCTGCAAATGGGCATTGTTGACCCTCTTTTCCACTTACAGTAGCTGTGCATTTCTCACCCTCGTCTTATACTCGGGTCAATAAGTTTTTCCCATTTTTTTTTTGTGGTAAATTAGGGCCTCGACTTATACTCGGAACGACTTATACTCGAGTATATACGGTACATGAAAAAATATTTTTTTTTTTGCAAGAAAATTACTTTGAACCCCCAAACATTATAAATTTTTTAAAGCAAATGCCCTACAGATTAAAATGGTGGGTGCTTCATTTTTTTTTTCACACAGTATTTGCGCAGCGATTTTTCAAACGCATTTTTGGGGGAAAAAACACTTTTTTTCATTTTTAATGCGCTAAAACACACTATATTGCCCAAATGTTTGATGAAATAAAAAAGATGATCTTAGGCCGAGTACATGGATACCAAACATGACACGCTTTAAAATTGCGCACAAACGTGCAGTGGCGACAAACTAAATACATTTTTAAAAGCCTTTACAGGTTACCACTTTAGATTTACAGAGGAGGTCTACTGCTAAAATTACTGCCCTCGATCTGACCTTCGCGGTGATACCTCACATGCATGGTGCAATTGCTGTTTTTTTTTTTTTTTTTTTTTTCTTATTTTTTTTTTTTTTTTATATTATTCTTAAACTGTTCCTTTCATTTTTTTATTTATTTTTTTAATCATTTTTATTGTTATCTCAGGGAATGTAAATATCCCCTATGATAGCAATAGGTAGTGACGGGTACTCTTTTTTTTTTTTTTTTTTTTTTTTAAACTGGGGTCTATTAGACCCTAGATCTCTCCTCTACCCTCAAAGCATCTGACCACACCAAGATCGGTGTGATAAAATGCTTTCCCAATTTCCCAATGGCGCTGTTTACATCCGGCGAAATCTAAGTCATGAAATGCTCGTAGCTTCCGGTTTCTTAGGCCATAGAGATGTTTGGAGCCACTCTGGTCTCTGATCAGCTCTATGGTCAGCTGTCTGAATCACCGGCTGCATTCTCAGGTTCCCTGTTGGGACAGGAGAGCCAGAGAAAAACATGGAAGATGGTGGGGGGGGGGGATTCCCTCCCACTGCTTGTAAAAGCAGTCTAGAGGCTAATTAGCCACTAGGATTGCTTTTACATGAAAGCCGACCGCTGGCTGAAAAGAATGATACCAAGATGATACCTAAACCTGCAGGCATCATGCTGGTATAACCACTCAAAGTCCAGCAACATACCAGTACGTTGCTGGTCCTTATTGGGCATATAGTTACATAGTTAGTAAGGTTGAATAAAGACACCAGTCCATCCAGTTCAACCTGAGTGAGTGTGGGTGCGTGTCTACAATTATCCCTATCTATTTAAGGTACCCATATTGTGCCATCAATTTATGAAGCACTCTACACATACATCACACACTCACATTGGTCCCTACCCTCAAGGAGGCCACAATCCAAGGTCCCCAACTCACATTCATATACTAGGGCCAATTTTGGACAGAAGCCAATTAACCTACCAGCATGTCTTTGGAGTGTGGGAGGAAACCGGAGCATCCGGAGGAAACCCACGCAGGCACAGGGAGAACATGCAAACTCCAGGCAGGAAGTGTCGTGGTTGGGATTCGAACCAGCAACCCTTTTTACTGCTAGGCGAGAGTGCTACCCACTACACCACTGTGCTGCCTTGAAAACTTTTTTTTCATGCAGCCTGTGGGCTGAACGAAAAAGAGATTGATCGGTGGGTATGCCCACCATTAGAATACCTCCCTTCATCCACCCACTTCTAATGATGGGCATATATGCACTGTATATATATGCCGAAGCATGGGGGCATCCTCCCGCAAAAGGCAGGAGCAAATCGCTCCTCCACCCACTGCTGCCCCCACGCTTCGGCATATATGCTGAAGTATGTAACTGTGGTGGTGAAATCACCTCCGACAGCTCTGGAGTCACAGCTTTATATATCGTGGGAGCAACGGCTGTTGCTGTCAAGATAAATAAATCCGCGCTGCAACTGAATGGCGTACCTGCTAAGCAAATGATGGTTAACAATAAAACAAATTAACATTACAGTATAACAGTAAGACTTACCATACCTGCAAAGCAAATACAAAAAAAACATAGTAAAAAATAAAACATTTAACGCAACCTGTGCCTATCGTATTCTGAGCCTGAATCTGACAGATGAGTGACTTCCTCTTCACTATCTGTCATGCTCAGAAACGTGTAGGCCTCTTCACTAGTGTACCTTCGATTTGCCATTTTGGGCTCTAAATTTAGGGGTACACTAGTGAGACTCACAGGCAAAAAAGCTCCTGACTGTTAGCGACTGATTCAAAGCGCTACCAAAAAACCGTTAGCGATCGCAGGTATCAGGCCTTACTCTGCGAACGCTACAGTTATGTGTGCTTAGTGTTTTGTAAGTGTCAGTGATCGATCGATACTGCACTTGGGTGGGCTGGGCAGGGCCGGGGGGCAAAACGCAGGTGCTAGCAGGTATCTGGGCTGATCCCACTAACACTGCGTTTATGGGGACCCTAAACTGCTGTGGACGCTAGTATAGATCTGATCAGATATTGATCCGTTCAGATACTATAGCACTAAGGGAGGTGTATGCTGCGTGCATGGGTGTTGGCGGTACTGGCGCTAACCTGACGCTGCCTGGGGCGACGCAGACCTTATCTGACCCTAAAAACGTAACATATCACCGCCGGGCAATTAGGGGGTTAAAACTTTATTAGGAAATAAACGGCGGGTGCCCTGAAACTATAATAAACTATAAAAAACAAACTAACCAGTGTCACCCGTAACAGTTATACGGTGATCACTGGTGAAAGGGTTAACTAGGGGGGAATCGGGGGTTAAAACCTTTAGTAGGTAGTATATGGGGGTCCTTGTCGCTATAAAACGCTGACGGCGAACCTATATACTTACCTCCCTAACTAGCGTCGCCTGTGTCACTAATACAGCGATCAGAAAAACAATTGCTTAGTGACACTGGCAACGGTGGGGGTGATCAAGGGGTTAACCTTTATTAGGGGGGGTACCCTGGACCTAAAGGGGGGTACCCTAGACCTAAAGGGGGCTAACCCTAACTGCCCTAACACTTATAACTGTCACAAACTGACACCAATGCAAAAAACTGCTATTGGTGTCACTGTGACAGGGGGTACAGGGGGGTGATCGGGCGGTGAAAAGTGTGCCTAGTGTGTTCTACTGTACGTGTAGTGTTGGTGTAACTCACATTGATGTCTTCTCTCCTCGGCGCCGGAACGAAAAGACTGGCTCGAGGAGGGATGACATCACTTCCTCTGCCTCTGTTTACATTAGAGAGGCAGAGGAAGGATTTCATTTGCCGGGAGCGATCGCGAGGGGGTGGCCACGAATGGATGGCCTCCCCCTCACCTCTGATCGCCCGCGAACAAATGCCGGCCGCCTCGGGCACCGGGGGGGGGGGTGGTCCGAACGGGTGGCAGATCACGTACAGGTACGTGATTCTGCCTGCCCGTGCCATTCTGCTGACGTATATCAGCGTGAGGCGGTCGGCAACTGGTTAAACATGTTTTTTTGATTTGCTAGAAAATTACTTAGAACCCCCAAACATTATATATATATATAATGTTTGGGGGTTCTAAGTAATTTTCTAGCAAATCAAAAAAACATGTTTATATATATATATATATATATATATATATATATATATAAATAAATATATATATATATATATATATATATATATATATATATATATATATATATATATATATATATATATATATATATATATATATATATATATATATATATATATATATATATATATATATATATATATATATATATATAAATATATATATATATATATAAATATATAAATTTTCAGACATCCTAGAAAATAAAATGGCGGTTGTTGTAATACTTTGTCACACCGTATTTGCGCAGCAGTCTTACAAACGCAATTTCTTTTGGAAAAAAATACACTTTTTTTTTGAATTACAAAATAAGAAAAGAGTAAAGTTAGCCTAATTTCTTTTTATGATGTGAAAGATAATGTTACGCCGAGTAAATTTAATACCCAACATGTCATGCTTCAAAATTGCGCCCGCTCGTGAAATGGCGAAAAAACTTTGACCCTTAGAAATCTCCATAGGCACCATTTAAAAATGTCTGCAGGTTAGCCGTTTTGAGTTACAGAAGAGGTCTTTTGCTAGAATTATTGCTCTCGCTCTAACGATCGCGGCGATACCTCATGTGTGGTTTTATCATTGTTTACATATGCTTTCACTTCTGCGGGCGAGCATAGTGGGACTGGGCGCTTTAAATTTTTGTTTTTTTTTGTTTTTTTGTTTTTTTTATACACTGTCCCTTGCAAGACAAAGGCATAATGAGCTAGTAGCATAGCATACTAGCTCATTATGAATTACTTACCCTCGTTCGCCTCCTCCGACGCCGCTATCTATCCCGGAGTGACTTCTGGGTGTCGCGGCCCTGCGCATGCGCTCTGGTGCTGCCACTAACGGCATGATCGCCGTTAGAAACGGCACGCTCAGTGCGCATACACCGTAGACATCGGTGCCGCTATTTCTGCAAATATCTCCTAAACCTTTTAGGTTTGGGAGATATTTCTTGCATCTACAGGTAAGCCTTAATCTAGGCTTACCTGTAGGTTAAAGTGGTTGTAATGGGGATCACTTTTATTCCTATTACAAGGAATGTAAACATCCCTTGTAATAGAAAAAACAGCAAGACGGGACCTCTTTCATGTGAGATCTGGGGTCAAAAAGACCTCAGATCTCACATTTACAATTAAGTGCAATACCCTGCAATACCCTGCAATACCCCGCAATACTCTAAAATACCCCGCAATACCCTGCCATGCCCAGGCATGCTCTGTCATGCCCAGGCATGCTCTGTCATGCCCAGGCATGCTCTGTCATGCCCAGCTATGCTCTGCCATGCCCAGCTATGCTCTGTCATGCCCAGCTATGCTCTTTCATGCCCAGCTATGCTCTGTCATACTCGGCTGTACTCTGCCATACTCGGCTGTACTCTGCCATACTCGGCTGTACTCAGCCTCTGTATGTGGCCAGGCTGTGGAAGTCTCACACGTGGTATCGCCGTACTCAGGTGTGAGAAATATTGTATAAATGGACAACTTTGTGTTAAAAAAATGCGTTTTAACCACTTCCCGCCCGCCGGCCATCATATGACGTCCTTGACTTTGTGCGGGGATATCTGAATGATACCTGCAGCTACAGGCATCATTCAGATATCAGCTTTTTCAGCCGGCGATTCCCTACACCATAACAATGGTCATAGCAGCTGTTCCACTGCTTGATCATTCTTACGGGAGGCGAGAGGGGACTCTTCCCAGCCCCCCCCCGTTGCCTTCCGGTGCTTCTACCGACTCACCGCTATGATCGAAGCCAGGATTGTTTTTTTGTTTTTTTTTATTTCAGGCTTTCCAGCCTAGAGGTGAGATGTGGGGTCTTACTGACCCCATATCTCAATGTAAAGAGGACCTGTCATGTCATATTCCTATTACAAGGGATGTTTACATTCCTTGTAATAGGAATAAAAGTGATCAAAAATGTTTCCCTATTCGCCATTCAGGACAGCCACTATTGAGAGATATAGTCTCCTCCTCTTCCTTTAGGAAACACTGCGCCAGCCCATAAATTCTCACCTCCCCTGCTGGACCTGTTATTACTGTTTCTTCCTGTGGGGAGACACTGTGCATGGAACCAGGCTGTGGCAGTCAGGGAGATTGTGGCCTCTTGTAACATCCCTAGGGAAGCAGGGACTTCCAGGATAAGAATGGCGGTACATACCTGCAGGAGAAGCCACCCCTTCCTTGTCGAGCGCGGCATCAGGTTGCGGGGGACCCCTATCGCGTCCACAGGGCCGCAGCAAGGAGACAGTCCGCTCTCCCTGTACGCTGTACAGGCCACAATTTTTTGGAACCAGCGGGCCGGATGACGGGCGGACGTCTCCCTTTGACCCGTGGCTTCCGGTTCCGGGTCGCGGAGCTGATAGGGGGCCGGGCACAGGCTGGAGAGAGTCGGAAACACGCGCAGGCAGCGTGAGACTCCAACACAGGCAACCACCTGCAGTCATGTCGGAGGCAGATGCTGCGACTCATGCGGACACTATCTCCGGCCTTCCGAAGGTAAGAGTTCCCTGGGGAGGGGTCCTCTCTATCTAGGATTGTCCCCCCTCATGTATGGTTCCTTGCTTAGAGGGGGGGCAGACCCCCTGGGTGGTCAGGGGGTGGGGGTGGCTCAGATCCCTAAGAGGTGGGTCTGGTGCACTCCCAGGTTTGTTTCCGTTAAAGATGCTGAATGTAATATGTTTTCTGTATGTAATTTCAGAAATCTACAGAAAAGACAAAGTCCACTCATGTCTCTAAAAGGAAGTGTGCCTCTTGTAGAGACAGTTTAGGGGAAGCATGGACCAAGGTTTTCTGTAAAGAGTGCATAGACTCCCTGGTTAAGGAAAGGGAATCTGAGCAACAGTCCGGATTGGCAGCTTCTGTGAAAGAGCTGTCATCCACTTTTTCATCTTTTAAGACGCTTTTTGAAACCTTTCAGCTTCCCTCTAAACCCATTCAGCAGGACACAACCCCGCCTCATGCTCAGGGCTCTGCACCTGCCAGATCTACTAATATAGTTATGGCAGAGGAAATTTCAGGCCCTTCCGGGGTGGAGCAAGGGCAACCGGACAGTGGCACTTCTGACTCCCATGAGGAATCAGAGGGAGAGGACCAGGACGGGGAGTCTAGGAAAATCTCCAGGTATAAATTGTCCTTGGATGAGGTGGAAGATCTCCTAGGGGCAATCTATACAACCCTCGGTATACACGAGGATAAAAAACCCCTATCACTCCATGACCTTATGTACAAGGGCTTGGGAGATCAAAAGAGAAAAGTTTTCCCAGTACAAGTTCTCTTGGAAACGATTAAAAAAAGAGTGGCAGGATCCTGAAAGGAAGCCCTTCTTCTCTAGCTCTCTTAAGAGAAGGTTCCCGTTTTCAGAGGATCCAGCGTCCATTTGGAATAAAAATCCCAAGTTGGACGCCGCCTTCTCTCAGGTCTCTAGGCACATAGACCTGGCATTCGAGGATATGGGGGTCTTATCGGATGTCATGGACAAAAGGATAGTCTCACTACTAAAAAAGACGTGGGACTCAACAGTAGGTAATTTAAAGCCAGGATTGGCTGTTACTGTTGTAGCCCGCAACTTAGAACACTGGCTTTTCAAGATTCAGGAGCACATTGAAGCTGGTACGGCCAAGGAAACTATCCTGGCTTCTTTCCCCACGATTCTGCAAGGAATCGCATACATTGCAGACGCCTCGGCAGAGTCAGTCCGAAAGTCGGTCAGATCAGCGGCTCTGGCTAATTCGGCCAGAAGAGCCCTCTGGCTGAAGACTTGGCTGGGCGACACCGCCTCTAAGGTCAAATTGTGTGGGATACCCCTGACAGGTGATCTACTCCTTGGCCCTGGGTTAGATACAGTCTTAGACCGTACAGCGGACAAAAAGAAGTCCTTCCCACTCAAACGGAAAACCCCAGCACAGACAAAGAAGGGGTTTCGTCCGCAAAAGTGCAGGGAAGCTCCAAAACAAGGGGGGCAGAAGAAAACTTGGGGCCAAAGAGGCAAGGGCAGAGGAGGGGCGATTTTTCGCCCCCTCCTGAAAAAGCCCGTAAAGATCAATGACTCTTTAAGTACGGTGGGAGGAAGACTGGGGGCCTTCCTTCCACAGTGGGAGACCATCTCCCCCAATCGGTTCATCCTAGGGATCATAAGAAGGGGGCATCTCCTGGAATTCACAAGGCCCCCCCGCAAAGGTTCCTTGTCACGCAGCTTTCCAGCTGCACGGCAAAGGCCAAGGCTTTGTTAGACGCCCTGAAGGTACTAGAGATTCAGAATGTAGTTCGCAGAGTACCAAAGGGGCAGGAAGGAGAGGGAGTTTATTCCTACGTATTTATGGTAAAAAAAACCTCAGGGAAATTCAGATTGATTCTGAATTTAAAGCCCTTAAACGGGTCAATCTGCTACAAAAGATTCCGCATGGAGTCAATCTTTACGGTCAGGGCCCTGCTACCACACAATTGTATCATGGTGTCTCTGGACCTCAGAGACGCGTATTTACACGTCCCTATCGCAGAAACCTCTCAGATGTTTCTCTGTTTAGCAATAGACCTGGACGGTGCAATACTGCATCTACAGTTTCAAGCAATGCCTTTCAGGCTATCCTCCTCGCCCCGCATATTTACCAAGGTCCTGGCAGAGGCTATGGCCTTCCTGCGACTCCAGGGAGTGTCAGTTATAGCCTATCTGGACGACCTGCTCCTATTTGCAGTATCCCCAGAACAATTAATCAAGGATCTCGATCTAACAAAGAAGGTACTAACAGGATTGGGGTGGCTGCTGAACTTAGAAAAGTCCAGTCTCATTCCTTCACAGCGCATTATGTACCTGGGATACCTGCTGGACACTACGCTTTTGAGAGTTTTTCTTCCAATGGAAAAAATTCTAAAGCTGGACAGAGCAGTTTTCTCCCTCCAGTGCAACCATCTGGTTTCCAAAAGGTCTATAATGTCAACGTTAGGCCTTCTAACCTCTACTATCCCAGCAGTGCAGTGGGCAGGATTACATTTTCTTCCCCTGCAGTCATATGTACTAAGGGTATGGGACCACAGTCAGAGGGATCTAGACACCTCAGTACAGGTTCCCCATCAGATAAAGAGATCTCTTTGGTGGTGGAGGAAGAAAGCGAACTTGTCGCAAGGACGCCTGTGGCTTATCCCAGTTCCGCAGATAGTAACCACGGACGCAAGCGGCAAAGGCTGGGGGGCACATCTGGGATCCCTTCTAGCGCAGGGCATCTGGAAGGGCGACGAACTAAAAAGATCGTCCAATTGGAAAGAGCTGAGGGCAGTTGGCCTAGCCCTCAGATTTTTCAAAAAAGGAACTTCAGGGCCACCATATACAAATACGGTCAGACAACTCATCTACCGTGGCCTATATAAACAAACAAGGAGGCACCAGAAGCGGAAGTCTGCTGGCCCTAGCAACAGACATTCTAAATTGGGCCGAGATCAACACTCTCTCACTCTCAGCGGTTTTTCTGAGAGGGGAGAGGAATGTAATCGCAGACTTTCTCAGCCGGAGGAGACTGAGAGAAGGAGATTGGGCCCTCAACCAGGAGGTTTTCGATCTCATATCCAAAATATTGGGACCCCCGGAAGTGGATCTTTTCGCTTCAAGAGACAATGCGAAAACCCCCTGTTTTTTCTCCCTAAACGCAGGAGAAGCACTGGGGGTGGATGCACTAACCCAGAATTGGCATTTCAAGACATGCTATGCCTTCCCTCCTCCGATGTTATTACCGGCAGTTCTGAGGAAGTTTCAACTAGAGCGCACCTCTCTCTTTCTAGTAGCTCCACATTGGCCGAAAAGGGCATGGTTTTCAATTCTCAGTCAGTTGGCAGCGGAGCCGCCCCTATTCTTTCCACCTCAGGAGGATCTTCTCTCACAAGGTCCAGTCCTCTGTCCACAAGTGCATCAGTGGAAATTAGCGGCCTGGCTACTGAGGAGGGTATATTAAAATCTAAGGGATTTTCACAGAGATTAATCTCCACCCTCCTCAACAGTAGAAAAAAGGAGAAGCGTCGGATTTTTAAAAAGGTCTGACTCCTTTTCAACAAATGGTGCATAGAAAACTCCTTCTCGGTGCAGAGCCCCATAGCTGTTTTGGAGTTTCTGCAGTGTGGAGCAGACAGGCGGTTATCCGTAAGTACCCTTAAAAGTCAGGTTTCAGCACTCAGTGCTTATTTGGAGAAATCTCTGGCCACCAATCCATGAGTAGTCGGATTCTTCGGGCACTGTCCAGACAGAGACCTATCCGAGGTCCACCCTTTCCCGGGTGGGACCTATCTTTAGTATTATAAAGCCTAACGGGAATCCCCTTTGAGCCTTTGGACAAATGTTTGTTAAACTAACTAATATTAAAAACAGTATTTTTAGTAGCAGTGACAACTGCCAGGAGAGTCAGCGAAATTGAGGCGTTATCAATTAGACCTCCTTTTTGCATTATTTTGCCAGACAGGATAGTCCTTAAGACTGATCCAGCATTTTTGCCTAAAGTGGCGTCAGGTTTTTACAGAAGCCAGGAAATAGTCCTACCTTAATTTTGTCCCAACCCTTCAGGAGAAAGGGAACTTTTCATTTTTTAGATGTAAGGAGGTGTATCCTACAATACCTAGAGATGACTAAGGCAATAAGAAAGTCTGATTCTCTATTTATTTCGTTTTCCGGGATCAGAAAAGGACTCAGAGCGTCTATACGCACGATTGCCAGATGGCTTAGATTAGCTATTGGGCAGGCATATTCTTTAGCAGGGAAGGAGATCCCTATGGGTATAAAGGCACACTCCACCAGAGCCGTGGCAACTTCCCAGGCAGAGAAGGCTAGAAGGCTAGAGCAACGCCAGAGCAAATGTGCAAGGCAGCGACATGGTCCAGTTACTCCACTTTCATTAAGCATTACAGAGTGGACCTGGTGGCGGCAGGTGAGCAGGCTTTTGGGCGAAAAGTTCTGCAAGCTGTAGTCCCACCCTAATTGGTAAGTGCTTGATTATCCTCTCAATAGTGGCTGTCCTGAATGACGAAAAGGGAAAATTAAAGTTACATACCGGTAACGTTTTTTTCTGTAGTCTCAGGACAGCCCTAGTTACCCACCCTAAACTTTGGGGGATCTTATAAAGACCAGAACGCAGCATCATAATGATATTAGATCAGGGCTTGACAAATTTGCTTGGAATCTAGGAGCCAGCTAAAAAAGTTAGGAGTCAGGTTTTTTTTAAACGACCGACAAAGCTTTATTTTCAATATAAAAAAATAACTAAGCTTAAATTTACACAAAGACCGCCCCGCTAGCGGCCGAATAGCGCCACTAAAACGACGGTAAAGCGGCGCTAAAAATAGCGCCGCTTTACCGTCGACGCCCCCCACGGCTTGGTGTGAAAGCGCTCTAAGGGTCCGATCAGGTCCGCCTGAAAGACGGACAGGCGAACCTGATCAGACAGCACGTGGGAAAGGGGCCAAGCAGGGAGATAACAAATAAATTAATTTTAATTAAGAAAAAAAAAACAAAAAAAACTGTTTTTACTTTAAAAATATAAATAAATAAAAATAAAAGCTATTACAAAAAAAAAAAAAAAGGCTATCCCCACACTCACTTTCTTCTCTTCTCCACTTTGGGAAAGAGATGGGTGGGTAGTGAGAACAGGCAGGTATCGCAGCGCTGCCTCCATTAGAATTGCATTAGCATTGCTGGTTGTAATACCAACGGCCACCACAAGATGGCGCCAGATTCCAGAAGGACCGAAGAAGGCCGCAAAGCCGTGGCCTCAATTACCGGCCGGCCCGACGCGATCGCATTGGGGGGGGTCTGAGTCCGCACGGAGACAGGATACCCCCAGCTGTGCCGCCCAAGACGCCAGGTCGCTAATTCTAGTCGCAAATGCGACCTGGCGCCCGGGGGTTTGTCGAGCCCTGTATTAGATGGTATGTTTTTAATGTGTTCTTGTGTCTCCCCAGCTGGTCGGAGGTGATCTTGAAAAAACTGAGGTCTGGTAGGGGAGGTGAGAATTTATGGGCTAGCGCAGTGTTTCCTAAAGGAGAGGAGGAGACTATCTATCAATAGTGGCTGTCCTGAAATACTACAGGAAAAGACGTTACGGGTATGTAACTTTAATTTGACACTTTTTTCCAAAAAAACAAAACTAAAATAAAGTAAAATGAACAATTAAAAAAATTTAAGCGCCCCTGTCCCCGCGTGCAGAAGTGAACGCATACGTAAGTCCCACCCACATATAAAAACGTGTTCAAACCACACATGTGAGGTATCGCTGCGAACGTAATTTTGGCCCCTCCTCTGTAACTCAAAATATGTAACCAGTAAAAAATTTTAAAGCGTCGCCTATGGATTTTTAGGTAGCGAAGTTTGGCACCATTCCATGAGCGTGTGCAATTTTGAAGGGTGACATGTTAGGTATCTATTTACTTGGCGTAACTTCATCTTTCACATTATGCAAAAACATTGGGCTAACTTTACTGTTTTTTTGTTTTTTGTTTTTAAAATGCGTTCGGAAAATTGCCGCGCAAATACCATGTGAGATAAAAAGTTGCAACGACCGCCATTGTATTCTCTAGGGTCTTTCCTTAAAGAAAATACATATAATGTCTTGGGGTTCTATGTAATTTTCTAGCAAATAAATGATGATTTTTATATGTAGGAGAGAAATGTCAGAATTGGCCTGAGTGCTCCAGAACGCCTGAAGGTTCTCCCTGCATGTTGCGCCTCTGTATGTGGCCACGCTGTGTAAAAGTCTCACACATGTGGTATTGCCGTACTTGGGAGTAATAGCAGAATGTGTTTTGGGGTGTAATTTGTGGTAGGCATATGCTGTGTGCGAGAAATAACCTGCTAATATGACAATTTTGTGAAAAAGAAAAAAAAATCTTGATTTTGCAAAGCATTTGGGGAAAAATGACAACTAAAAAAACTCACCATGCATCTTTCTAAATACCTTGGAATGTCTTCTTTCCAAAAAGGGGTCATTTGGGGGGTATTTGTACTTTTCTGGCATGTTAGGGTCTCAAGAAATTAAACAGGCCGACAGTCCTTCAGGTGTGATCAATTTTCAGATATTGGCACCATAGCTTTTGGACTCTATAACTTTCACAAAGACCAAATAATATACATCAATTTGTAATTATTTTTTACCAAAGATATGTAGCAGTATAAATTTTGGGCAAAATGTATGAAGAAAAATTACTAATGTGCTAAATTTTATAACAGAAACAAAGAAATTCATTTTTTTTACAGAATTTTCAGTCTTTTTTTTCTTTCATAGCGCAAAAAAAAAAAACCAACGGTGATTAAATACCACCAAAAGAAAGCTCTATTTGTGTGAAAAAAAAGGACAAAAATTCATATAGGTACAGTGTTGTATGACTGAGTAATTGTCACTCAAATTGTGAGAGCACCGAAAGCTGAAAATTGGTCTGGTTAGGAAGGGGGTTTTAGTGCCCAGTGGTTAAGCGGAAGTGACGTTTGACGTTGCTTCCGTCATCCAATGTTATGGAGCCGAGTGGGGGGCCATCTTTCCCTCACTCGGCTCCAGGGGGAAAGGATGGGATCGTCTCTGCCTCTACCGGCGGCTCCGGGTAAGTAGCGGAGAAGACCGTAGAGCGGGCCGGAAGGGGGAGGAACCTCTCCCGCCGCCGATAAAAGTCCACCGCGGAGACCACTTCTATCTTAGAGAGGACCGCCTGCGGTTTCTGAAAATACCGGGGTTATGGCAGCTATGTGTACTCTACATTAAAGTACCAACGTATAGCAACGTCAGTTTGTGTAAAGTGGTTAACCACTTTAAGACCAGCCTCGTTTTGGATTTTAAGTGTTTACATGTTCAAAACAGTTTTTTTTGCTAGAAAGTTACTTAGAACCCCCAAACATTATATGTTGTTTTTTTTCTAACACCCTAGAGAATAAAATGGCGGTCATTGCAATACTTTTTTCTTCACCGTATTTGCGCAGCAGTCTTATAAATGCACTTTTTTTGGAAAAATTCACTT